>SJYX01001240.1:0-63118 GCA_006410675.1 Oreotragus oreotragus | reverse complement strand
GTGTGTGTGTGTGTGTGTGTGTTGGGGAAGGGGGTGGGGTGGGGGATGGGGGTGGTAATTTAACCAGATGAACTTGACCTCTCTGGACCTCAATTTTCTCACCAGAAAAATAAAGGGATCAGCCCAGAGACTTTGCAAATTCCCTCAGTAACAACAATCTATGACCACTAATTATCAAGAGGAGACCTGAATTCTTAAGAGTATGTCATTAAATATTAGAGTTTAAAATGCCTACAAGACCCACAGTTACGCTTCAATATGAACACTGCACATGTTCCGACGGTGGAGAATACCTTTGAAAACATCTCTGGCAGCTGAACCACCCAACCAGGTTAGAACCCGGAGAGGGACTCCGCTAAATGATGAAGAAGGGGTGCAAAAGGAGAGGGTATCTGGGGGAGGAGCTGCAGGGAGAGCCGGGGTGGGGGGTGGGCGGGAAATCTGAGAGCAGTCTTGCATTTTGCATTTCTGGGCTTTCAGAGCTTCCAGGATCGCCCGGAGATTTGGGTCTACACCTACAAGCCCTCTGCAGCCACCACCTGCAGCTACACAGCGGTGAGCAGGCGAAGAAGTGGAACGGAGCCGGCGGTCACAGCGGGAAGAGCCTCTCCCAGAGAGCCCACAAAGCCCGCGGGACGAAAACGGACTGGAACAGCGACAAAGACAGGGGGAACGCGAAAGAAAACGGACTCCGCCTTCCCCACCCGGCTCCGCTTCTTTCAGTTAAAAAAAAAGGAAAAGGCCGCCGCCGCCCCTTCCCTTCGCCCTTCACCCGGGATAAGGAGCCCGGCTGGAGCCGCGCCCTTGAAGTCCCGCCGCCCTCCAGGCCGGGTCCGGAGTCGCCCACTGAGCCCTGCACCCCCCGCCCCGCCCGCAAACTCGCGGCCTGAGCATCCCCTTCCCTCCCTCCCTCCCCGGCTCCCTCGCCCCAGTCCCGGGCACCCGACTCTCCGCGCACCCGCCATCCCTTCCTCTTCCCGCGCCCCCGCCTCCGGCCTCCAGCCGCAGCGCGCTTTAAGACTTTCACCCACCCGGACAAGGGGGCCCTTTGAAAACTTTGTTTGTGTATCTAGGGCTTTTGTCCACATCCTGGGCCGGGCCCGGTTACCAGCGCGGGTGCCGGAGGGTGTCCGGAGTCTCTCAAGGCACTGGGGAAGGCACCACGGAAATCCCTCTCCTTTATTTTTGAGCCGGTTCCTGCCACCCTAAGACACGGCGCTTGAACTAACAATTCCCACGCCCTGGTCGCCCCTCGGCGCGGGGGAGCCGGGAGGAAAGCCCCGCACCCGGCGCCCTTCTCCACCGCCACCAGAGAAAAGGTGAACGCGGGGAAAGGGAGGCAGCCGAGAAACACCGTGGCCAAAACGACCCTGTTAAAAGAAAAAAAAAAACAGGAAAGGGGTCCTTTTTCTCCCACGTCCCCAGAACCGGGGCGATCCACTGTTGCATCACGTAGTAGCCGAGCCTCCCGGCTCCTCGTCCTGCCCTTCGCNAGCCGAGAAACACCGTGGCCAAAACGACCCTGTTAAAAGAAAAAAAAAAACAGGAAAGGGGTCCTTTTTCTCCCACGTCCCCAGAACCGGGGCGATCCACTGTTGCATCACGTAGTAGCCGAGCCTCCCGGCTCCTCGTCCTGCCCTTCGCCCAAGACGCGCGCCCAAATTCATGCACACACCCAGAGCCACCGCCGCAGCCGTCCCGCGCCCCCGCCCCGGCCCCCGGGGTTCCCCGCCGACACCCTCCCTCCAGCGGGAACCCCCCACCCCGACCAGCGCAGGAGGAGAGGCGGACAAGGAAGGCGAGGCCCCAGACTCACAGATGGTCTCCCCACGGCCACGGCCATCGCGGCGGCGGCAGCGGCTCTGGCTGCGCCTGGGTGCTCTCCGCCAACACCAGCGGCTGCTGCTCGGGCCCCGGCTCCGGCTCCGGCCCCGGCTCCGGCTCGCCACCCCCGCGCCTCCCTGACGGCTGCGCTCTGCTCGCGCCCGGCTCCCGCGCGCCTCCAGCAGCATCTGCTGCCCCCACGCCGCCGCCCCTNTGCAGTCCATGGGGTCACAAAGAGTCGTACATGACTGAGCGACTGAACAACAAAGCTCCTAAATTGACAAGGACGTTTGGTTCTAGATGAGCGATCACACCACCGTGATTATCTGGGTCATGAAGATCTTTTTTGTACAGTTCTTCTGTGTATTCTTGCCACCTCTTCTTAATAGCTTCTGCTTCTGTTAGTTCCATACCATTTCTGTCCTTTATCGAGCCCATCTTTGGGTGAAATGTTCCCTTGGTATCTCTAATTTTCTTGAAGAGATCTCTAGTCTTTCCCATTCTGTTGTTTCCCTCTATCTCTTTGCATTGATTGCTGAGGAAGGCTTTTTTATCTCTCTTTGCTATTCTTTGGAACTCTGCATTCAAATGGGAATATCTTTCCTTTTCTCCTTTGCTTTTCGCCTCTGTTCTTTTCACAGCTATTTGTAAGGCCTCCTCGGGCAGCCATTTTGCTTTTTTTGCATTTCTTTTCCATGGGGATGGTCTTGATCCCTGTCTCCTGTACAATGTCACAAACCTCCGTCCATAGTTCATTTTCTTAATAGAGCAGAAAATTTTATTTGATGGAGTATAATTGATTTTGTTTTCTTTTATGGATTGAGCTCTTGGTATCTAAGAAATCTGTCAAATCTTTGTTTTTTTCTGGAAGTCTGTAGTTTTTGTCTTTACATTTAAGTCTGTTCACTGTTTTGAGTTAATTTTTGTATATGGTGTGAGATATGGATGAAAGTTTATTTTCTCACATATGCAATTTTTCCAGCTTCACATATTGGAAAGATTATCCTTTCTCCACTGAATTGCCTTTCTACCTTTCTCAAAAATTGATCAAGCATATATATATGCTTGTCTAGACTAATTTCTAAAATCACTGCAGATGGTAACTGCAGCCATGAAATTAAAAGACGCTTACTCCTTGGAAGGAAAGTTATGGCCAACCTAGATAGCATATTCAAAAGCAGAGACATTACTTTGCCAACAAAGGTCCATCTAGTCAAGGCTATGGTTTTTCCAGTAGTCATGTATGGATGTGAGAGTTGGACTGTGAAGAAAGCTGAGCACTGAAGAATTGATGCTTTTGAACTGTGGTGTTGGAGAAGACAAGAGTCCCTTGGACTGCAAGGAGATCCAACCAGTCCATTCTAAAGGAGATCAACCCTGGGTGTTCTTTGGAAGGAATGAAGCTAAAGCGGAAACTCCAGTACTTTGGCCACCTCATGCGGAGAGTTGACTCATTGGAAAAGACTCTGATGCTGGGAGGGAATGGGGGCGGGAGGAAAAGGGGAGGACAGAGGATTAAATGGCTGGATGGCATCATTGACTCGATGGATGTGAGTTTGAGTGAACTCCGGGAGTTGGTGATGGACAGGGAGGCCTGGTGTGCTGGGATTCATGGGGTCTCAAAGAGTCGGATACGACTGAGCAACTGAACTGAACTGAACTAAGACTAACTTCTGTTCTGTGTATTGGTCAATGTGTCTATCCTTTTGCCAACACCACACTGCCTTGGTTTCTGTAACTTTCTAATAAGTCTTGAAATAAGGAAACATTTCAAAATAATAAACTCTCTAACTTTATTCTCTTTCAAAATTATTTTGGCTAATCTAAATTGTTTGCCTCTGTATACATTTTATAATAAGCTTGTAAAATCATACCAAAGAATCATGATGGGATTTATTTTGGATTGCATTAAATCTATAGAATCACTTGGGAGCGTAACATCTTAACACTATAGAATCTTCCAATCCATGAACATGATATTTATTCCCCCTGCTTGCTTTTTTTTAATATTTTAGTTTCAGAATACAGATTTTACATGTATTTTTTGTTTTTTTTTTTCCCAACAGTTTTATCAAAATACAATACACATGCCACCTTATTGTTCAGTCGCTCAGTCGTGTCTGCCTCTTTGTGACCACATGGATTGCAGGACACCAGGCTCCTCTGTCTTCCACCATCTCCCAGAGTTTGCTCAAACTCCTGTCCATTGAGTCGGTGATGCCATCCAACCATCTCACCCTCTGTTGTCCCCTTCTCCTCTTGCCTTCAATCTTTCCCAGCATCAGGGTCTTTTCCAATGAGTTGGCTTTTCATACCAGGTGGCCAAAGTATTGGAGTTTCAGCTTCAGCATCAGTCCTTCCATTGAATATTCAGGGTTGATTTCCTTTAGGATTGACTGATGTGATCTCCTTGCAGTCCAAGGGACTCTCAAGAGTCTTCTCCAACACCACAAAGCTCAGGTTTTTTTTATGGTCCAACTCTCACATTCATACATGCACATATCATACAATTTACTCATTTAAAGTATACAATTCAACTTTTTAAAAACAGATTCAGCAGTTCCAGTCTCATAATTTCCTCCCTTTGTTTTCCTTCAGTCCTAAGGATGATAATGATTCCTAATTTTATTAGTCTTTGGGTGCCTTGCCATCCCTTATTTGTTTGACCTCAGTGCTTCTCAAGTTTTAGTACATATGAGTCACTTGGAGATCCTGTTAAAATGCAGATTCTAAGCTCAGTAGGTCTGGTGTATGAGCTGATGCTCCTTGGTTCCATCAGTCTCCCAGTTGATGCTGACACTGCTGATTTGGTAATTATACTAGACTAGAAAGTGTTTACAGTTCTACCATTTATTTAAGAGGTTTTTTGATTATTAATTTTTTATTTTTGAAACATCTGCTGTAATTTTTTTTCCCCATGGAGACTTTGGTCGCTATATAAGGAAACAAAAAAAAGTTGATATTGTCATTCATAAGCTCAATTTCTTTCCCTGTTGTTGAAACAATTGGTTAAAAATTCATTCTAGGCAATGTTAAATTTACCAGTAACTCAAACTCTGCCCTGTTCCTGTTGCTTTTTTACTATTTGAAAATCAGGACAATATTTGCCCTTCTTTAGTCCTTGGTATTTCTTATTTTTCTCTGGTTTTCCAAAGCTGACTGACACTAATCTACAATCACTTATGCAAAGTCTTTCATAAATGTTAAATTTACCAGTAACTCAAACTCTGCCCTGTTCCTGTTGCTTTTTTACTATTTGAAAATCAGGACAATATTTGCCCTTCTTTAGTCCTTGGTATTTCTTATTTTTCTCTGGTTTTCCAAAGCTGACTGACACTAATCTACAATCACTTATGCAAAGTCTTTCATGGATAATTCATTGAGGCCTGCAAAGTTTAACTCACTTAAAGAAAGCAATTGGTTGCTCACTTACCACATTGGATTTCAGTAACCTTTTAATCACGTTAATACTACATTTTTCATTTAAAAATTATTCTGAGAGAGGAAGTGAAATTAAAGTTGAGTAGCTTTTACTTTTCTCTGTCATCTGATAGCATGATATCATCAGCATCAACAGGTGACTTTATTCTTCCTTTTCACCCTCTTATGACAAGTATTACTTGAAAAGCAAGAAACAATTTTTGGAAAATTCTTGATTTTCTTTTTAAAAGCAAAAATAAATCTGGAAGTGTCAATCCTTGTAGGCTTTTGCTACTCCTTAATACATGCTCCTTTTTAAAATCTGATCTTATTAAGGAGCATGCTGTGAAATGATCTGCTCCCTGGAGTATGATGACTTGGCCTGCTGGTCACTCTCTTTGGCAGCCAGCCCCAGAGCTGGGTCGGTTCCCATAGTTCTGGCATCTCTAATTCTCAGATAATTCCTTTCTCCCTGTAGCCATTTATTGTAATGTCAATTATTACTCCTTTTTGTGAGCCTAAAACTTTACATAGTTGAAGTCCCTTCGACCGTTAGATACTGACACTGGATTAGAACATATTCACACATACATACCTGTATATTCAAGCAGCAATATCACTTCTACATTTTCACCTTTTGTCTCAACCTGTTTGCGATCCATCAATCTACCATCATCAATTTCTACCAGCTGAATTACTCTCTGGCCCATGAGATTCCTCTGCACTACCATCTCTCTTCTTGTCAACTCCTTCCTTTTGAATGAGGTAAAATTTTCTCTCCCTATTTCAATCATCTATCAATATGTTGATTCCTCATCTATCAATATCTTGATTCCTCATCTATCAATATCTACTGGATTGCTTTCATTTCCTTATTTTATCTGGCTTGAGGGTATTGCTCAACCAGTCCATCCTAAAGGAGATCAGTCCTGGGTGTTCATTGGAAGAACTGATGTTGAAGCTGAAACTCCAATACTTTGGCCACCTGAGGCAAAGAGCTGACTCATTGGAAAAGATCCTGATGCTAGGAAAGATTGAGGGCAGGAGGAGAAGGGGACGACAGAGGATGAGATGGTTGGATGGCATCACCGACTCAATGGACATGGGTTTGGGTGGACTCTGGGAACTGGTGATGGACAAGGAGGCCTGGCGTGCTGCGGTTCATGGGGTCACAAAGAGTCAGACATGACTGAGCGACTGAACTGAACTGAAAGTTCAGTCATGTGGGAAGGGGAGAGGGTAGGACTGTACTCCTAAGATGCAGTTGACTGCTGTTTACAGAGTGGAGTCAGTGTAGCTCAGCCACATGACATCATAAAATATGTTTGGCCAAATACCCATGAAATGCTACTCAGCATCACTAGTCTTTAGGGAAATCCAAATTAAACCACAATTATTTACCACCTCCTAGAATGGAGAAGGGAATGGCACCCCACTCCAGTACTCTTGCCTGGAAAATCCCATGGATGGAGGAGCCTGGTAGGCTGCAGTCCATGGGATCACGAAGAGTCGGACACGACTGAGCGACTTCACTTTCACTTTTCACTTTCATGCATTGGAGAAGGAAATGGCAACCCGCTCCAGCGTTCTTGCCTGAAGAATCCCAGGGATGGGGGAGCCTGGTGGGCTGCCATCTATGGGGTCGCATAGAGTCGGACACGGCTGAAGCGACTTAGCAGCAGCAGCAGCAGAATGGTGAAAGTTAGAAAAAATTGGCAATACCAATTGTTAGGGAGGATGTGGAGTAACGAACTCTGAAATATTGTTAATGAGAATGTAAAATATAAAACTACTTTGGGAAACAACTTGGCAATTTCTTACAAACATTAAATAATAAGTCATATGATTCAATAATTCCATTCAGAGGTACTTACAAGACAAACAAGAACTTATACCCACAAAAAGAATATTCAGAGCAGCTTTATTCATAGTAGCCCTGAAATGGAAACAATCCAAGAGTCCCTCTACAGTTTAATCATTAACTATATTGTGGGCTATCTGTACAATTGGATACTACTCAACAATAAAGTAGGGGCTTCTCCAGTTGCTCAGTGGTAAAGAATCCACCTATAATGTGGGAGCCGCAGGAGACGTGGGTTTGATCCTTTGGTTGGAAGATTCCCCGGAAGAGGACACGGCAACCTGCTCCAGTATTTTTGCCTGGAGAATCCCACGGACAGAGGAGCCTGGCAGGCTACAATCCATAGGGTCCCAAAGAGTCGGACACGACTGAAGCAACTTAGCACAGTCACAATAAAATAAAATAATCCACAGATAATGCAAAATGCGGATAGGTCTCAAAAGCATTATGCTAAATGAAACAAGCCAGACACAGAAAGGTGCATACAATATGATTCTATTTAAATAAAATTCTAAAAACCCAAAACATACTAATAGAAAGCAAAATAGTAGTGGCCTGGGGTCTCACGTAGGGTGAATTTACTTGAAAGGGCACAAAAGGAATTTTTGAAGTGATAACATATGTTTTGAATTATTATAGCCAAACTGATGGATCTTTTTTTTTAAATTAATTAACCTGCTTTTGGCTGCGCTGGGTCTTCATTGCAAGAGTTGCAGCTAGAAGGGGATACTTAGCAGCAGCAGCGGTGCCATATTTTAGATTCCACGTGTAAGTGATACTGTGTGTTTGTCTTTCTCTTTCTGACTTACTTCACTTACTATGATAATCTCTAGTTGCATTAAAACAGTGAATATCTTTATATAAATAAGGTGATGCTAAAAATAGCACTTTATCCTTTTTTTTCTACTTAACATTTTTATATTGTTGAAGATTCAAGAACGTTGCTTTTTAAATAGTCCCTTGATTATTTCTGATTGCAGAGGTACTATGACCTCTGCAAATACTTTGGAAATTTCTGAAAAATACAAAAACAAGGATCACTCACAATCCTACCATTCAGATACCCATTGTCAGTATTTCTGTATATTCACTTCTAGATTTTTCTCTACACATATTTACATATATAGATAAATATAGTGCTAAGCCGTGTCCGACTCTTGTGATCCCATGAACCTGAGCCTGCCAGACTCCTCTGTCCATGGAATTCCCCAGGCAAGAATATTGGAGTGGGTTGCCATTTTTTATAGATAAATATATATTTGTAAAAACAAAAGGGGTATTTTGTTTTATAGTCACCTTTTCACTTAAAAGTGTATCAGAACATCTTTCCATATTAATGCACACAAGCCTTCATTACATTTTTGACGAGCACAACTACCCACTGATATCTAAATTATACCTATATTTCATTTTTATAAATAAGCCTGTGGTCAATAATCTAGCACATAGATCTTTCAGTACTCATTTAGTTATTTCCTTAGAATATATTCCAAGTAGTGATGTTGATGAATATTGTAGGGACTTGAGAAAACCCCTCCTCTTTAGCCAGCTCTCTCTGCCTCCAGTGCATTGTAATAACTCCGTCTACATTTCAGAAGTGTTGTAGAAATATCCCTGGTGCTTCTGGGCTTTGCAAGTCCCTATGCTCCAGAGGAAGCCCAGGGCAGGGAAGGAAGTGGAGGCAGGCAGACGTGGGCCGCTGACTGGGTGTGAGCACTGCCCCTCTCGCTGCGCTGAGCCGAGGGGCTCTGGGGGGTGGCATCAACAGTGTCTGCTGTAGTACTGCTAGCCTGGTTTTATGTTAAGGTTTTGGCTACTTCCCTTGGCATGTGAGACCTTAGTTCCCAGACCAGGAATCGAACTCTTATCCCCTGCATTGAAAGGTGGAGTCTTAACCACTGGACTGAGAGGGAAGTCCCTAACCTGGTTTTAAAGTTAAATAAACTGGAATTCAGGAAGGTTACCTGCCCAAAATTACACTGCAAGTGAGCGGCAGAACTGGGGATCCATTTAGTGTGACTACAATCCCATATTAGTTGCTCTTTCTAAACCACGTTAACGTTGTAGGTGCACTCTGGACATTTTGGAGTTAATCCCAGAAATTTGGAGCTAAGAAATACGTTAGACATTGAGATTGTAGAGCTGGATGGTTTCAGAGTAAGATCAACTCTGCAGACTGACATACACTGCTCCTTCCACAACAATGCACAGCCCCGCTCTGTATATATATTTAACTTATTAAGAAAATTAAAAGGTACTTATCTACTTTTATTTCAAATCTAATATACATTTGAAAGTTAAAATTACAGGAGGGCCTCATTTCTTCTAAGTAGTATCAAGAGCCCTGTACCTAATGGAATCTTAAAGATTGTTCCGCATTTGATTATTCCTCTTCTTGCTGCCTCATCCTTTCTCCTAGGAGGTCATTTCCCAGATAAAAGTGTTATAGCTGAAATAAAATTAGCAATTAAAAATAAATGAACCACTTGCTATAGTCTCTAGGAGCCACTCTGTCTGAACTAAAGTGTTATTCATTTAGCAAACTAAAAATCACCTGTATAAGTTTATTCATATTCACCATTTCTTCAGGTGCTATGAACAGGGACTTCTGTAGTTTTAAAATATGAGGAAAGTGAGATGTTTTCTCTAGTGCAAAAGCAAACTATAAAGACCCATCATAAGACTGTAATGGCAACCATTTAAAATGAGGGGGGCGGATGTCATTACACCATTTTTATCATTTGATGAACTAACTGAAAGAAGCACAGTGGGATTTCCCTGGTGGTCCAGTGGTTAAGAATCCACCTGCCAGCGCAGGGGAGATGAGTTCAATCCCTGGTCTGGGAAGATTGCATGCCACCGAGCAACGAAGCCCGTGTGCCACAACTACGAAGCCCGTGTGCCACAACTACGGAACCCGTGCACCCTAGAGCTCATGCTGCTCAACAAAAGGAACCACCACAACCACAGTGAGAAGCCCGCACACTGCAACCAGACAGTAGCCCCTGCTCACCACAACTCGAGCAAGCCTGCAGGCAGCACTGAAGACCAGTGCAGCCACAAGTCAATTATTTTTTTTTTTTAAAAGGAAGCACAGTAATTCTTATCTAAAATTACACTAAAATTAGACACATTGCTTGTATCTAGGGGAAAACAAATTTTTATCAAAATTTTAGCTTGAAAATTAACGCCATTTGTGGGGATTCTGATTTAATGCAAAGTCACACTAACAATACAATTCCCCATAAGGAATCCATAGACACTGACTAGTTATTTTCATTATTTTTTGCAGTTTTTTTAAAATCCTCATATTATTTTTACTCATCTTATAAGTATTTAATTTATACTATGCAACATGAATTGCTCTGAAGCTTCCTCCTTTTCCCTGACCCAGTGCCACAAAGAGCAGGGTGTAACATTCTTCATTCTTATCGGAGTGATGTAATTTTTTCATAGTGGACTTTTTCTCGTCCCTGTATGCATGGGGGCTCAGTCACTTCAGTCATGTCCAACTCTTTGGGACCCTATGGAATGTAACCTGCCAGGCTCCTCTGTCCATGGGATTCTCCAGGCAAGAACACTAGAGTGGGTTGCCATTTCCTCCTCCAGGGGATCTTCCTGACCCAGGGACTGAACCCATGTCTCTTATGTCTCCTGCATTGGCAGGTGGGTTCTTTACCACTAGCACCACCTGGGACGTCCCTGTACAGTCTTGAGTATTTCTGCCATCTTATATGTGAATTTCCAGGAATGTTCTTCCTATCTAGGAGAAGAGGGGACAAAAAAAAAAGAAGACCAAAGAGGAGAGGATGGTGCCGAGCTTTTCCAAAAGCATCAATGTGTAAAAATATTTATTTAAAGAAATAGAATATGTTACATTCATACACATTTGGATAGCAGCAGCTTCTTTGTTTCAAGATTTAGGGATGAGTTTTCCCCTGATGGAAATATGTAATACATAATCATATGGCTAAAAGAGAGCCTCTAATTTCATCTTTAAATTTTCAGGCAGATCTATCCCTAAGTCATTTTGGGTAGATAGACTTCATTGTTTGTGAAAAGGTTGGTAAGAAGAGAAAGTGTCTTTTGAAAGTACCCTTAGTAAACATTTGTATTATAAAGTACAATTCAACTCTAAAAATGTTACATTTTATCTCTCACTTTGAGAAGTGCCTCAAAGTAACACAGTTGCTACTTTCTATCTGTAGTCAAGATTTTATACTAAGTACCTTCTGCAGTGTTCTCAGACCTCTTAGATAATGTCCCATTCAACACATGCTACCTTCCCTAGAGCTCTCCAGCAAATCTGCAACACCAAACGCATGTCCAACAATTCCATTCAAATCTGACGCTACACAGACACCACAGATTAAGGGCTCAGTTCCCAAAGACTGCCCCCACTTCAGACTCCAGCTACCAATTCAGGGGGTCATCTGCACTTCTTATGGGCCAGCCTGACTACTACTGTGGGGGTTTCTACGACCTCTCTGCAAGCTTGACAACTGGATCAAATGACTCATAGCACTTAGGAAAGCACCATACTTAGAATTATTATTTTATTATAAAGGATACAACTCAGAAATCGCCAAATGAGAGAGACACATAAGGCAAGGTCTGGACTGAAGGAAGCCTGGGGAGCTTGCGCCAGCCTCTTGGTATATTGATATACTCACCAATCAGGAAACTCTCTGAACTTCCTTAGAGTTTCTATCAAAGATTTATTACAGAGGCATTATTGACTAAATCATTGGTCATGTGGTTGGACTCAATCTCCCCATACCATCACCACTCCTCATTCTCTGCTCCCCCCAACCACCAGTAATCTTTCTATCTCTATGGATTTGCCCATACTGCCCATGACATATAGATGGAACCATACAATACGTGGCTGTGATTGGCTTCTTTCACCTAGCCCAATACTCTCAAGTTTCATCCATGTTGTAGCACATTATCAGTAATCATTCCTTTTTATTGCCAAATAATATTCCGTTGTATAGATAGACCACATTTTATTTATCCATTGATCAGTTAATGGACATGGGCCCTTACTTTTTGGCTACTGTGAATAATGCTGCTATGAACTTTCACATACAAGCTTTTATGTGCAATGTGTTTTCATTTCTCTTGGATATATACCCGAGAATGAAGTTGCTGTGTCATCTGGTTTTTCTGTATTCAATCTTGTGAAGAGTTTCAAGATTGTGACAGGAGCACCATTTTGCATTCCCACCGGTGGTGTATGGAGAACACTAGATCTTGTATCCCCCTCTACCCAGGAAGAAATTAAAACTCTTGCCCTAGGTCCAATTTTTTAAAACCTGGGAAGAGATTTTATTTGGCCTGGTCTGGGCCAGGTGCTGACCTGTTTTCTCATCTCTGTTGTTAGAAAAGGGTGATGTGAAAATATGGTTATCCAGCTTGTGGCCATGGGAAGGAGTGTTTCCCTGGAAAGGGATGTACTGCTATACAGAAGGCCTGCACAGGGACTTCCTTGGTAGTCCAGTGACTAAGACGCTTTGCTCCCAACGCAGGGGGCCCATGTTCAATCCCTGGTCAGGGAACTAGATCCCACATGCTGCAGTTGAGACCCAGCACAGACAAATAAATACATATCTTTTTAAAAAACGCCTGCACAGAAACCTAAGATATAAAAACAGTGCTACCCCCTAAGGGGAACTGTCACTGTGTGGGAGCGTTGGGTTGATACAATGACTGGGAGGATGCCTCTGAGGTTTAGGTGGCATCTGGGGCCTGGAAGCATAAATCCCCTGAAACAAAACAGCCTCACTCAATCAAGAGTTGTCTTGCCCAAAGGCCAGTAATGTTCCAGGTGATCAACTCAGTTCTGTATTAACAAACTCATCATTTTCTTAGTTGGAAACATGCCTACTCAAAATTTTATTTGCCAGCCTGCCTTTGTAACTAGATGTAGCTGTGTGATGAAGTTCTGGTCAATGACATGGAAATGGAAGTGATGTGTGTGGCAGCTGAGAAGAGTCCTTACAAAAAAGTGTGCCCTCTCTTTGTCATTCTTCCTTCCTGCAAGCTGGGATGCAGATATGATGGCTGGTACTGGAACAGCCATCAGACTATGGAATGGAAATCCCATTTTAAGAAACAGTGGAACAAGATGAGAAGAAAAGGATAATCAGAGATTGTCATACACACTCTGGCCTGAGCATGGTAATATGGGAAGAAATATACTTTTGTCTTAATAAGTCACTGTTTTCTGTCATTCTTAGCTGAACCAAAACTAATCTAATATAACTGTGTTCTACATGCCAGTACTTTCTCTGTGTACCAAGTACCATTCTGTGAAAACACTTTACATGCATTAACTCGATGTCTTCTCATGTCAAACCAATGATATAAATACTTCAACCTACAAGCCACATTTTGAGGTGGTGGAAAAACTGAGGCTCAGAAAAATTAAAAACTTGCCCAAGTTCATCACAGATTTTACATGCAAAACACAACCTCCAGAGCCCATGTCTGAAACTATCACACTGAGAAACCAACAAATGAACGACTCCCAGAATACACTGATGATGAGAAAACACAAATAAGAGTAATATATAATTAATAAGCAGGAGAAACTATAATCAGAACCTCAGCCATCTCAGTATAACAGTGACCATGCTGCTGTTGCTGCTGCTAAGTCACTTCAGTCGTGTCCGACTCTGTGCAACCCCATAGATGGCAGCCCACCAGGCTCTCCCCTCTCTGGGATTCTCCAGGCAAGAATACTGGAGTGGGTTGCTGTTTCCTTCTCCAATGCATGACAGTGAAAAGTGAAAGTGAAGTCGCTTAGTCGTGTCCAACTCTTTGCGAGCCCATGGACTGCAGCCCACCAGGCTCCTCTGTCCATGGGATTTTCCAGACAAGAGTACTGGAGTGGGCTGCCATTGCCTTCTGCAAACAGTGACCATGCATGATAAGAAATAGACCTTTTGATTTTGGGGGGGAAATCCAACTATCTGCAAGTGTGCATTTGCCAAGCATTTTTGTGACTGCCAGACTTTTGAGTAGAATGCTAAATTAGAATCTTTAGCACTCTTTCAATATGTGACAATTGCAGTTTATAAATATCAAATTTTAATGTCATTTAGTAGATTACTAAGCAGCCCTTGGTTGTATGCAAAAACAAAAATCTATAGAATTACACATCCCTCATGGATAATGAATGAGGATTGTGCATTTGTTAAATTTACAGTCTGTCAAGAGGAACTACATACTATACCTTGAGAATCATTCTTATAAAATGCTGTATGTGAAATTAAGCCTCTTGCTTGAAATTTGTAGCCCTCTATTTCTTTATATCTCATAACTGTCTCATATATTTCTGTATCTCTCAGATTAGTTTGAAATTTAGGACATGGAATTTTGTGAGAGGATTAAATTCAGTTAACACTTGCAACACCCCCTACTTGCAGCTGTGGGACACTGGAGATAAAACGATGAGTGAGAATGAGTCTTATTGTCTAGAAACTCACAATCCACTAGGGGAGACACTAACAAGACAAGTGGAACCAAGTGAGATGGACCTCGAAGGTATGTTCTAAAAGGAGAGAGGGGAAAGTCATTATTTGTGCCTTTCAATATTGGGGAAGGCTTGAATAATCCTTAGAATTCTGCCAAATGGAGAAGAGAGAAAACACACTGAGAAAAAAGTTTAAAAACAAAAAAAGCACAAAGCTGTAGGAAAAAATGGAACAGTATTCGGGAGTGACAAGTAACTCAGGGCAATTTATTTCTTTAAAGTTATATGCATGTACTACCATACTAATGACATTGTAAAGAAAAGAAAGAAAGTGAAGTCACTCAGTCGTGTACAACTTTTTGAGACCCCATGGACTATAGTCTGCCAGGCTCCTCCATCCATGGGATTTTCCAGGCAAGAAAAGTGGGTTGCCATTTCCTTCTCCTGGGGATCTTCCCAACCCAGGGATTGAACCCAAGTCTCCCGCATTGCAGGCAGACTCTTTACCAGCTGAGCCCGCAGGGAACATGTGAAAACAAATACAAATAGAACTTCTAAGGAAAAAATAAGCAATTATAAATAAGATACTGCTAGTTATGAACATGAGCTTCCCAGATGGCTCAGTGGTAAAGAATCTGCCTGCCGATGCAGGAGACGCAGGAGACAAGCATTTGATCCCTGGGTCAGGAAGATCCCCTGGAGTAGGCACTGGCAACTCACTCCAACATTCTTGCCAGGAGAATTCCATGGACAGAGGAGCCTGGCGGGCTGCAGTCCACGGGGCTGCAAACACCCACGCAATCATGAACCATGAACATGGTAAAATTAAGTAGTTGAAAAACAGGGAGAACTAAAAGCTCATTAATTTGTTTTCTAACTTTGCAACGTTTAACAATAAGAAACTGAGCGATTTATTTGTACTTGTCTGGGTGCTTTATTTTTTCCAGGAGAGAGATATACTAGGAAAGGTTGTGAGAACTAATAAAAGCATGATACTCTACTTGGGAATTTTTATGAGCCATCCCCTCCATAAACACAAAAATTAGAGTCACATCAGATTCTATTTATACTTTGCACACCCACACACACAAAAAGATATGGCTATTCATAATGGCATTATCAACTAAAACTTCAAACCCCAATATCTGCTTAAGCAGGAGCCTGTCATTAAAGATGGAGACTGTAAATCTCTATTTCAAAGGTTCTTTACCATAATTTAAATTTTGAGGGCCAATTTTTGTCATATGTGGTTAGGAGTTTATTGTCTTAAGTCTAACATTGCTGAAGGCTCATATTAGATGTAGCCCCAGTCCCTTGGGCTGACTGTATTATTTTCTTGGCTTAAAGTTTAGTATTGTCTTTAATTCATAGTTTCTTTGTGAGAATTACTATTATTTTTATTTATTTGGCTGCACTGGATCTTAGTTACGGCTTGCAGGATCTTCAGTTGTGGTAAGCAGGATCTAGTTTCCCAACCAGAGATCAAATCCAGGCCCCCTGCATTGGTCTTAGCCACTGGACCACCAGAGAAGGCCCAGTGAGAATTATTTAAAACAATTTTCCTTCATGGTTAAGATTAATTTGAAACTAGGTAAATATAATCTGTAAAGCTACTCCACAGGCATGTAGATAGCAATAAAGTGACAATATAACCTGAAAGCAAACAGCAAGGATGCTGCTCTCAGCCTCTTCCAGTTGTGGAATTCTCCTTAGGGTACTTCTTACTGCCCGTGACATGAGGTCACCCAAGTGAAAACAGCTGTGTCCATCTGTAGCTTGTGGGGCATCTCCCTCACCAGTACATGAATGCAGTGAGCACAGGACCAGAAACACAGTACACATTCAAAACACATGTGTTGAGTGAAAACAAAAGGAAAAAAAAAGTAGATCTTTGTAGTCAGGTCTTGAAGATCTTGATCTTATGAGCAGTTAAGAACCACTGCAGAGTTGTTTTGGAGCTTTGTTTATTTATTTATCATTTTAGCAATAAAGTGGATTATCAGGGCTGGTTTTTAGGCTTATAAAGTGAGCAGCAGAGTGGAGAAAGGGCTGGAGTTGGAGAGGGAAGGGTAGAGGCCAGGAGGCTGGTAAGGAGGCAAATGCAATGGTCCAGGTGAAAGATACAAGAACCTGAACTCCGGCAGAGGCCAGGGGAGTGGGTATGAGACAAAGTTCAGGAGACAGCACTTGATGGCTAATTGGAGTAGAGAGTCAGGGGGTGAGGAAAGTCTTTGGGATTAATTCAAACTGTCTTGTTTGGATGCTTATGAACTCAATAACACAGGAGGGGTGAGTTTGGGGGAAGGATGATGAAGACTGGTCTGGACACNGGGCTATCTGTACAATTGGATACTACTCAACAATAAAGTAGGGGCTTCTCCAGTTGCTCAGTGGTAAAGAATCCACCTATAATGTGGGAGCCGCAGGAGACGTGGGTTTGATCCTTTGGTTGGAAGATTCCCCGGAAGAGGACACGGCAACCTGCTCCAGTATTTTTGCCTGGAGAATCCCACGGACAGAGGAGCCTGGCAGGCTACAATCCATAGGGTCCCAAAGAGTCGGACACGACTGAAGCAACTTAGCACAGTCACAATAAAATAAAATAATCCACAGATAATGCAAAATGCGGATAGGTCTCAAAAGCATTATGCTAAATGAAACAAGCCAGACACAGAAAGGTGCATACAATATGATTCTATTTAAATAAAATTCTAAAAACCCAAAACATACTAATAGAAAGCAAAATAGTAGTGGCCTGGGGTCTCACGTAGGGTGAATTTACTTGAAAGGGCACAAAAGGAATTTTTGAAGTGATAACATATGTTTTGAATTATTATAGCCAAACTGATGGATCTTTTTTTTTAAATTAATTAATCTGCTTTTGGCTGCGCTGGGTCTTCATTGCAAGAGTTGCAGCTAGAAGGGGATACTTAGCAGCAGCAGCGGTGCCATATTTTAGATTCCACGTGTAAGTGATACTGTGTGTTTGTCTTTCTCTTTCTGACTTACTTCACTTACTATGATAATCTCTAGTTGCATTAAAACAGTGAATATCTTTATATAAATAAGGTGATGCTAAAAATAGCACTTTATCCTTTTTTTTCTACTTAACATTTTTATATTGTTGAAGATTCAAGAACGTTGCTTTTTAAATAGTCCCTTGATTATTTCTGATTGCAGAGGTACTATGACCTCTGCAAATACTTTGGAAATTTCTGAAAAATACAAAAACAAGGATCACTCACAATCCTACCATTCAGATACCCATTGTCAGTATTTCTGTATATTCACTTCTAGATTTTTCTCTACACATATTTACATATATAGATAAATATAGTGCTAAGCCGTGTCCGACTCTTGTGATCCCATGAACCTGAGCCTGCCAGACTCCTCTGTCCATGGAATTCCCCAGGCAAGAATATTGGAGTGGGTTGCCATTTTTTATAGATAAATATATATTTGTAAAAACAAAAGGGGTATTTTGTTTTATAGTCACCTTTTCACTTAAAAGTGTATCAGAACATCTTTCCATATTAATGCACACAAGCCTTCATTACATTTTTGACGAGCACAACTACCCACTGATATCTAAATTATACCTATATTTCATTTTTATAAATAAGCCTGTGGTCAATAATCTAGCACATAGATCTTTCAGTACTCATTTAGTTATTTCCTTAGAATATATTCCAAGTAGTGATGTTGATGAATATTGTAGGGACTTGAGAAAACCCCTCCTCTTTAGCCAGCTCTCTCTGCCTCCAGTGCATTGTAATAACTCCGTCTACATTTCAGAAGTGTTGTAGAAATATCCCTGGTGCTTCTGGGCTTTGCAAGTCCCTATGCTCCAGAGGAAGCCCAGGGCAGGGAAGGAAGTGGAGGCAGGCAGACGTGGGCCGCTGACTGGGTGTGAGCACTGCCCCTCTCGCTGCGCTGAGCCGAGGGGCTCTGGGGGGTGGCATCAACAGTGTCTGCTGTAGTACTGCTAGCCTGGTTTTATGTTAAGGTTTTGGCTACTTCCCTTGGCATGTGAGACCTTAGTTCCCAGACCAGGAATCGAACTCTTATCCCCTGCATTGAAAGGTGGAGTCTTAACCACTGGACTGAGAGGGAAGTCCCTAACCTGGTTTTAAAGTTAAATAAACTGGAATTCAGGAAGGTTACCTGCCCAAAATTACACTGCAAGTGAGCGGCAGAACTGGGGATCCATTTAGTGTGACTACAATCCCATATTAGTTGCTCTTTCTAAACCACGTTAACGTTGTAGGTGCACTCTGGACATTTTGGAGTTAATCCCAGAAATTTGGAGCTAAGAAATACGTTAGACATTGAGATTGTAGAGCTGGATGGTTTCAGAGTAAGATCAACTCTGCAGACTGACATACACTGCTCCTTCCACAACAATGCACAGCCCCGCTCTGTATATATATTTAACTTATTAAGAAAATTAAAAGGTACATATCTACTTTTATTTCAAATCTAATATACATTTGAAAGTTAAAATTACAGGAGGGCCTCATTTCTTCTAAGTAGTATCAAGAGCCCTGTACCTAATGGAATCTTAAAGATTGTTCCGCATTTGATTATTCCTCTTCTTGCTGCCTCATCCTTTCTCCTAGGAGGTCATTTCCCAGATAAAAGTGTTATAGCTGAAATAAAATTAGCAATTAAAAATAAATGAACCACTTGCTATAGTCTCTAGGAGCCACTCTGTCTGAACTAAAGTGTTATTCATTTAGCAAACTAAAAATCACCTGTATAAGTTTATTCATATTCACCATTTCTTCAGGTGCTATGAACAGGGACTTCTGTAGTTTTAAAATATGAGGAAAGTGAGATGTTTTCTCTAGTGCAAAAGCAAACTATAAAGACCCATCATAAGACTGTAATGGCAACCATTTAAAATGAGGGGGGCGGATGTCATTACACCATTTTTATCATTTGATGAACTAACTGAAAGAAGCACAGTGGGATTTCCCTGGTGGTCCAGTGGTTAAGAATCCACCTGCCAGCGCAGGGGAGATGAGTTCAATCCCTGGTCTGGGAAGATTGCATGCCACCGAGCAACGAAGCCCGTGTGCCACAACTACGAAGCCCGTGTGCCACAACTACGGAACCCGTGCGCCCTAGAGCTCATGCTGCTCAACAAAAGGAACCACCACAACCACAGTGAGAAGCCCGCACACTGCAACCAGACAGTAGCCCCTGCTCACCACAACTCGAGCAAGCCTGCAGGCAGCACTGAAGACCAGTGCAGCCACAAGTCAATTATTTTTTTTTTTTAAAAGGAAGCACAGTAATTCTTATCTAAAATTACACTAAAATTAGACACATTGCTTGTATCTAGGGGAAAACAAATTTTTATCAAAATTTTAGCTTGAAAATTAACGCCATTTGTGGGGATTCTGATTTAATGCAAAGTCACACTAACAATACAATTCCCCATAAGGAATCCATAGACACTGACTAGTTATTTTCATTATTTTTTGCAGTTTTTTTAAAATCCTCATATTATTTTTACTCATCTTATAAGTATTTAATTTATACTATGCAACATGAATTGCTCTGAAGCTTCCTCCTTTTCCCTGACCCAGTGCCACAAAGAGCAGGGTGTAACATTCTTCATTCTTATCGGAGTGATGTAATTTTTTCATAGTGGACTTTTTCTCGTCCCTGTATGCATGGGGGCTCAGTCACTTCAGTCATGTCCAACTCTTTGGGACCCTATGGAATGTAACCTGCCAGGCTCCTCTGTCCATGGGATTCTCCAGGCAAGAACACTAGAGTGGGTTGCCATTTCCTCCTCCAGGGGATCTTCCTGACCCAGGGACTGAACCCATGTCTCTTATGTCTCCTGCATTGGCAGGTGGGTTCTTTACCACTAGCACCACCTGGGACGTCCCTGTACAGTCTTGAGTATTTCTGCCATCTTATATGTGAATTTCCAGGAATGTTCTTCCTATCTAGGAGAAGAGGGGACAAAAAAAAAAGAAGACCAAAGAGGAGAGGATGGTGCCGAGCTTTTCCAAAAGCATCAATGTGTAAAAATATTTATTTAAAGAAATAGAATATGTTACATTCATACACATTTGGATAGCAGCAGCTTCTTTGTTTCAAGATTTAGGGATGAGTTTTCCCCTGATGGAAATATGTAATACATAATCATATGGCTAAAAGAGAGCCTCTAATTTCATCTTTAAATTTTCAGGCAGATCTATCCCTAAGTCATTTTGGGTAGATAGACTTCATTGTTTGTGAAAAGGTTGGTAAGAAGAGAAAGTGTCTTTTGAAAAGTACCCTTAGTAAACATTTGTATTATAAAGTACAATTCAACTCTAAAAATGTTACATTTTATCTCTCACTTTGAGAAGTGCCTCAAAGTAACACAGTTGCTACTTTCTATCTGTAGTCAAGATTTTATACTAAGTACCTTCTGCAGTGTTCTCAGACCTCTTAGATAATGTCCCATTCAACACATGCTACCTTCCCTAGAGCTCTCCAGCAAATCTGCAACACCAAACGCATGTCCAACAATTCCATTCAAATCTGACGCTACACAGACACCACAGATTAAGGGCTCAGTTCCCAAAGACTGCCCCCACTTCAGACTCCAGCTACCAATTCAGGGGGTCATCTGCACTTCTTATGGGCCAGCCTGACTACTACTGTGGGGGTTTCTACGACCTCTCTGCAAGCTTGACAACTGGATCAAATGACTCATAGCACTTAGGAAAGCACCATACTTAGAATTATTATTTTATTATAAAGGATACAACTCAGAAATCGCCAAATGAGAGAGACACATAAGGCAAGGTCTGGACTGAAGGAAGCCTGGGGAGCTTGCGCCAGCCTCTTGGTATATTGATATACTCACCAATCAGGAAACTCTCTGAACTTCCTTAGAGTTTCTATCAAAGATTTATTACAGAGGCATTATTGACTAAATCATTGGTCATGTGGTTGGACTCAATCTCCCCATACCATCACCACTCCTCATTCTCTGCTCCCCCCAACCACCAGTAATCTTTCTATCTCTATGGATTTGCCCATACTGCCCATGACATATAGATGGAACCATACAATACGTGGCTGTGATTGGCTTCTTTCACCTAGCCCAATACTCTCAAGTTTCATCCATGTTGTAGCACATTATCAGTAATCATTCCTTTTTATTGCCAAATAATATTCCGTTGTATAGATAGACCACATTTTATTTATCCATTGATCAGTTAATGGACATGGGCCCTTACTTTTTGGCTACTGTGAATAATGCTGCTATGAACTTTCACATACAAGCTTTTATGTGCAATGTGTTTTCATTTCTCTTGGATATATACCCGAGAATGAAGTTGCTGTGTCATCTGGTTTTTCTGTATTCAATCTTGTGAAGAGTTTCAAGATTGTGACAGGAGCACCATTTTGCATTCCCACCGGTGGTGTATGGAGAACACTAGATCTTGTATCCCCCTCTACCCAGGAAGAAATTAAAACTCTTGCCCTAGGTCCAATTTTTTAAAACCTGGGAAGAGATTTTATTTGGCCTGGTCTGGGCCAGGTGCTGACCTGTTTTCTCATCTCTGTTGTTAGAAAAGGGTGATGTGAAAATATGGTTATCCAGCTTGTGGCCATGGGAAGGAGTGTTTCCCTGGAAAGGGATGTACTGCTATACAGAAGGCCTGCACAGGGACTTCCTTGGTAGTCCAGTGACTAAGACGCTTTGCTCCCAACGCAGGGGGCCCATGTTCAATCCCTGGTCAGGGAACTAGATCCCACATGCTGCAGTTGAGACCCAGCACAGACAAATAAATACATATCTTTTTAAAAAACGCCTGCACAGAAACCTAAGATATAAAAACAGTGCTACCCCCTAAGGGGAACTGTCACTGTGTGGGAGCGTTGGGTTGATACAATGACTGGGAGGATGCCTCTGAGGTTTAGGTGGCATCTGGGGCCTGGAAGCATAAATCCCCTGAAACAAAACAGCCTCACTCAATCAAGAGTTGTCTTGCCCAAAGGCCAGTAATGTTCCAGGTGATCAACTCAGTTCTGTATTAACAAACTCATCATTTTCTTAGTTGGAAACATGCCTACTCAAAATTTTATTTGCCAGCCTGCCTTTGTAACTAGATGTAGCTATGTGATCAAGTTCTGGTCAATGACATGGAAATGGAAGTGATGTGTGTGGCAGCTGAGAAGAGTCCTTACAAAAAAGTGTGCCCTCTCTTTGTCATTCTTCCTTCCTGCAAGCTGGGATGCAGATATGATGGCTGGTACTGGAACAGCCATCAGACTATGGAATGGAAATCCCATTTTAAGAAACAGTGGAACAAGATGAGAAGAAAAGGATAATCAGAGATTGTCATACACACTCTGGCCTGAGCATGGTAATATGGGAAGAAATATACTTTTGTCTTAATAAGTCACTGTTTTCTGTCATTCTTAGCTGAACCAAAACTAATCTAATATAACTGTGTTCTACATGCCAGTACTTTCTCTGTGTACCAAGTACCATTCTGTGAAAACACTTTACATGCATTAACTCGATGTCTTCTCATGTCAAACCAATGATATAAATACTTCAACCTACAAGCCACATTTTGAGGTGGTGGAAAAACTGAGGCTCAGAAAAATTAAAAACTTGCCCAAGTTCATCACAGATTTTACATGCAAAACACAACCTCCAGAGCCCATGTCTGAAACTATCACACTGAGAAACCAACAAATGAACGACTCCCAGAATACACTGATGATGAGAAAACACAAATAAGAGTAATATATAATTAATAAGCAGGAGAAACTATAATCAGAACCTCAGCCATCTCAGTATAACAGTGACCATGCTGCTGTTGCTGCTGCTAAGTCACTTCAGTCGTGTCCGACTCTGTGCAACCCCATAGATGGCAGCCCACCAGGCTCTCCCCTCTCTGGGATTCTCCAGGCAAGAATACTGGAGTGGGTTGCTGTTTCCTTCTCCAATGCATGACAGTGAAAAGTGAAAGTGAAGTCGCTTAGTCGTGTCCAACTCTTTGCGAGCCCATGGACTGCAGCCCACCAGGCTCCTCTGTCCATGGGATTTTCCAGACAAGAGTACTGGAGTGGGCTGCCATTGCCTTCTGCAAACAGTGACCATGCATGATAAGAAATAGACCTTTTGATTTTGGGGGGGAAATCCAACTATCTGCAAGTGTGCATTTGCCAAGCATTTTTGTGACTGCCAGACTTTTGAGTAGAATGCTAAATTAGAATCTTTAGCACTCTTTCAATATGTGACAATTGCAGTTTATAAATATCAAATTTTAATGTCATTTAGTAGATTACTAAGCAGCCCTTGGTTGTATGCAAAAACAAAAATCTATAGAATTACACATCCCTCATGTATAATGAATGAGGATTGTGCATTTGTTAAATTTACAGTCTGTCAAGAGGAACTACATACTATACCTTGAGAATCATTCTTATAAAATGCTGTATGTGAAATTAAGCCTCTTGCTTGAAATTTGTAGCCCTCTATTTCTTTATATCTCATAACTGTCTCATATATTTCTGTATCTCTCAGATTAGTTTGAAATTTAGGACATGGAATTTTGTGAGAGGATTAAATTCAGTTAACACTTGCAACACCCCCTACTTGCAGCTGTGGGACACTGGAGATAAAACGATGAGTGAGAATGAGTCTTATCGTCTAGAAACTCACAATCCACTAGGGGAGACACTAACAAGACAAGTGGAACCAAGTGAGATGGACCTCGAAGGTATGTTCTAAAAGGAGAGAGGGGAAAGTCATTATTTGTGCCTTTCAATATTGGGGAAGGCTTGAATAATCCTTAGAATTCTGCCAAATGGAGAAGAGAGAAAACACACTGAGAAAAAAGTTTAAAAACAAAAAAAGCACAAAGCTGTAGGAAAAAATGGAACAGTATTCGGGAGTGACAAGTAACTCAGGGCAATTTATTTCTTTAAAATTATATGCATGTACTACCATACTAATGACATTGTAAAGAAAAGAAAGAAAGTGAAGTCACTCAGTCGTGTACAACTTTTTGAGACCCCATGGACTATAGTCTGCCAGGCTCCTCCATCCATGGGATTTTCCAGGCAAGAAAAGTGGGTTGCCATTTCCTTCTCCTGGGGATCTTCCCAACCCAGGGATTGAACCCAAGTCTCCCGCATTGCAGGCAGACTCTTTACCAGCTGAGCCCGCAGGGAACACGTGAAAACAAATACAAATAGAACTTCTAAGGAAAAAATAAGCAATTATAAATAAGATACTGCTAGTTATGAACATGAGCTTCCCAGATGGCTCAGTGGTAAAGAATCTGCCTGCCGATGCAGGAGACGCAGGAGACAAGCATTTGATCCCTGGGTCAGGAAGATCCCCTGGAGTAGGCACTGGCAACTCACTCCAACATTCTTGCCAGGAGAATTCCATGGACAGAGGAGCCTGGCGGGCTGCAGTCCATGGGGCTGCAAACACCCACGCAATCATGAACCATGAACATGGTAAAATTAAGTAGTTGAAAAACAGGGAGAACTAAAAGCTCATTAATTTGTTTTCTAACTTTGCAACGTTTAACAATAAGAAACTGAGCGATTTATTTGTACTTGTCTGGGTGCTTTATTTTTTCCAGGAGAGAGATATACTAGGAAAGGTTGTGAGAACTAATAAAAGCATGATACTCTACTTGGGAATTTTTATGAGCCATCCCCTCCATAAACACAAAAATTAGAGTCACATCAGATTCTATTTATACTTTGCACACCCACACACACAAAAAGATATGGCTATTCATAATGGCATAATCAACTAAAACTTCAAACCCCAATATCTGCTTAAGCAGGAGCCTGTCATTAAAGATGGAGACTGTAAATCTCTATTTCAAAGGTTCTTTACCATAATTTAAATTTTGAGGGCCAATTTTTGTCATATGTGGTTAAGAGTTTATTGTCTTAAGTCTAACATTGCTGAAGGCTCATATTAGATGTAGCCCCAGTCCCTTGGGCTGACTGTATTATTTTCTTGGCTTAAAGTTTAGTATTGTCTTTAATTCATAGTTTCTTTGTGAGAATTACTATTATTTTTATTTATTTGGCTGCACTGGATCTTAGTTGCGGCTTGCAGGATCTTCAGTTGTGGTAAGCAGGATCTAGTTTCCCAACCAGAGATCAAATCCAGGCCCCCTGCATTGGTCTTAGCCACTGGACCACCAGAGAAGGCCCAGTGAGAATTATTTAAAACAATTTTCCTTCATGGTTAAGATTAATTTGAAACTAGATAAATATAATCTGTAAAGCTACTCCACAGGCATGTAAATAGCAATAAAGTGACAATATAACCTGAAAGCAAACAGCAAGGATGCTGCTCTCAGCCTCTTCCAGTTGTGGAATTCTCCTTAGGGTACTTCCCTTACTGCCCGTGACATGAGGTCACCCAAGTGAAAACAGCTGTGTCCATCTGTAGCTTGTGGGGCATCTCCCTCACCAGTACATGAATGCAGTGAGCACAGGACCAGAAACACAGTACACATTCAAAACACATGTGTTGAGTGAAAACAAAAGGAAAAAAAAAGTAGATCTTTGTAGTCAGGTCTTGAAGATCTTGATCTTATGAGCAGTTAAGAACCACTGCAGAGTTGTTTTGGAGCTTTGTTTATTTATTTATCATTTTAGCAATAAAGTGGATTATCAGGGCTGGTTTTTAGGCTTATAAAGTGAGCAGCAGAGTGGAGAAAGGGCTGGAGTTGGAGAGGGAAGGGTAGAGGCCAGGAGGCTGGTAAGGAGGCAAATGCAATGGTCCAGGTGAAAGATACAAGAACCTGAACTCCGGCAGAGGCCAGGGGAGTGGGTATGAGACAAAGTTCAGGAGACAGCACTTGATGGCTAATTGGAGTAGAGAGTCAGGGGGTGAGGAAAGTCTTTGGGATTAATTCAAACTGTCTTGTTTGGATGCTTATGAACTCAATAACACAGGAGGGGTGAGTTTGGGGGAAGGATGATGAAGACTGGTCTGGACACACCGAATTTGAGCCTGGAGTTCAGGAGGAAAGCCCAGGGGAGTTGGTGATTTGGAGGTGATAATTAAAATAATATTTAATAAGATTTCTCCCAAGAGAAGGATATATTTGAAAGAGGGATCCATCCTATCACTTCTTAGCTTTAAAATTATTGGCCACCTATGATCTAAAAGATGAAATCCAAATGTCCTTTTTTTTTTGGCCCTGCTGCATGGCTTGTGGAGTCTTTAATTGCCTAACCAGGGACTGAAGCCAGGCTACATCAGTGAAAGTGTCAAGTCCTAACCACTGAAGGGCCAGGGAATTTCCCAAATCCAAATGTCTCAATCTGACAGTCAAAACCCTGCCCAGTCTAGTACCTCTTGCTCAGTCATTTATTCAACCCACCAGTCTTCATAAAGAGCCTGGCTATACCATGGTATATGCTAGGGACAGAGGGATAATAAGTCTTGGTTGTTGCCTTGGCAGGAGGCAGGGGTCGACTGGGGAAGAGAGACACTAAAACGTAGGCACGTAGTTGCTCAGCTGTGTCCAACTCTTTATAACCTCATGGATGGTAGCCTGCCAGGCTTCGCTGTGCATAGAATTCTCCAGGCAAGAATACTGGAGTGGGTTGCTATTACCTTCTCCAGAGGATTTTCCCAATCCAGGGACTGAACCCAGGACCCCCACACTGCAGGCAGATTCTTTACTGTCTGAGCCAAACCAGGGAAGCCCAAAACAGACCATTAGCTTCCAGTAAAATCAAGACAGGAATAGGGATGATCTCATAGGGTTGTGGCAAGAGGTAAGTGAGTTTATACACATAAAGTCCTTAAAACGGTGCTGAATATGCAATAACTATTATTATTATAGGAGAGGCATATACTAGGGCTGGTGGTGTGGCTCCCTTGACTGGGCAACCACTGAGCTGAATCTTGAGGGGAATTTAAGCTAGCCAGGATAAGCAAAGACCTGCCTGAACAGCTTCCTGTTTCCTTGTGTAATGGGTTGAATAGTGGCTGCCCAAAATTTATGTCTTAATCTCTGGAGCCTCTGAATGTCACTTTATTTGTAAAAAGGTAAGGATTTGCAAATGCAAATACATTCAGGTTCTTATGATCAGATCATCCTGGATTATCTGAGTGGGCCCTAAATCCTAAATCCAAACCTTGTAAGAGATGGAAGAGGAGAGGCACAGAGAAGAAAGACCAGGTGAAGATGGAACCAGAGATGGGAGTGAGGTGGCCACAGGCCAAGGAATGCAGGCAGTTACCAACTGTGGTGCTGGAGAAGACTCTTGAGAGTCCCTTGGACAGCAAGGAGATCAAACCAGTCAATCCTAAAGGAAATCAACCCTGAATATTCAATGGAAGGACTGATGCTGAAGATGAAGCTCCAATACTTTGGCCACCTGATGGGAAGAGCTGACTCATTAGAAAAGACTCTGATGCTGGGAAAGATTGAAGGCAGGGGGAGAAAGGAGTGACAGAAGATGAGATGGTTGGATGGCATCATCAATTCAATGGACATGAGTTTGAGCAAACTTTTGGAGATGGTGAAGGACAGGGAAGCCTGGCATGCTGGAGTACATGGGGTCTCAGAGTCCGACACAACTGAGCGACTGAACAGCAACTACCAGGAGCTGGAAGAGGGAAAGGAGGATTCTCTCCTAGAGTCTCCAGAGGGAGGGTGGCCCTGCCAACACCTCGATTTCCAATGTCTTGGCCCCTGAGCTGTGACAGAACAAATCTGTTATTTCATGACACCCACACCCCAGTTTGTGATAATGCATTCTAGCAGCCCCAGGAGATGAATAGATCTTGCTATTCTGAGTCCTCTCCACAACTAATTCTTTGCCAGTGGTGAACACAGTCCTGCCTCTCACAGAACCCATGTTCTTGTTGAGGGAACCACATGAAAATGAACAAATACAGACGTTATTGTTAATAGCAGAGCATTAGGTGCTGTGCAAGTGCCAGAATTGTATATCCAATTGCCCACTTGCCATCTCTACTTAAATGTCTAGTGGGCATCTCAAACCTCACTTTCCCCAAACAGAAGTGCCTGGAAGTGGAAGCTGACTTATCCACGTGGGCAGGAAAGCCCTCTGGGAGGAGGTGACATCTGGAGGGAGGAGGTGACATCTGTAGGAATGATGAGGGTGAGCTAAGACAGTGACCAAAGGCGAGTGGTTCAGAGCAAGGTGCTCGGGTCTTGTTTTGTTTTAGGAAGGAAAGCAGCCCTTGGGGATGAAGAGAGGAAGAGGATGAAGACACAAGAGAGAGGGGCGACAGAAGCAGTACAGGTCCCGCGGAGGCAGAGGCGATGTGGGGCTCAGGTGAGAGAGCAGATCAGGGGTCAGGGTCTGTGAAGGGAAATAGAAAGAAGAGAGCAGGGGCTAAACGATGCTGACTCTACTCAAACTTTCAGGGTCTGAAGCCTGGCTTTGCCACTTACTGGTGACGAAATAGTAGGAAATTACATTATTTGGATCTTGAAGCCCTCCACTAAAAAATAAGGATACTACTAGCTCCTACCTCATAGAAATCTGTTGGGAGAAATAAATATATTCAGAGGTGTGAAGTATTTGGCTCCATGTCTGGCACAGGGCATGCAATCAATGTCATTGTTACTACTGAGATCATGAGAAGAAACATCAATTTAGAGTCAGAATGTGAGCACTGGAAAGAACTTTAGAATTATCTGTTCTAATTTCCCCATGAAGAAATGGAGGCCTAAAAAGTTGGTACACTGGCCAATTTAGAGATAGTTACATGGGACTTCCCTGGTGGTCTGGTGGTTAAGACTCTGCTTCCAATGTAGAGGGCTATGGGTTTAATCCCTGGTTGGGGATCTAAGATCCTATTTGCTGCGTGTGGCCATACATAAATAAATAAAATTTTAAAATTAAGGCAGAGTCAAGACCACAGTAGCTACTTGAAAGTCTGTGCCTTTTCTAGGTGAGCATCACAGACAGATTTGGGAATCTTAAGAATGTAGGTGGCAAGTGAGTCTGGGAAAATAGACAACATCCTTCAGGCAGAACACAGAGAACAAGCAAAGAACATGGAAAAAAGAGTTAACAAGGGAGAGTCAGTGTGGGTCTGGGAGGTAAGAGAAGAACCAGAAGAGTAAAGATTGTCGAAGCCGAGACAGAGATTTCAAAGGGAGGAAATAGTCAACTGGGTCAAGTACTCCAGAGAGTTGAGGAAAGATTATGCCTCTGGTACAAAATGCTAGATTTGATGTCAACTTGATATGAGCACCAGGTCCACAAGACAATGAGCTCTGAAACTTGATTTTCCTATACACAGAAAATCAGAATATACATGGAAAATCTGTTGACTCCTTTAACAAACTTTTAGCCTGTATCTTGTAAAGTTGGCAATGGAGGGAGACTTTCCAATCAGGGAGGGCTCAGTGGACCTTCCTCCAGACCCTGAAATTAACCTCCTTCTTGAGGTGTCTCACCCTAAGGTAAATTACAGCCACAACAGCAGACTGGCCTTAGCAGGACAAACCAGGATTTTACAGTTCCTCTCACTGCCATAGTATGGCTGAGATGGGTCAAATATTTAAGCAAGATCTCTAATGCTGGGGCTAGTTACAGATCTCTTTTCTTCTCTTTCTAGGCTCCCTCTGTGTGTGTGTGTGTGTGTGTGTGTGTGTGCCTGTGTGTTAGTCATTCCATCGTGTCCAACTCTTTGTGACCCCCATGGACTGTAGCCCACCAGGCTCCTCTGTCCATGGGATTCTCCANCTTTTCTTCTCTTTCTAGGCTCCCTCTGTGTGTGTGTGTGTGTGTGTGTGTGTGTGCCTGTGTGTTAGTCATTCCATCGTGTCCAACTCTTTGTGACCCCCATGGACTGTAGCCCACCAGGCTCCTCTGTCCATGGGATTCTCCAGGCAAAATTACTGGAGTGGGTTGCCATTCCCTTCTGGGATCTTCCCCATCCAGGGACTGAACCCAGGTCACTTGCTTTGCAGATAGGTTCATTACCATCTGAGCCACCTGGGGAAGCCCAGGCTTCCTCCATAGAAAAAGTCAAATAATCCCATAACTTTCAAATGCCATTTCAATGCCCAAGACTTTATATCTCCAGCTCTGACCTCATCCTTGAATAACTGCCTATTCTAGATCATTCCTTAGGTGGCTAATGTTCATCCCAAACTTAACCTTTCCAAAAGGGAATGCTTGACTTCCTGTCCTCAAATCAGATCTTACCCTGATAGTTCCAATCTTGGTGAATTTATATTAAACCCACCAGCACATTCTCTAGGCTCTATCTCCAGAATATTTTCCAGATCTCAGTCCTTCTCTACATCCAATACCTTGCCGTTCCAAGCTACCACCATTTCTTGCCTGGCCCTCTGCAACTGTCTCCTAATTTTGTTTCTACTTTGCATCCTTAATAATCTACCCTTAACATAGCAGCCAGATGTTTTGTTATACATAAATCACATGCAGCTCTCTTGATTATAAACCCCCAATAGTCTCCCATCACACTTGAGAGTGAAGTTGCTCAGTCGTGTCCAATTCTTTGTGACCCCGTGGACTGTAGCCTACCAGGCTCCTCCCTCCATGGGATTCTCCAGGCAAGAGTACTGGAATGGATTGCCATTTCCTTCTCCAGGGGATCTTCCTGACCCAGGGATCGAACCCAGGTCTCCAGCATTCCAGGCAGATGCTTTAACCTCTGAGCCACCAGGGAAAAAACCCAAAACCCACTAAGCCTTGCAAGACTCAGATCCTGCTCATAGCTAAGACTTCTCATCTCTTTCCTCTCTCACTGTGCTCTAGCTTAGCCTCTGGTTTTCTCTCTGTTCCTCAAATACATCATTTGTTGTTGTTCAGTCACTCAGTTGTGTCCAGCTCTTTGAGACTCCATGGACTGAAGCACACCAGGCTTTCCTGTCCTTTACCTTCTCCTGGAGCTTGCTCAAACTCATGTCCATTGAGTCGGTGATGCCATCCAGCCATCTCATCCTCGGTCGTCCCCTTCTTCTCCTGCCCCCAATCCCTCCCAGCATCAGAGTCTTTTCCAACGAGTCAGCTCTTCGCATGAGGTGGCCAAAGTACTGGAGTTTCAGCTTTAGCATCAGTCCTTCCAAAGGACACCCAGGACTGATCTCCTTTAGAATGGACTGGTTGGATCTCTTTGCAGTCCAAGGGACTCTCAAGAGTCTTCTCAAAACAAAAAAAAAAAAAGTCTTCTCCAACACCACAGTTCAAAAGCATCAATTCTTTGGTGCTCAGCCTTCTTTATGATTCAACTCTCCCATTCATACATGACTACTAGAAAAACCATAGCTTTGACTCTACAGACCTTTATTGGCAAAGTAATGTCTCTGCTTTTTAATATGCTGTCTAGGTTTGTCATAGCTTTTCTTCCAAGGAGCAAGCATCCTTTAATTTAAAACATCTATGTAATTTTTAATTTGTCAGTTATACCTCAATAAAGCTGGGGGAATATAAGAATGCTTGATGGGACTTTTCTGCTGGTCCAGTGGTTAAGAATCTGCCTTCAGTGCAGGGGATGTGGGTTTGATCCCTGGTCAGGGAACTAAGATCCCACATGCCACAGAACAACTGAGCCTGAGCACTCTGGAGCCTTTACACCACAACTAGGGAATCTGTATGCTGCAACAAAAGATCCCGCATGATGCAATGAAGATCCCAACACAGCCAAATAGATAAATATTTTTTTAAATAGTGTATGCTTGGGCAACTCTCCCCAATTAAAAAAACCAACAACAGTTTCTTTCTTTGTTAGGAATATACTTGATAATAAAGCATAAACAATTATAAACAGTTTTTTTTTCTTTTTTGGTAAGATAAGAATTTTGTGACATAAGACAGAGAACAGACTTGTGGTTGCTGGGGGGACAGTGGGGAAGGAATGGATGGGGAATTTGGGATCAGCAGATGCAAAATGTTATATATAGAATGGATAAACAACAAGGTCCTATTGTACAGCACAGGAAACTATATATTCAATATCCTGTGATAAACCATAATGGAAAAGAATATGAAAAATAATATATATGTATATAACTCAGTCACTTGCCTGTACAGCAGAAATTAACACATTATAAATCAACTATACTTCAATAAAACAAATTTGAAAGAAGAGCTTTTTGAGATAAATGTATCAGAATTCTTGTGCTCATATGACAAAAATTTATAGCAGTTCTACAAACAACCAGCATTTTTGTGTGTGAAGTGATATGCTTTAAGCATCAGAACTATCAATCATAAAGAGTAAATAAGAAAAGAAAATGAATTATCTTTTCATTGTGAAAATTCTGATTAAATGATCAAAAGTATATACTTAAGAGAAAAGGTTGTCATAGAAGTTTATTGGAAAATTAATTTATAAACACATCATGCTAATTTATATGGAATTCATGGCATTTTGCTAGCTTTCTATAATATCACATTCAGTTCTTATTTGATTCTTAAAATCTTTTGGTCACACCCAACAGCATGATCTTAGGCCTCTGATTAGAGATCAAAACCCACACCCCCTGCTTTGGAAGCAAACTCTTAACCAGTGGGCCATTTGGGAAGTCCCACATCACACTCATATCTGACATAACATTACTTCGTTCTTCCGTCTGAAATGCTTTCCCATCCTGCTCCCCTCTCTTCCACCTTCACCTGACATCTCCTCATCACGGAGGTCTCCATTGGTTGAAATCTTCAAAGAGAGACCATCCTCATCCATCCTGGCCAGAATAGCTCTCCAGTCAATATCTTATCACTTGGCTCTTGTACCTGATCACTGACATTTTCTTATTTATTTTTATGTTTATTTTCTGTCTTTTCCCTACTGGATCTAGGTTTCCTAAAAGAAAATCTGTCTGTTTGGTTTATCATTGCATTCCAGCTCCAGAAAAGTGCATACGTGGTAGGCTCTCGATAAATATTGATGAATAAATGAATAAATTAATGACTAAAGGCTCAGGACAGAAGGGAAATAAATGCAGTGAGCCCCATATCATTAGATCATCTGACTTGTAAATTAGTGCCCTTGACCTCAGCTTGCAGTCCAGCATAAAAATACTTTCCCCTGGCTATTTCAGAGCACCCTGGGGGAGTACCCAGGCTTCTGGAAGTCCAAATCTGAGAGAGACAGAGGAGAAGGAGGAAAGAGGGTGGGGGCGATGGGGAGGAGAAGAGAGAGGAGAAGCAGAGGGGAGGGGGAGAAGGCGGAGAGAGAGAGGGAGGGAGGGTGGGCTACTGCCCTGGGTGTCTCTCCTGCCTTTTGTGGGGCACCTTAGCTCCAGCTTTACCTGGGGAGCTGTCCGCCTACCTGGGGGGTTGACACTGGGCAGCTCCACCCTCTTGGGTGGAGAGTTTCACTCTACAGCCACAGTAGAAGTTCGGACAGAAGGCAAAGAACAAACCCATCAGTATACATCCTACAGAACATACATCTATATTAATAGCAAGGAGAGCTACTTCCTGCAAGACAATGATCTCTGTCCTACACACTTCCCATACTTGTTCTGAGGATCAAATAAAGGAGAACAAGCTGGAATGTGACACGTATTCGTGAGTCACTATACTACACTGTTAGCTGAGCACTCGCTCCTGGCAAAATGCCATTTGTGTTACTCATACCGTAGTACTAAAGATTTACGTAAGTGATTCCATGGTATCCCATCACTCCTAGATGACTTCACTATCCTCATTCAGCACCCCAAGTCACAGTTCTGTGATGGATCTCCTCCAAAGCCTCTCACTTCCACTACATATCTTAATCTTGTCATCACATCTAAATCATTTTATTTTTGAAAGCCTTAAACTTCAAGACCTAAGAATATTTGATGTCCTACTCACAGTAAGCTAAACTTCTAGCTCTATATACACTTACTGCCTTGTACCTAATTTTCAACCCCACCGAGACGTCCTCAAATACCTCCTTCCCATCTCTTAGCCCCCTGCTGCTGCTGCTGCTGCTAAGTCGCTTCAGTCTTATTCGACTCTGTGCGACCCCATAGATGGCAGCCCACCAGGCTCCTCCGTCCCTGGGATTCTCCAGGCAAGAACACTGGAGTGGGTTGCCATTTCCTTCTCCAATGCAGGAAAGTGAAAAGTGAAAGTGAAGTCGCTCAGTCATGTCCGACTCTTAGAGACCCCATGGACTGCAGCCTACCAGGCTCCTCTGCCCATGGAGTTTTCCAGGCAAGAGTACTGCTTAGCCCCCTAATTAATGCAATAGCCATTTTTCTTCTTTCTGTTCTCAGTGGAGGAGTGGCTCTCTCTCCTCTCCCAGGGACTCTCTCCATCTGAACTCTGGACTCCAGCCCCACCCCCACACCCTGTTTCATCAATTATTTACCCTCTCCTCTAGATCTTTCAACTTATCCTTTCTTGGCTTTTTTCCCTCAGCACATAGACACGATCATATCTCTTCTAACAACTACCAAAAACAGATCTTAGGTTACATGATCTGATAGTCTCCATATCTAGAATTCTCTTTCTTCTCCTTTTTTCAGGGTCAAATCTTTCTCTCCCCTAATCACTCCACACCCCTCTATAACCTGAGGTCTGTCCTCGCCATTCTCCTGAAACTGCTCCAGACCTGGCCCCAGTGACCTAACAGGTTATGGTCACATTTCACCTCTTATCTAACTTGGCATCAACTCTAGAAGGCTGCTCCCCCTTCTAGTTCTGTGCTTCCTTGATACCGCTCAGTGGTGTTCCCTTGCCCACTCTAACTGCTCCTTCTAAGTCTCCTAACAGGTTTATTTCCCTTTTTCACCCTTCACCCCCTTCCCTTCCCACTGCTGGCGTATCTCTTTCTAAGCAATTTTATCATCACCTCACTTAAATGACTGCTTATATACACTAATGGCATACATTCTTGAAGCCTCCAATCTATATGGCCAACTGCCTTTTAGACATTCCTGTTTTTAAGGCCTGTAGCCATTTCAAATTTAGCGTGACCCAAGCTGAACTGATCATCTTTCTTGTTTCCAAAACTGACTTTTCATTCTACATCACTGTTTGAGTATATGGTTAACACATCCATCTAGCGAGTTGGCCAGACATGTGAGAGGAGCCAGCTTGTTCCTCACCTCCGACTCCTCTGGCTCTGGATCCTATTGACATGGCCCCATCTGTCCAATCCATCCATTTGTCTCTTTCTCTGACACTGTTGAACGAAGACCTTTTGGCCCCCTTTTCTGGATTATCTCAGTCATTTCCAGACTGTTCTTCCTGCTGACCTCTATCTCCCTCCTCCAGCCTAAAGATTTGATATTGCTTTTTTTCCCCTTTGTCATTGTTATTCAGTTATGTCTTTTTTCCTTCAGTGTCTTTTTCAAACTACAAAGGAGTATACTCTTATTGTAAAATAGCCAATCCCTTATAAGGCTGTAAAGAAAAAGTTAAAGTTACCCTGATCGAGTCCTCAAATCTTACTCCCAAATACACTTGCATTTCTTCTACTTCAACTTTTTTCTTTTTTTTTTTTCTAAAGCTTTTATAGGTCTTTCTCTCTTTTTTTTTGGCACACTGTGAAGCATGCAGGATCTTAGTTCCCCAAGCAGGGATCGAATCCACGTCCCCTGCAGTGGATTCTTAACCACTGGACCACCAAGGAAGTCCCTCTTCTACTTTAGGAGGCACTTTTTTCCCCTCATATTTTAATATCTCTGAAATCAAACTGTATCTTACAGTCAGTGTTGTCTGGATTTGATTAAATACATTATTGCTCTGCAATGTGCTATTTTTACTTATTATTATGGGTCAGGATTCCAAACCAGCACTTATCTCCAGGATGATCTTTTTAAACATCAAATCTGGTTGGGTCACTACCCTCGCCCACATTCTTCAAAGCTTCCCCTCCTTACCCCAGCCCCACTTCCTAGGCCCCTCATCATCTGACTCCCTCCTACTTTTGCAAGTTTTGTTTCCAGCACATCTTCACACACCCTCTTCCTCAAAGTCAAATATATGTATTTGCAGTTAGTTCTCCAAATAGACTCTGCTGAGCCAGATCTTGGTGCTTTTGTGCCTTTGTTTCCTCTGCCTCTTCCTCACCTCTTCTACTCCAAGTTGCCTCTTATTGGAAAACTGTCCCCGATCCTTTGCAAGCTAAGCCTGAGTTCTTCCTTTATGCATTGTCTCTCAGTTTCTCTAGCATCAGATGCATGTCTTTGTTAAGTTACTTAACACACAGCTTTAAGCCTCTTTTACTTGTTGCTTCCAATAAATCATTAGCTCTCAAGTACGTGTTCTTCTTTATACTCATTTCCAGCAGTGCCAGGGCAACATAAAGTGTTAGTTGCTTGGTTGTGCCCAGTCTGTGTGACCCCGTGGACTGACCATGCCAGGCTCTTCTGTCTAAGGGATTCTCCAGGCAAGAATACTGGAGTGGGTTGCCAGGCCCTTCTCCAGGGGATCTTCCTGACCCAGAGATCGAATTGGGTCTCTGCTTTGCAGGCAGATTCGTTACAGTCTGAGGCACCAGAGAAGCCCTCTGAGCTGCTAGGAAAGCCCCATAAATACTTCTGGGAATAAGGAACTGTATATGCGGGAAGCATGAAAATGTTCCCTGGGATATGGTGGAGAGCATTCTTACAGGCCATCACCTGAACCTGGGACAAGAGAGAAAAAGGAGGAGAGAAGGGGGACTTCCCTGGTGGTCCAGTGGCTAGGACTCCATGCTCCCAATGCAAAGGGCCTGATTTCCATCCCTGGTAAGGGGACTAGATCCCACATGCCTCAGTGAAGGGTTTGGATGCCATGACCAGGACCTGGCACAGCCAAATAAATAAGCAATTAAAAAAAAAAGAAAAGAAAGAAAGAGCAAGGAGAGAAAGTCTGGACACTAAACCACCTGGGCACCCAGAAAGCTAAATAATGGGGGGTTTTCTTCCTTTTCCCCATTTTCTACTCCTCCAGACCTAGCTCCACCCTCAACCAAAGATAATCTGATTTCGACAACCATGACTTTGATGACCCCTTCCTTTCTTTCTAGTCTAAGTGCTTCAAGTTCAGACCCCTATGTCTTCACCCTCTCTTGCCACAAGTACCCTCTCCAGTTTCGAAAAGTACTAAAGGGGGTTCTTTCCACTTGCCACTCGTCACTGCCCATCTCAGTTTTCCATTTGGCCTCCCTCTTGTCCCAGGTGTGGATACACCTGGCAGGTCCATCAAGATTCCATCAGGAAAAAAAAGAAAAGAAAAGAAACTAAAGTGTAATATAAAACCTTTATTTTAATAACTATTCTAAAGGTTTGAATTCTGGGCTTCCCTGATAGCTCAGTTGGTAAAGAATCCACCTGCCATGCAGGAGACCCCGGTTTGATTCCTGGGTCGGGAAGATCCACTGGAGAGGGATAGGCTACCCCCTCCAGTATTCTGGCCTGGAGAATCCCCATGGACAGAGGAGCCTGGTGGGCTGCAGTCCATGGGGTCGCAAAGAGTCGGACACAACTGAGTAACTTTCACTTTCAAAAGCTTGATGTTAATGTGGAGACCTCGGTGGGAAACACTTACCCCCTCTTAACCCTGTTTTGGGTTCAGATTCAAGAAAATGCCAAAAATAGACAAAAATGTTTTCCAGTTCTTTCTGACCTAAATAATTTAAAGCCAAGGGTTCCAATTCATTCATGGAAAAGTACCAGGGTATGTTGGAGACTTAAACCAAGCTCAGCTAATGTGACCTATGTGTCAGTCAGTAAAACTGGCCCACGATAGCACAAGTGAACAATTGTGAGACCAAGATACTTTCAATACCTTCCCTTAGCAGAAAGGATGGGGGCTCATGAAACAATTAAAAATAGTAGAGCAAAAGAAGAAAAAGTGGAAAGATGAAGGGAACAGAAGAAGAAGAATGGCACTGACGTGGAGGAGAAAATAGGAAATACAGCCAGCAGAGGATATAAAAAATAAGCATATTTGGGGTGAGGTTAAACAGTCACAACAGAAGGAAATAAGAAGGCAGCTAAAGAAAAGGATGGGAGAGGGCGGGGTATCAGATAGGTAAGTAGATAAAACAAGAAAAGTATTTGGGCCTGTGTATAGACTAATAAAGAAACTAGCGGGCGAGAACAGCTCTCCTATTGTTTTCGTTTCCTACGTGGCCGAAACCCAGAGGAGCGGCGGGTCGCCTACCTGCCTTCCCTGCCCGGGCCGGCAGCGGCTGCGCGACCGGCCGCGCGGCACCTCACCTATGGCGCTTTCTTCCCGGTTCGGACCCGCCTGACTCATCTGGGATGGGTGGCAGGGGTGGGGGAGACCTCACAGGGCGGAGGGACAGGAGGAGGCGGGCCAGGCCCTTCCCCCGAGCCGGGGAGGAGGCGTTGCCAGGGCGCAGGTGAAGCCGGCTCCGGCCGATCCCGGGAACTTTCGCCGCGGGGACTCGCGGCGCGCGGCGCGCAGGGCCGGCCCGGGGAGCCGCCCTCTCCCACCTGGGCGGCGCGCGGGGCCTGCGGCCGCGGGGAGCCCGCCACCCTCTCGCACGTTCTGGGTCTGCCCGCAGGCCGCGGCTGATGGAGGCGGGTGGCGCCACTCTGGGCGCAGGTGACACACTCCAGGCCGGGGTTTCAGAGCGCGGGGAGGGCGAGACGCAGGCCCCTCGGGGCCGGGGGACCACGGGGCCGCGATGGCCCGGGAGCTGAGCCAGGAGGCGCTCCTGGACTTTCTGTGCCAGGCCGGGGGCCGGGTGACCAACGCCGCCTTGCTGAGCCACTTCAAGAGCTTCCTCCGCGACCCCGACGCGCCCCCCGGCCAGCAGCAGCGCCGCCGCGAGCTTTTCAAGGCTTTCGTCAACTCGGTCGCCGCAGTGCGCCAGGACCCCGACGGCACCAAGTACGTGGTGCTCAAGAGGAGGTACCGGGACCTGGTAGGGGAGGAGGAGGGGCTGCGGCGACCCCGCGACCCGCCCGCGGCCGCCGCCCCTGCAGGGGGAGCTGCGCCCGGCTCCCCGCTCCCCGCGCGCCCGGGGGAGCGCCCGCCGCCACCGCAGCCCGGGAGGCGGATCCGGCGGGAGGAGGCGCCGGCAGGTGCCGCAGCCCCGGTCGCGGACGCAGGTTGCAATGGACTCCCCGCGGGCGGCGCCCGGGAGGCGGCGCGGGGAGGCGGCAGGCCGAGGGGCCGCTCCGGACATCGGGCGCCGCAGCCCGCGGCCGCGGCGGCGGCTCAGGACCGAGCCAGGTGCGCGGCGGCAGAGACGCAGGGCCGCTGCTGCTGGGAATGCCTTCAGAACGGCCTGGGGGCGCTCCCGGACCCCGCCAGCGCCAGCGCCAGCGCCGCAGAGAAGCCAGCCCAGGACGACCGCGGGGCTCCCCGGCCGCAGCGGGAAGATGCGCCCGCGGAGCCCCCGCCAGGGCCTGCCGCGCCCCGCTCGCCTCCTGCCACCGTCGAGGCTGCTGCACCGCCCGCTGTCTTGTCAAGTCCCAGTCCCGCAGNGACGACCGCGGGGCTCCCCGGCCGCAGCGGGAAGATGCGCCCGCGGAGCCCCCGCCAGGGCCTGCCGCGCCCCGCTCGCCTCCTGCCACCGTCGAGGCTGCTGCACCGCCCGCTGTCTTGTCCAGTCCCAGTCCCGCAGGAGATCCGCCCGCGCCGGTGACCCCGGGCTCCGTGCACTACTCCACTCTGCAGCAGCAGCAGCAGCGCACTCGCGAGTGGGTAGCCAGACACCCCCAGGTACCTGAGACCCGGGACCACGGCCCAGTTCGAGCCTGGTCGGTGCTGCCAGACGACTTCCCTCGGCTGCCCTCGGAGCAGGGCTCCTGGGTCCAGGAATCTGAGTCAGCGCCCCTGGAACCCCCTCCTCCTCCTCAGTCTCTCGTTCCCACTGTTTCGGAAGTCTGGGCCGGGGATTCTCCGCTGGCAGTCTTTCGCAGCATTCGTTGTCAGCTGTCCCTCCAGGATTTGGAGGACTTCGTGGAACAGGAGAGCCATGGCAGTGAGGAGAGCAGCAGCGGCCCCAAAGAGTCCCCTGGAGGTTCCGAAGACGGGCTGCGTCCGGCCCTGGGAGCCCCAGATGGGAGAAGGCTCAGGAATCCAGCTGGGGCCCCTTCTCCAAAGGAGGCCAGGCCCACCAGGAGCCCCCAGAGCCTCAGGAATGTAGGAGATGCTCACACCTCTCAGCCGGTCTCCACAGGAGCTGATGGTCCTGTAGGCGACTCCCAGCCTTTATCCTGGCCAGCTCCCAAACTAAGGAGATCCCTAAGGAGGAGCTCCAGAGCGGGGAGAGCCAAATTGTCCTCCTCTGATGAAGAGTGCCTTCAGGAGGATTTGCTGAAAAGGAACCGGCGCCCAGTCCGGCCCAGGAAACCCTCCAGAGTGGGAGCCATGTCCAGCCCAAGGGTGGATGCTGCATTGACAGTAGGACATGCAGACATTAAGGCTGCTGCTGCCGCTGAGAGGGATCGTCCACACAGCTGGTGGGGCCCTGGAGGGGACAGGCCCACGGCCTTGATCCCCCACAGATCTTCCGAGCACAAGTCATCCCTTGTCCCCCTCGATGCCAGGGAGCATGAATGGATCGTGAAGCTGGCCAGTGGCTCTTGGATTCGGGTGTTGAGTTTGTTCTGGGAAGACCCCCAGCTGGCTTTGCACAAAGACTTCTTAACTGGGTACACTGCCTTGCACTGGATAGCCAAACACGGTGCTCTCAGGGCCCTTCAGGACTTGGTCTCAAGTGCACAGAAAGCAGGGATTGCTCTTGATGTAAATGTGAAGTCCAGCTGTGGGTACACCCCGCTACACCTTGCGGCCATTCACGGCCACCAGGGGATCATCAAATTGCTTGTGCAAAGGCTGGCATCTCGTGTAAACGTCCGAGACAGCAGTGGGAAGAAGCCTTGGCAGTATCTGACCAGTAATACCTCTGGGGAAATATGGCAGCTACTGGAGGCCCCACGTGGCAAGCCCATTTTCCCCGCCTATTCGTTGGCTCGTAGCTCTTCCCCAACCAGGAAGGTCAAGAGCCGGGAAGTATCTCGACATGTCACCCGAAAGACTTCCTTAGCTGCACTCCTCAAAAGTCAGCACACCAAATGGAAGCTGGCCAACCAGTATGAGAAATGCCCCAATCTGAGGGAAAGAGAAGAGGACAGTGACTGAGGGGAGCCCCTCTCCCCAGCATGGCCTCCACACCCCCATCCTTGAGCTATTCAGTGAGAGAGTCCAGGGAGAGTGGGAAAATTGCTGAGGAGTTGGTTGAGAGGTCAAGTGAGACGGCCTGCCTGTTTACCTCCCTTTATCCCGTGTCAGCGCATCCTGGGCCTTCAAGGTCATCCAAGCTTTCTAACGGTGAACGTAGACAAGAGTCAGGTGCCTCAACCTGGGTGTTCTTCCCCTTCCTTTGCCACCTGGGCACAGGTGGCCACGCCATTCTCCCAAGCAGCCACCCCAGGCCTTGGCTAGAGAGGGAACAGATGTCCAACAAGAAGGGAGGCAATTCAGGGAACTGACAAGCCTCAAACAAAATCCTCTCGCTGCCTAGGAGCTCTCTGGCTTCCATTCATTTGGAGAATAAATATTGGCTGAGAGGAAAAGTACCAGGTTTGAAATCAGATGGTTCCTCTTCTTTCTTCTCTCTCTCTCTTTTTTTTTTTTTTTTTGCATTCAGATCAGTGCAATAAAATTATTACTGGAGTGTAGAAGTTGCACTACGAGATTCATCTACCCTATCCTCAGGTTTTCCTTTGAAGGCGACCTTTGGTGGCCAGTGTAAGAAAAGATTAATGCCTCTTTTCAGAGAAGCAGTTGGGTAAGATCCAGTTGTGACTGACATTCAGGCCCTGCTTTAAAAAAAAAAAAATCTAAGGGGAATTTTCCAAATGTAAAAACTGTATGGCTCATTTGCATAGTGACTGAAACCATCTTCTATGGAAACTCCTTCTGTGACAAACAGCAGAATTAGCATTAGTAGTTTTTAGTGGGTCTGAATGGCCAATATCCATACTCATGAAAAGAGAAATGATTTTGTTCTGGGGATGCAATAAGGGTTGTAAGGTGAATGCATCCCCACCAGGAATTCTCTAAGCTGCTAAATATAATTTTATTTGCACTAAACTCGTTGCCAATTAAGATTAGATATCAGCCTTGAGTTAGTGCTGTGTCTCTAACAGGAAGTGCTCTTTTATTTGTTTGTGATGAGACTGATCTCTGTGGATCCATGGAATAAAAGAATGACTAGTTAATAAACTGCAGTAGGACATCAAGATTTCAGAATGTCAGTTCAAAGAGAGTTGCAAGATTAAGTGTCCAAATTGAAATAGTTAATTTTTTATGGAGATATTTTTATGTGCTGTGACAATGATGTATTTTTAACATATTTTTGTGTTTCTTCCAGCTTTCCACCCCTTTAAAATATCAACAGATATTTGTAGTTTATTGTTCTTATGCTGATTACTGTTAACTTTCTTCTTTACAAAATTGTGTCTCAGTGAATGTCAAATATTTTTGTTTGTTACTTTATAATTTTGCTGAAATAAATATCTTTCTCTTCTACTAGAAAACAAAAAACAGGTAGAATAAATAAATCTAAGTATTGCTTTTCTCCAAAAAGGCCTATACTCGGGATGAAACTTTAGCAAAGCAAATCAAGAAAGCTACAGGCACAGATGGTAGGTGTATGGTTAGGAGAAATGAAATTTTTAAAGACAGAAGATAAACATTTATGTGAATACTCTAGTAAACCTGATGGTCTCCAAGGGTGGAAAAAATCACAAAAATGTCAACTTCTTTTAAAAGTCAAGGAAATGTTTTTACTTTACCATGTTGTTATCACAATGTCAATTTATTCAACAAGTATGTTTTCCTTAGTGCTTTGGGATTTATAAAGGCGAGTGAGACACGACTTCTCCCCTCTTGAACTTAAAGATCTAACAAGACTTTTTACTGATTGATTTATACCATACCTTTCTCTCAAAGTGTCTTTTACAGTTGCATTATATTAGGTATAAGCTTTTGAAATTGAGACAAAGGGAAAAAAAAAAAAAAAGATGCTACCAGGAATGAGGACAAAACCACTCCAATGTAAGAAGAAAAATTTTTTCTAAGTGTTGTAAGTACAAAATTAAGTGCTCCAGAGGATTTCTGAGGAGAGACTCCTCTGGGCTAGGAAAATCAGGGCGGGCTGCTGGAAGGCCAGGCATCTTTAGCTGAATGATCTTGGCTTTCCACAGAAACCAGCTGTGTTGGTTCTACCACATTCTTGACTGGCTGCCACGTGTGATTTCATAGCACAGCATTGACTGATTGCTCAATGGTTAGAACACAGTCCCAGGTTCATTCTTAGGAGAATCCATCAGGTCCCTCTGTCCACTGTCACACCTCTGACTCTGATCAACTTTCCGACATGGTTAACATGTATTTGAGGAGAGGGTGGGGCAGAAGAGGGTTTTGAGAGCGAAGCACAGACCTGCTGGAGTCACTCTTTTGCTCATGTCATAAAGCACAGACTAGGAGGACTGCCCGGGCCAATCTCCTCCCAGCCTCTCCTCTCTCTACCCCACACTGACACCTCGCCAAACTACCAGAGTGCGAATGCTCCTACCCTCAAAGTTTCTGTCCTGGTGCCAAATTCTTTCAGCTTAGAATCCCTTTTGCTCCTTTCCTGAAGATATTGTGTGTTTCAGAGGACAGCTCAGAGGTTGATGCCTTCGTGAAGGCAAAGCTTAGGGATGTATCTGGAGGACACTTAGCTGCTCATGACTGTGCGGGGTATGTGGCTTCTGCGGTGTGGCAGCCTGAAGTGGTGTGGAATAAGGTGAGGATGGAAAGGGAGTTTAAAGTCAAGTTGAAAAAGATCTTTTATGGTGTGTGTGTGTGTGTGCTTAGTTGTTCAGTCGTTTCCCAGTCTGTGACCCTTTGGACTGCAGCCCACCAGACTCCTCTCTGTCTATGAAATTTTTCAGGCATGAATACTGGAGTGGGTTTCCATTTCCTCCTCCAGGGGATCTTCTCAACCCAGGGATTGAACCCAGGTCTCCTGCATTGCAGGCAGATTCTTTATTCACTGAGCCATCAGGCTTCCCCGATTTTATATGTCAAGACAAATAGTCATTTTAGAGACTTCCCTGAGAGTTCAGCGGCTGAGACTCCATGTTCCCAATGCAGGGGGCTCAGGTTAGATCCCTGGTTGGGAACTAGACTCCACATGCCACAGCTGAGACCTGGAGCAGCCAAATAAGTAAATCATTCAAAAAAAAAAAAAAAAAAAACCTATTAGAGATAAAAAGAAAAATAGGCATTTTCCAGAAAGCCAAGGATTGCCCAATCTCCTCCAGAAAACCTTAGTGTAATCCAAGTATGGAAACTTTCCTAAGGTCTTAATTCGAAAGCAAATAAGTAGAGACATAAATTGAAGTACTGTATAGGATGTACTCAATTTTGAAGTTTCCTGTTCAGATTTTCCTTGCCTTTGATGTTAATGCTGCTTTGCTGGCAAATAGGGGGAGGCAATAAAATAGGAAATAAAAATTCATTATTAGAGGCAAACATTAGAAACATCATAATCTTAGCTCAACCACTTGCTTTTTTGTAGATAAAGTTGTAAAGTGGTGAGTTTTAATTTTATATCTAATATCTACTATACTGTTATTTTCTGCTAGCAAAACTGCTTTTGGTTCAACATTTCAGGATGTTCCACACAGCATGCCATGACTTCCAGAGGATTTTATTTTCTTAATGCATTTTTTAAAGTAACAACTTTGATCTGTATTTAGTAGTTCACATACCATACAATTCGCTTATTTAAAGTATACAGTTCAGTGGTTTCGAGTATGTTCACAGAGAGGTGCAGCCATTACCACAATAAATTCCTGTACATGTTCGAGAACTACTGATCCAGGGAATGAGGAGCCACTGACAGTTAATGAAGACACATAAAGACTGGGGTAAAAAAAAAAAAAAAAAAGATTCCTCCTGCTGCAGCCAGGGAGACAAACTAGAAACAGAGATCAGTTAAGCTATTGTAGTGTCCTAGTTTCATACTGGAAATTGGATTGTTGACTCCATCAGCTGGATGTGAGTTTAAATGTCTAAAATGAGGAAAAAAAATTTTAGTGGAGGGGCTGCCTTAGTTGATTAAAATCAGAAAAAATTAACCTCCAAAAGAATCTCTCCATTTCCTCTCATCTCAGTGCCCTAGTTCAGTGATTCAGTTCAGTTCAGTTCAGTCGCTCAGTCGTGTCCGACTCTTTGCAACCCCATGAATCGCAGCACGCCAGGCCTCCCTGTCCATCACCATCTCCCGGAGTTCACTCAGACTCACATCCATCGAGTCAGTGATGCCAGCCAATCATCTCATCCTCTGTTGTCCCCTTTTTCTCCTGCCCCCAATCCCTCCCAGCATCAGAGTCTTTTCCAATGAGGCAACTCTTCGCATGAGGTGGCCAAAGTACTGGAGTTTCAGCTTTAGCATCATTCCTTCCAAAGAAATCCCAGGACTGATCTCCTTTGGACTGGTTGGATCTCCTTGCAGTAGACCTCTTCATTACTGTGATGTTGGTCTAGGTTCAAGTTGGCACTGACCTAAGAGTATGAGTTCAATCTCTGTATATATAGGTTGTTATAGCACAGCAGTATTGGTGTGTGTGCTTATGTTCACTGACATCAAACAAATAATTAAAAATGTGTGATGAAACGGTAGATTGTGTAGTATTTAGGGCTGTGGCAATGAGCTGGGGTACCTCGGTTCCTGTTCTGGCTTGGAGAACCTTCAACTTCTTGGTTTTCTCATTTTTAAGATTTTTTTAAATTATTTAAGGATCAAGTGAATGAACACAAAGTCTTTTAGAAAGTATCTGGGACATAGTAAATCCTCAATAAATGTTAGCTATTGTTATTTTAAACGCCATTCAAAATATACAGTTCACTTGAATTTTCCATCTATGCTAAAGACAAAGAATTCTCTAGTTGATTAAAAAGATGCTACAAGAATAAGATTTGCTAATAAAACCAAACACTTTTCCTTGTTTCAGATACAAAAAGAGCTTTTATGTCTCATTTGAAATGAAAAAGACCTTTCAACTATCTCTCCTGTGTAACAATCATGAGCTATTATGGTATGTCATTACACAAAATTAGGTTTTAATTGAAGTCATGTAAACTATTATTAGCACCAGTCAAATTAGCAGCTCTGGTTTAGTCTGGAATAGAAACCCAGGCAGAGGTCTGAAGGGGTAAGGCTTATGGGGAGTCAAGTGTGTGTCTATGTAAAGCTACCATCACTCAGGAAATTTGAATTATCTAAATTCAACCATGCAGTAAACTTTCCAGAATCCCACTAACTTGGTCAAGATGAAGTCTCACTGATTTGAGTGAAAAGTTATTGACGTATTAAAATATTCTTCCTCTTTAGCACTTCTTGATTCTTAGCTCCTATTTTCGACTTTTAAGACTCTTTTTTAAAGGCATTACTGTATGTAAGTTATGCCTCAAACAAGAAAATGATAGGACAAATAAGGAGAAAGATAGTTTTGAAGTTACATGTTGGCGTCAAAGCCAGAATTCTGTTTTTAGAGGATCTAATTCTTCCATGTGTTCTATTTCTCCTTTTGAGAAGAATGAAGTGACAATGAAAATCGCTCAGTCAGGTCTGACTCTGCAACACTCTATACAGTCCTTGAAATTCTCCAGGCCAGAAACTGCAGTGGGTAGCCTATCCCTTCTCCAGCAGATCTTCCCAATCCAGGAATCTAACTGCATTGCAGGTGGATTCTTTAACAACTGAGCTACCAGGGAAGAGAGAATATCCCCAAATCTAGCAGCTATCAGTAGGCATTTTAGTGCCATCACACTTTCTGAAACCATAATTGTTACTCTTACAGAACTTTGTTTATTTAAATAAAACCAATTCAGTTTAAATTCTTACACCATAAGATTTATTGTTTTTACTTGAGATGTATCCAAGATTCTTAATAAAGGAAGGCATCTGCATGAAGCAGCTGACCAAGTGACCATGAAAACTCCTAATCCTGGGAGTGGTCTGTGACTCTTTGAGAAAAGGATTAGTTCTCTAAACACAGGACACAGAAGTTGCATTGGGTGCCACCTCACCATAACTCTGTGTCCCTTATGTGTGTGTCACCTTACACGTCCTGTGGTCTCTTGGGTCCAGGTGTTTTCCTGCTAAAAGCTTCTTTAAGACCATTTGGAAAAGCAGAGAGAAAGAACAGGTGGACTAGTATTACCTGGCAATCTCGGATCGTGGGCACAGGACTGTTTTTATCCTCCCAGAGTTAACGTTTTCTCTTTATTGTGGTAAGCATCTGACTCGAATTTCACTTTGGAGATATTTCCTCAGGTTCAAAATTCCTTATGTCTTTATTTTCCATGAGTTAAGAGAAAATCCTTATCCTTTATAAATTTAAAGCCACAGCATCCAGATACTGGCTTATGATGGAAACTGGATTTGCAGTAATGAACTGTTGGTGTTCCTTAAAAAAAAAACAAAACCACAATAGGAAGTTTACATAGACGTTGTTATATTTTGTGATGTGGCGAGGTACCACAATACTCCCATTATCTGGTAGGTATGGGAAATGGATTGCTTTGAATAATAAATTATTCTATTTTGTAAGAATTTCTCACATGTACTTCACATAATAGTTTAAGAAAATTGAACTACAATTAAATACAGTCAGCACTAAAACTGAACACAAAGTAATTTATGGTTTCAAAAAGCCATACAAGATCCATAATGCTTTGTGATTATTACTATAAATATCAATTATCTTTGCATTTAAATACACAGAACTAAAGTCAGTTGATGAAAGGTTGGGTGTGATAAATATTACATCTATTTTCATATTTTTAAAGAATTTTAAAATCATATAAACAATACATGTTTATTGTAAAAAAAAAAATCAGGTAACACAGATAAAGAGAAGAGAACAAGAAAACCAAAACTTACCCTATTTTACTACCTTAGGGTAATCATTGATGATATTTTGGTGTGTATCTTTCCAGAATTTATAACAAAAATGAAGCTATACTGTGCATAGAAATTTCCAGCCTATTTTATTGCTTAATATGTTATTTTTCCATTTGAATTGGGTATTATATACTAAGTGCAAGGTCAAAGTTTAGATCTTTAAGTGGCTGAAAGTGGGGCAGTTCAGAATTCATCTGTAGACCAGATTTTGCTTCAGTGTCATTTCCTTTCCCATAGGACTAGATCCTAAAGGTATTAAGTTTTAAAGTATTTTAAAAATCATTCTTTGCATGCATTTGACTTGAAGCAATGATTTTCTTTTGTTTTTCAGCAGATTTTTTTTGTTTTTCTTTTTGCCCTGTGTTCTGGGTGCCTGACTTTGTAGGCAGGAGGTCCCTCCTTCCGGAAACTGGTTGCCTGCTCCTGTTCATGGCAGGAAAACAAGAGGGTACTCCTGTTACCGCCCATCTCAAATCTGTGATTGTTCTGTTTGCTTGTGGGGTAGTGGAGACGTGAGACAGGTGTGAGCCAGATATGACTAAAGAACATTTATCAGTACTACGCTTGACTGATACTTAAAGTGGGCTAGATCTACCATATCACTGGTATGGTGTTTTTGTTTTTGTTTTGTTTTTTGATAGCTAGGGAGAATATTTTAGAATGACTTTATCATTCAACATAAGAATGGAGAAGGGAATATAGTTATACCAATGCTTTTCTTTTTTTTTTTCTGATTGTATCCATCTTTTACTTAAAGACTTTCCTGAAGATGAAACTTGCTCCAAGTTTTTTATTTTCTATTAATAATAATAAAAAACAATTCAAACATAGTTACAAAAAATATACTCTAAGGAGTAATAGTTCTAATCATTTTCAATCCCATCAATTATTTTTACTTTTAATCTACTTTTAACTGACTAATGCTAACTAGCATGCATATTTTATTTTATCTTCCACTATTTTCATTAACAACATACTCCATACATTAAAGCAATTTTGCTAGCTTACATTTTTAATGGCCAGGAGGTATAACACTATGTTAATACATAATAGTTTGCTTAGCTATTTCTCTACTTTTTGACATGCGGATCATTTCTCACTATAATAGTACTGATATCTTTTTGAAGATAATTGTGAGGTCCTTTCATTTCTTGGCTATTTTCCTAGGTACAATTTAATAGCTTACATTTACATTTACCACTTTGAACTTCAAAGGGATTGAGTCAAATTAAAGTGACATAAACAAGGAAGTAAAAACTAAGGAAGTCTGAGTAAACTATAGACTGCAAATAATGAATCAATGTTGGTTCATTAATTGTAATAAATGTACTATACCTATGTAATATGGAAAACTATGTTGGGGGATATTTTAACTCTATGTGCTATCTGCTGAGTTTTCCTGTAAATCTAGAGCTGTTCTTAAAAAGCTTATTAGTCAAAAAAAAAAAAAAAGTACAGAGCAAAGATGGTAAAACCTTAACATGGAATAGAAGTAAAGGGTAAATAGTTCTTTATACAGTTCTTGCAGCTTTTCTCTAAGTTTAATTTATTTCAAACCAGAAATCTAAAAATATAGCTGATTATCCCTTTTTTGGAACCACATCTATCCTAGATGCTCACCAATAGTTAATCTTGCAATGTAATAAGGGAGGTGAGGTTGTTATTATTAAATAAAATCGGTTCCCACCAATGGGAATCCCAAATGGCCTGTCACTAGGCAGAATCTGGGTTCTCCACAACTGGAAAGGGGACAGGTCTGACCAAGGATAGCCAGAGGCTGAATGTCTCCTGGCCAGGTAAACAAAGGTGCAAGTGCCATCCAATAGGTATATCCCAGAAGCCATTTGAGCTTTAAAAATGTATCTTGAGCCTCTGTCCCCTCTGGTATCGGTTTTCAAAGGACCCCGAATTCCCTGTAGTCTGTTGCCCACCACCTCCTCTCTAATGACTCCCCCACCCCACCAACTTCGTAAAGGTACTGTCTGGGGCTGGAAAGAGGTGGACCTGCAAGCATGGACCAATACTTTAGCTTGTGGTTTAAAAAAAGAGTATCAAGAACAGCAAAAAAGATGAGACTTTCCCTGGTGATCCAGTGGCTAAGACTCCATGCTCTCAATGCAGGGGGCTTGGGTTCCATCCTTGTCAAGGAACTAGATCCCACATACTGCAACTAAAGATCCTACATTCCTCAAACAAGATTTTTTTAAAATCCCACAATTAAGACCCATGCAGCAAAAAAAAAAAAAAAAAAAACAACCAACAACAAAGAACAGTTAACAGATTTAACAGTTGACTGCAGTAAACAGATTTTGTTGAAGCCTTTTTTTTTTTCCCTTACAAGCTCTTCTCTGTGGGTCTAACACTTGACCAATCATTGCACTTGAATTACATGTCTGCTGGAGAAGTAGAACTCCGAGCTGGCTACAAATGCAGTGAAATTCCCTTTAGAATTAGGTGAGAGCTTCCAGCACAGATTTCCTTTTCCTTTCATCACTGACTCCAAGCAGTCGGACATGTACTTGGCAAGGGCTGGGATTGTGATCACATGGAATATTTGGATGTCCCTCTTTCTCACCTCGAGGGCATCTCTGGGAGAGAGGAGTCCCTGCCAGACAGCCAGATTCTCACTGCATTGTCCAAGTTTTAAGATGATAAAATTACACTGAAGTGCGGATGAGATGTTATCATTGTTTATCCAAAGTCTAAGTCTAAACAGTGACTGGATAGCAAAATTTCTCAGAATTAGGAAAGAGGGTTTTAAGTAGTGCTTTAGCTTGTTTTTTTTTTTTTTTTTTAATGTTAAATTTATCAAAGGAGCCAGTTTAGAAATGATAAGTGACTGCTCACCTATTATATTATCACAAGATGACAAGACACAAGGCATTTGTCTGAATTGAAACATAGGCATTTTCTCTATTTTTTCCTCAGTTAAGTTCAGTTCAGTAGCTCAGTCGTGTCCGACTCTTTGCAACCCCCTGGACTGCAGCACGCCAGGCCTCCCTGTCCATCACCAACTCCCGGAGCTTACTCACATTCATGTCCATTGAGTCAGTGATGCTATCCAACCATCTCATCCTCTGTTGTCCCCTTCTCCTTCTGCCTTCAATCTTTCCCAGCATCAGGGCCTTTTCCAGTGAGTTGGTTATTCACATCAGGTGGCCAAAGTTTTGGAGTTTCAGCTTCAGCATCAATCCTTCCATTGAATATTCAGTACTGATTTCCTTTAGGATTGATTGGTTGGATCTCCTTGCAGTCCAAGGGACAGCAAACTAAGGTGACGTGCTCTGTAAAACTTGCAATTTGGGCATGTCCCTGGTGGTCCAGTGATTAAAACGTGGTGCTTCCAATGCAGGGGATGAGGGTTATATCGTTAATTAACCTTGATCAACTAAGATTCCACATGCTGCAGGAGAACTAAGTCTGTCCACTGCAACTACTGAGGCCAGGCACTCCCTCCGGAACCCCTTGTGCCACAGTTAGGGAGAAGGCCCCTTGGCCACAATGAAGTGTCCTGCATGACAGAACAAAGATCCAGAATGCCCAGTGCTGAACAAAGACCCAATTCAGTCAAAAATAAAATAATTAATTAATTATAAAAAAATAACCTTCCAGTTTGGGGTCGTTGATGTCCCCAAATTACAGTTTGGTGAATTTTGCAGAATTTATTTTTCATAGCAGAGCTCATTACAGCTGGCCACTTCTGAACTAGAAATAGGTCAAGACCTTGGAAGATGATGGAAAGCAGGTTTTCTCACATGTGGTCTATGGCTCATCTGTATCATTACATGGCTTGTTAGATAAAAATGATGGATGCCTGAACTCCACCCCAGGTTTAACAAAGGCAAATCTTTGGGGCCTGGTCTGGGAAATCTCTCTCAATCCAAAGGCTCTGGTGATTACTATGCTCACTGAAGTTTGAAGAACTTTGCTTTACATTCCTCAGGCACTGTATAATAATTAGAAGCGTGGAGAATTATAGTGGTAAAGAACCTGCCTGCTAATGCAGGAGACACTAGAGACTCGGGTTCAATCCCTGGGCAGGGAAGATTTCTTGGAGGAGGCCATGGCAACCCACACCAGTATTCTTGCCTGGAGAATCCCATGGACAGAGGAGCCTGGCAGGCTATAGTCTATGGGGTGTATTCTAGGTAGTAGTTTCTTACCAGATACATAAGTTCCAAATATTTTTTTCCCATTCTGTTATCTTTCACTTCTTAATAATATCATTTGAAACAAAAATGTTCTAAGTTTAGACAAAGTGCAAATTCTTTGGTTGCTAAACTTTTAACATTGTATTTAAGAAACCATTGCTAGGAATTCTCTGGCAGTCCAGTGATTTGGACTCCACACTTCCATTTCTGGGGACCCAGGTTCAATCCCTTGTCAGGGAATTAAGGTCCCACCAGCCTCGTGGCATGTCCAAGGAAAAAAAGAAGCCATTGCTCATGAAGATTTACTCCCATGTCTTCTTCTAAGAGTTTTATAGTTTAGAGCTTACATTTAGGTCTTTGACTGATATTGAGTTAACTTTTGTATATGACGTGATGGTGAATTTTATGTGTCAACTGGGCTAAGGGATGTCTAGATGGCTGGTACAACCTATCTGGGTGGATATGTCAGGGTTTATCCAGAAGAGATTAGCATTTCAATCGATACACTGAGGAAAGAAGATCTTCCTCACCAAAGCAGATGAGGCCCTGAATAGAACAACAAAAAAAGGGAAGGGCAAATTTACTCTTCTGTTCAAGCAGGCACGTCCATATCTTCATGCCCTTGGACATGAAGCGACTTAGCACTCCTAGTTCTTGGACCTTTGAAGTCAGATTGGACTTATACTATCAGCCCCTGCAGCTCTCAGACCTTTGGATTCTTACATTAGCTTTCCTGGTTCTTAGTCCTTTAGGTCTGGACTAGAATTGCAGCCCTGGCTTCCCTAGCCCTCCAGCTATCCTCCAGCTTGGCCGCCATAATCTTGCGAGCCAATCCTTCATAATGAATCTGTTTCTATACATCTGTGTATATCCTATTGGTTCTTTTTCTCTGGAGAATCCTGACTAATGTAAATAGGGTTCCAACTTCGTTCTTTTGCACATGAATATTCAGTTGTCCCAGTACTGTTTGTGTAAAAGACTACTCTTTTCTCCATTGAATTGTCTTGGCACCCTTGTGGAAATCAGCTGACCAGAAATGTAATAATTGATTTCTAGATTCGAGATTCAGTTCCATTGATCTATACCTCTATCTTTACACTAATACCTCACTGAATAGATTACTAGAGCTTTACAATAACTTTCAAAATTAGAAAGTGTGATTCTAACTTTGTTCTTTTGCAAGAATGTTTTGGGCTATTCTGGGTCCCTGGAATTTCCACATGAATTTTAGAAAGTTTGTAAATTTCTGCAAAGAAAAAAAAAAAAAAAGGTGCATGGGATGGGGAGGACTTCCCTGGTGGTCCAGTGGTTAAGAATTCACCTGCCAGTGCAGGAGACAGGGTTCAATCCGTGCTCTGGGAAGATCCTACAATCAGCAAGGCAACTAAGCCTGTGGTCCGCAACCACTGAGCCAGTGCTCCAGAGTCCATGAGCTGCAACGACTGAAGCCCCTGCACCTTAGAGCCTAGTGCTCCACAGCAAAGAGAAGCCGCCCTAACGAGCAGCCCAAGCACCAGAACTGGAGAGTAGCTCCCACTTGCTGTGACTAGAGAAAGCCCACATGCAGCAATAAAGACTCTTCAAAGCCAAAAATAAAATAAAAGCAAATAAAGCCTTAAAAAAAGGCATGTGGGATTTCAATAGACATTATTGATTGATTTGGAGAGTATTGCCATCTTAACAATGGCACCCCACTCCAGTACTCTTGCCTGGAAACCCCATGGACAGAGGAGTCTGGTGGGGTGCAGTCCATGGGGTCGCAAAGAGTCAGACTCGACTGAGCAACTTCACTTTCACTTTCATGCATTGGAGAAGGAAATGGCCACCCACTCCAGTGTTCTTGCCTGGAGAATCCCAGGGACGCGGGAGCCTGGTGGGCTGCCGTCTATGGGGTCGCACAGAGTCGGACACGACTGAAGTGACTTAGCAGCAGCAGCAGCAGCCATCTTAACAATATTAAAACTTCCAATCTATGAACATAAGATGTCTTTCCATTTATTTAGGTCTTTCCTGAAGCACGAGCATAGCCCAACCCTATCCTTCTAGATTTCTAGAAATATGTTGGACCTTTTCAAAGCTTCCCGTGGATATCTTATTCCCTAGCTTTTCCTTCTAATTTTTTGGTCAATTTCTTGTTTGTCTCAACTGTTATCACTACCTTAGGCAGCTGTGATGTTAAATAACTGCTGTCGATTGTTTTTGACAAGTGTTCCTGTGGAAAAAGCTGTTCTGAGTCAGATCAAATAAAGACAAGTCCTTAGAACAGAGTTTTCCAGGGAACGGCCTGACATGTCAAATAATGACAATTCCCTGAGAAAGGTTTTCTAGGGAGTTCCAGCCCCCTTGTTCCCCTTCCAGGGGCTGCCAAGATGCTGGTTTTCACTGTGAATGTGGCGCCATTTGTTTTCAAGGCTATTGTGGAGTTGGGGAAAAGGGGAAGGAATGAGGCAAGGTAAGATTCCACAAAGTTCCCTGTGTCTGCTGACATTCAGCCATTGTTTCATGCATAAATCCTCCGCTTTGGCCAGTTGCCAGAGTTCTGTAAAACTTGTCTTTGACAGTTGTTGCCAGTGTTCATGTTCTTTTTATGGAAGAGCAACTTTTCACAGGTCCTTCCCCCCACCATCCCCCCTATTGTCACGGCCTCTCCACTTCTAACTTGCCATTTATTTTTGAGGAAATCGCTTGGTTTCTCTGAACCTCTGTTTCTCCATTTGGGAAAAGGTGAAGATAATAATTCCCCAGAATATCATAAAGATCAAATCACACACACACACATCAGTCCACTGAGGAAGCTACAGAAACCCACAATCACATGAGGGAGATTGCTGTGTCCCTTGTTAGCGAGGATTCAGGTTCCCTACATTCTATCCCATGTCAATCCCACTTCTTTAACCTTTCCTGGTGTGTGAGTTCGTCTCATTATTTTTTATTGTTAAATCAATGTACCACTTTAGATAGTATTGATTACTGAGAATTGTCTCTCTCACCCCAGAGTCTAGACTGTGAGGAATCTGGAAAGCTCCTTTATCTCCCTTTGTAGCAGAATCAGGAATGTGTGTGTGCATGTGCAGTAAGTAGCCTGCCCGGCTCCTCTGGCCATAGGATTTCCCAGGCAAGAATATTGGACTGGGTTGCCATTTCCTTCTCCAGGGGATCTTCCCGACCCAGGGATTGAACCAGCATCTCTTATGTCTCATGCATTGGCAGGCAGATTTTTACCACTAGTGCTACCTGGAAAGAATGAAGAATAAGTAAAAAATTGCTGAAGCAAAGAGAAGTAAAGTGATTTGTCTAAGGAACCCACCCAGCCCAGTATTCCTGCCTGGAGAATTCCATGGACAGAAGAGCTTGACAGGTGACAGTCCATAGGGTTGAAAAGAGTTGGACAAGACTGAAACGATTTAGCGTGCACACAGCTAACAATGTGTAGACTCAGTACTGATTACCTGGCCTGAATGACTTGCTATTTCCATTTTGTCATTTGGTATCCCCAAAGGTTAGGGAGTGGAACGACAGAGTTTTTCTGATACAATTTGTTCTCCATCATATGTGTTATTTTTAGAGACAGTGGGGAAAGATGGGCAATCTGACCCAAAGCCATTAAGATAGAAGTAACATTTTATTTACAACTGATGGACTTTTAGTTTCAGCTTAGTAAATATAAGTAAGAAACTGATTTTACTTCTTTAAATTCTTGATTACTGGGACTTCCCTGGTGGTCCAATTGTTAAGATTCCGTACTTCCAATGAAGGTGATGTGGGTTCCATCCCTGATCAGAAACTAAGATCCCACATGCCACATGGCACAGCCAAACACAAACAATCCTTGACTACTTAGTTTATTGTCAGTTGCAGATGAGGTTTACAAAGTGGACTAGGAAGTTTTCCTGGAAGTCTATAGCTACTAAGTTGCTATGGATCACTATTACTTTCCTTTCAACCCATAAAGTGTGCATCATTGCCCAAATAGCACAGATAATCATTGCACAGTGACTTTTTGACCTAGTGTGACACTGTTTGGCCTTAATTCACTGGTCCCAATGTTCATCACTGGTGCTTTTTGTGCCACAATTTTTTCTTTATTAAGTTTACTTTATTCCCCAGTTTGCTGAGTGTGCCTTAGAGTAGTTTTTACAGAAACGCTATAAATGTTGTAGATCTGCTGGGCCCTTGAATAACTGAGAATGCTTTTCTGTTGGCTTCTGGTATGAACATCTCAGCTGGACACTGAGGCTTGGATCACAGGCCATTCGAGGTGTGGATAAAGGTATATAGACATTCTGTTTGTTAATTTAGAGCTGCAACATTTCACAAGTCCTAGAGGGAAAATCTGTGTAGATTACAAGAAGGACAGTGCAGAAAGCCTCAGGTCCTGGTTTAAGATTTTTAAATGCTTCTGAGGGTATTTACTGATGTCTTTAAAAGTCTCTTAAGCAGTAGTGACTCAGACCGGAGGATGTGGACAGAAGGTTGGAACAGTGTTCAATTTCCATGACAACAAGAGTAAAACATCCCCAAATAAACTGCCCTCCCTTTGTTGTAGTTTCAGGTTCAAAGGTTCTCAAATACAAAGATCTGAGGTCTAGTCTCCTCCCAACAATGGAAAGGTAGGGAGGCTGAGGGCTCAGACCCAGTGGAAGGCAGAGCCCAAAGTTCATTAACTCTTGCAGTGGATCCTCCAAGCAAGGCCAATAAATGCCAGGATAACAATCCCTGTTCATTTCCATGACATAAGCAATGCATATGGCTTAGCATACCACACTAATAATAATAATAAATAATAGCTACTATGTTCTACGGAGAAGGCAATGGCAACCCACTCCAGTACTCTTGCCTGGAAAACCCCATGGACAGAGGAGCCTGGTGGGCTGCCGTATATAGGGTCACACAGAGTCAGACACGACTGAAGCGACTTAGCAGCAGCAACAGCATGTTCTAAATGTTTACACATCTTAATTCATTTAATTCTCATGACAACTTTAGAAGGCTATCAATCACTCTTATATCATTCCCATTTTATGGATGAAGACATTAAGGGAAAGAAAGGACAATTGTTAGCTCATAGTTATACCCTTAGCAAGCAGCAGAGCTGGCAATAAAATTGGTTGAGTCTGCTATTGAAGAATCTGATTCTCTCCACCACACTATATTAATATAATGACATAATAAAACTTTATCAATGTAAATATATTTTTAAGCAATTTTTTAAAAAGAGTCTTTTCTCATGCACAGCATGTGGGATCTTAGTTTCCAGACAAGGGATCGAACCTGCACCCTTACATTGGAAAAATGGAGGCTTATCCACTGGAATGTCAGGAAGCCCCAACATAACTGAAATCCTTTTTACCTGAGTTGACCTGCTTCTTCTCCTGCTGTTAAATCACCCTTTCCCCTTTTGTGACAACTTCTGTTACTTATAAACACATTTCTTAAAATTGTACATACTGTGAAGGGGTTTAGATGAGATAATCAGGTTTCCTCTAACTAAAATCCTGTGATCCTGTGAGATTTGTTGTAAAGAAAGATGTTATGCCTATTACAGTCATCCAAATAAACTGAAGTGATAAAATATATTAGAAATGCTGAGGGGAAACAGGTGCACTCACATATGACATAATTCCTTCATTAAATTTAAGAGCAGTTTGAATGTGTCTGTGTGTGTGTGCATGCGTAGGTATAAAAATCTGGTATTTCCACTTTCAGAGGATTACGTCAGCTAGGAATGTTGTGGCCATAAATAACAAAAATCTTGACGGGGCTTATGATGGCTTAAATGTATAGGGGTTTATATTGCTGGCCCAGCATGAGGTCTAGAGGTAGGGTTACTGACAAAATGGCCACAGTCCAGCCTTGTTCAGGTTGGACCTCTGGGACACTCTTGCTTTCTTGTCTGGTCACAGGAAGACTACCTTTGGCAGCCACAGATGTCCACTATCCAGGCCCTTTGGTGCGGAAGGTTCACTGCCAGGCTGTCTTTCTGGATTCCTGGATGATGTTTGTGTTGAGCAGGCCCATTTCTGCAAGATGCTTGTCAAAAGGACATTAGGGGATGGGCAACAATTGAATAAGGTCTGTAGATTAGAATATAGTAATGTCCTTTGGCCACCGGATTCAAAGAACTGACTCATTGGAAAAGACTGTGATGCTGGAAAAGACTGAAGGCAAAAGGAGAAGGGAGTGGCAGAGGATGAGACGGTTAGATAGCATCACCCACTCAATGGACATGAATCTGAGCAAACTCTGGGAGATAGTGAAGGACAGGGGAGCCTGATGTGCTGTAGTCCGTGGTGAGACAAGGAGCTGGACATGAGACTAAACAATTAACAACAACAACGAATCAAAGTTAATTACTTGATTTTGATCATTGTACTGTGGTTTTGGGGAAAAAAAGGTCCTTGTTTTTATTTTTAATGTTTGGCTGAACCACACAGCTTGTGGGACTTTAGTTCTCTAGACAGTGTCTGAACCCACGTCCCCTGCATGGGAATATGGATTCTTAACTCCTGGATGACCAGGGAAGTCCCCAGATATCCTTGTTTTTAGGAAGTACATACAGAAATCTTAAGAGCCAAAGGGACATTAAATCTACAACTCAATGGCAAATGGTTAAGGAACAAGCGTAAGAAAGAACGGTAAGCAAACATGGTGAATGTTAATATTTGGGGAATCTGATATACAGAAATTCTTTTTTACTTGCAACTTCTCTATAAGTTTGGAATTGTTTCAAAATAAAAAGTGAAATATATTTTTAAAAATACTCAGATTCAAACTCAGTCTCACAATACTTGTGATCAGGGATAGTTAGCGGAAACATATGATACATTGTTAGCAGTTTACCCTTACTTAAAAGTTTTGCTACTGATTGATGCAATGCCTATAATAAATTGTTACTCCTCAACATAAATTAAAAACAAAAATCCTGGGGCTTCCCTGGTGGTGCAGTGGTTTAAAATCTGGTTTGCAATGCAAGGGACATCAGTTTGATCCCTAGTCTGGGAAGATCCCACAGGCCTTGGGGCAACTAAGTCCTGTGTGCCACAATTACTGAGACTTTGAACCTACAGCCTGTGTTCTGCAACAAGACAAAGCACTGTAGAGAGAAGCTCAAACCCTGCAACTAGAGTGTAGTCCTCACTCACCACAACTAGAGAAAGCCCACGTGCAGCGTCAAAGACCCACCACAGCCAAAAATAAACATTGAAAAATTAAAAAAGAACCCAGATTCCATTTTTAAAGTCCTAATCTTACAAGGGGCTTCCTTGTTGTCTCAGACGGTAAAGAATCCGCCTGCAATTTGGGAGACCTGGGTTTGATCCCTGAGGTGGGAAGATCCCCTGGAGGAGGAAATGGCAGCCCACTCCAGTATTCTTGCCTGGAGAATCCCATGGACAGAGGAGCCTGGTGGGCTACAGTCCATGCGGTCGCAGAGAGTCAGATCATGACTGATCAACTTTCACTTACAAGGGGAAGTTGGCAGGAAGCAGAACTTGTTCAGGTGTACCCCTGCTGATGCACCTGCCTCCGTTTCCTTCTGCTCACCCGTGGACCTTACGTCCAACCTCTGGGCTCTGTGGTCCCATCCTTAGTTCCTTTCTGCCAGCCCCTTTGGTCATAGTGCTTTGTGTTTGCCCAGGCTGAGGACCTTAAATCTCCTCTACATTAAACTCCCATTCTGACTGTGTCTTTGCCAGATAGCTCTTAAATAAATTCCTTGCCTAACCCTGGACCCTAGAAGCCACCACTCCCTCCTATCCATTGGTTCAGCAAAGCTTCAGCCACCCTATCTTCCCATCCTCAACCTGGAGAGAAACAAAACCCTTGTATTCATCCCTTCAACAAATACTTACTAAAAGTCCACCAGGAACCAGGCACTGTTTTAGGCCAGAACAAAACAGACCAAAGCTATGCCCTCATATAGAACCTAAATTCTCGTGAAGGAAAGCCAATATATAACGAAGTGGCAACCCACTCCAGTATTCTTGAATGGGAAATCCCACGGAGAGAGGAGCCTGGGGTTATGCAAAAGTCAGACATGACTTAGTGACTAAACAGTCATGGGGATAGACTCCTACCGAGAAAAATGAAGCTTGCCTTTAGGAGCCTGAAGTAGACAGAGGTTCACTGTGAATCTTGAGAGGAGACCAGAGAACGCTTTTCTAGTAAGAGAAACAGAATACAGATGACACCAAATCAAGCTGGTACAAGTGCTGAAGTTCNCTGATCAGAAACTAAGATCCCACATGCCACATGGCACAGCCAAACACAAACAATCCTTGACTACTTAGTTTATTGTCAGTTGCAGATGAGGTTTACAAAGTGGACTAGGAAGTTTTCCTGGAAGTCTATAGCTACTAAGTTGCTATGGATCACTATTACTTTCCTTTCAACCCATAAAGTGTGCATCATTGCCCAAATAGCACAGATAATCATTGCACAGTGACTTTTTGACCTAGTGTGACACTGTTTGGCCTTAATTCACTGGTCCCAATGTTCATCACTGGTGCTTTTTGTGCCACAATTTTTTCTTTATTAAGTTTACTTTATTCCCCAGTTTGCTGAGTGTGCCTTAGAGTAGTTTTTACAGAAATGCTATAAATGTTGTAGATCTGCTGGGCCCTTGAATAACTGAGAATGCTTTTCTGTTGGCTTCTGGTATGAACATCTCAGCTGGACACTGAGGCTTGGATCACAGGCCATTCGAGGTGTGGATAAAGGTATATAGACATTCTGTTTGTTAATTTAGAGCTGCAACATTTCACAAGTCCTAGAGGGAAAATCTGTGTAGATTACAAGAAGGACAGTGCAGAAAGCCTCAGGTCCTGGTTTAAGATTTTTAAATGCTTCTGAGGGTATTTACTGATGTCTTTAAAAGTCTCTTAAGCAGTAGTGACTCAGACCGGAGGATGTGGACAGAAGGTTGGAACAGTGTTCAATTTCCATGACAACAAGAGTAAAACATCCCCAAATAAACTGCCCTCCCTTTGTTGTAGTTTCAGGTTCAAAGGTTCTCAAATACAAAGATCTGAGGTCTAGTCTCCTCCCAACAATGGAAAGGTAGGGAGGCTGAGGGCTCAGACCCAGTGGAAGGCAGAGCCCAAAGTTCATTAACTCTTGCAGTGGATCCTCCAAGCAAGGCCAATAAATGCCAGGATAACAATCCCTGTTCATTTCCATGACATAAGCAATGCATATGGCTTAGCATACCACACTAATAATAATAATAAATAATAGCTACCATGTTCTACGGAGAAGGCAATGGCAACCCACTCCAGTACTCTTGCCTGGAAAATCCCATGGACAGAGGAGCCTGGTGGGCTGCCGTATATAGGGTCACACAGAGTCAGACACGACTGAAGCGACTTAGCAGCAGCAACAGCATGTTCTAAATGTTTACACATCTTAATTCATTTAATTCTCATGACAACTTTAGAAGGCTATCAATCACTCTTATATCATTCCCATTTTATGGATGAAGACATTAAGGGAAAGAAAGGACAATTGTTAGCTCATAGTTATACCCTTAGCAAGCAGCAGAGCTGGCAATAAAATTGGTTGAGTCTGCTATTGAAGAATCTGATTCTCTCCACCACACTATATTAATATAATGACATAATAAAACTTTATCAATGTAAATATATTTTTAAGCAATTTTTAAAAAAGAGTCTTTTCTCATGCACAGCATGTGGGATCTTAGTTTCCAGACAAGGGATCGAACCTGCACCCTTACATTGGAAAAATGGAGGCTTATCCACTGGAATGTCAGGAAGCCCCAACATAACTGAAATCCTTTTTACCTGAGTTGACCTGCTTCTTCTCCTGCTGTTAAATCACCCTTTCCCCTTTTGTGACAACTTCTGTTACTTATAAACACATTTCTTAAAATTGTACATACTGTGAAGGGGTTTAGATGAGATAATCAGGTTTCCTCTAACTAAAATCCTGTGATCCTGTGAGATTTGTTGTAAAGAAAGATGTTATGCCTATTACAGTCATCCAAATAAACTGAAGTGATAAAATATGTTAGAAATGCTGAGGGGAAACAGGTGCACTCACATATGACATAATTCCTTCATTAAATTTAAGAGCAGTTTGAATGTGTCTGTGTGTGTGTGCATGCATAGGTATAAAAATCTGGTATTTCCACTTTCAGAGGATTACGTCAGTTAGGAATGTTGTGGCCATAAATAACAAAAATCTTGACGGGGCTTATGATGGCTTAAATGTATAGGGGTTTATATTGCTGGCCCAGCATGAGGTCTAGAGGTAGGGTTACTGACAAAATGGCCACAGTCCAGCCTTGTTCAGGTTGGACCTCTGGGACACTCTTGCTTTCTTGTCTGGTCACAGGAAGACTACCTTTGGCAGCCACAGATGTCCACTATCCAGGCCCTTTGGTGCGGAAGGTTCACTGCCAGGCTGTCTTTCTGGATTCCTGGATGATGTTTGTGTTGAGCAGGCCCATTTCTGCAAGA
>SJYX01001234.1:40503-191100 GCA_006410675.1 Oreotragus oreotragus | reverse complement strand
GCACTGGGATGACCCAGAGAGATGGTATGGGGAGGGAGGTGGGAGGGGGGTTCAGGATTGGGAACACATGTCCACCCGTGGCAGACTCATGTTGATGTATGGCAAAGCCAATTACAGTATTGTAAAGTAAAATAAAGTTTAAAAAAAAAAAAGAATTCTAAGTTAACAGTGGTTTTTCCCTTAAAATCTTCTACCTATTATTGTATTTTCTTTTGCAGTCTACTGTTGATAACTGTCAGCAGGACATTAGTTTTTCTCTCTGGCTGCTTTTACATTTTTGTCTATGCCTTAAATGGTTCTGCAGTTTTCACCATAGGATGTCCGTGTGTAAATCTCTTTCATATTCTTTAGAACTTGTGTGCTTCTTCCACTTAGGCATTAATATATTTCTTCAATTCTACAAAATATCAGACATTATATCTTAAATTATTGCCTCTGTCCTCTCTTTCTGTTGGGCCTTCTCATTCTCTCTTCCATGTTTCTTAGCCAGTACTTACTGTCTGTCTTTCTTTTTATCTTTAGGTTCAGCCCACTAGTACCTTCCTCAGATCCCTCTCCATTTGGGTCAGTTATCTCCTTCTGGTACTTAATATGCTATTTAAGTCATGTATTGCATATAATTTTAATAACGTTTTTATTTTTAGAGGTCCTACTTGAATTTTTTCAAATCTACATGTTCTTTTTCTATACATCAGTTCATATTTATTACAGTTTCTGTTCCTTCATGAAGCTCAAAAGTCCTTTAATTATACTTACTGTATAGAATCTTTCAGATTGTTCTGTTTTCTCTGCTTGGAGTACTAATTCTCCTCTCTATCTTGTACCAGCTAGTTTTCTGTCGTGATACATAATTTTCTCACATAATTTACCATTTTAATTAAGAACTCATATTCAGTGAGGGTTCTATTTTCTAAGATGTCTTAAGGGCTCTGTTTTATGGAAGAATCCACATTTAGTAGTTTACTATTTGCTTCTCTGAAGACTTCAAAACAGTTTTGTTAATAATTTCTCAGCTTGTAGTTCTAATACTGTAATAGTAAAATAAGTTAAATTTGGGGATTTGATTTCTTGTAACTGACTTTTGTCTTTAACCTTACTTATAGCTCCAGGCATCCAGAAAACTTCCCTGCTATTTCCTTAGTTTTCTCATCTCTTTTCTATGGATGCGGTAGCCATCCACTCTTCCATGCTTTCTGCAAGAGCTCCCCTCTAACTCTCTGTAGCCTAAGTCCATATATCCTGTTCTGTTGCTCTGGCTTTGAGTTCCCGCTCCATTTTCCTGCTTAGGTATTCGCCTTTTAAGCTCAGTTTCATTATTATGTTGTTGTTACTGTTATTTTGCTTTTATCCAGCATGTGTCTGTGTTTGTAGCATTGAGGGTACTGATTACATTGGTTTGATTCACTTGGTTGGTAGTCGTTTCACTGGGGTGTCTTGTTTTATGTAGGAGTTCAGATCCTTTTCTAATTCTCTTGTCCTAAACCTTAGTTCTCAAACCCAGTTTTGATTTGAAATATCCCACTCAGTCATTCCCAGTATTTACTCAACCAGCTTAAAGACATGCTTGCAGAAAATCAAAGCCAAGTAGTTCGGGTGTTCTTGAAACTATCTGAAATTATTTGAAACTGAACTTCTATGTTCTTTTCAGAATCTCATTATTTTCATTCCTTTAAGAAACGAATGTCACACAAAGGGAGTAACTCCTCTTTTTTGTCCAGAAATATATCTTCCTTGGTTCCCTCAATAATGCCTTCATTAGATCTCATGCATAATTATTGGCTATTTCCATTTCCCTTTAAGAAGGTTGTCTCCTAATTAAGAACACTTCAAGACCTAGACCACAAGTGACGTGCTTTACAGAGGGGCAACTAAATGACTTTTTTTTTTTTTTTTTTTTTTTTGCTGTTTCATTACGAACACCATCAGAAATAAAACTGAGGATCTAATGTCATATGCAAAAAATAAGCTCTGTTGTTTTTAATATTCTTCTAAAGCATGACACCTTTGGTCAATAGATGGTAACATTTCATGCAAATTAATACATTAAAAATATTTGCAAATTAACATAGTCCCCCTTGGGGGAAAAGGCCTTTGTTGATATCCAATAAGTGAGAAAGAACATTACTACATATACTATATACCTGCATACATGTATATAATAACCTCATTTTGAAAATTATATTCTATTCAAGGACAAAAGTTGAATTGTGATCTAAGGTACATAAGAAAAGGATCACTAAGAAATAAATCACTTTACAAATCCTTGTCTATTGCTCCTCAGGATGGTAGGGAAAGACTGCATTTCAGTAAAATATTCAGTGGTTTCAGCAGCTATTTGAGTATTTGTTCATCTTCAGTCCTCTAGTTATCATAATGAAGACATTTTTAACAAAAAATATGAATACTGTGGGTCATCTCCTCGAAATAACCACTATGCTTTGTAGTAAGATGAAATATTATGTTTATACATGAATGACCTCTTTTCTTTAAAAAAAAAAATTTTTTTTTTTTTTTTTTTTTTTGCTGTTTCATTACGAACACCATCAGAAATAAAACTGAGGATCTAATGTCATATGCAAAAAATAAGCTCTGTTGTTTTTAATATTCTTCTAAAGCATGACACCTTTGGTCAATAGATGGTAACATTTCATGCAAATTAATACATTAAAAATATTTGCAAATTAACATAGTCCCCCTTGGGGGAAAAGGCCTTTGTTGATATCCAATAAGTGAGAAAGAACATTACTACATATACTATATACCTGCATACATGTATATAATAACCTCATTTTGAAAATTATATTCTATTCAAGGACAAAAGTTGAATTGTGATCTAAGCTACATAAGAAAAGGATCACTAAGAAATAAATTACTTTACAAATCCTTGTCTATTGCTCCTCAGGATGGTAGGGAAAGACTGCATTTCAGTAAAATATTCAGTGGTTTCAGCAGCTATTTGAGTATTTGTTCATCTTCAGTCCTCCAGTTATCATAATGAAGACATTTTTAACAAAAAATATGAATACTGTGGGTCATCTCCTCGAAATAACCACTATGCTTTGTAGTAAGATGAAATATTATGTTTATACATGAATGACCTCTTTTCTTTAAAAAAAAAAATCATATGTCTTTTTTGTGCTTTAAATATTCCTTACTCCTGACTTCACTAATCGGTATAGAAAGTGGAAGTTTCACAGGGACTCTCAATCTTCCTTATATTCTAAATAACACAAAGATTGACCCCATTCACATATCCTCCTACCTGCCCATCTTTTAACAGGAGCTAGTGCCTACATAAAGACTTCTGACATCAGCCTTTGGTCCTCTGATCCAGTCTATTTTGCCTTGTCCTGGCCAAAATACAAAAAGGGAGGAATGCAAAGGCATAGGCAGACACTTCTCAATTCCCCCATTCTGCTTGCATTTCTATGCGTCACCCCTACATTTCTATACACTGTAGGTCTGTTAACAGTGACTGGAAGGATTAAATATAGATTGATTTTTGGCTCTCTACATGTACCTCATTTACAAACTTTTAATGTTTACAAACAAAAAGCTGATTCTTGAACTCAGTACAGCAGAAACTATATTGCTTCAATATAACCCTGTTGTTCGATTATTCAACCCTTACTATCTTTCCAAAAGAGTAACTCCTCATATATATTTCCTAGTGGCAAGGAAATTCTCACTGTTGATTTGTCAGGTGAAAAGAATGCCAGCTATTATAAATAATACAGAAAGCGTATATGCTAGATCAACATACAAAGTAATAGAAATTGATCGTTTGAACAATGTGCCAGAACTCAACATCCCACTTTTTATCTCCTATAAAGTAGGCAGTGTAGAATGTGTCTTCACGGTTCTCAAAGGCACTGTTGGCTTTGCTCAGAACATTTTCGGAACTTCTCTTTCAGAATGGTTTTTAGGGCCGGTCTACATTGCTTTGAACAGAGGCTATCCCAGCTTCTAGGATAGCAAATCACCATCACGGAAGAGTTATTCTTACTTCATTTTGTCTTTAAGATGTAAACATGACATGGAAAGAACTGAAACAGATGTTCAAGGTGGATAATACATTTGGCTCTGCTCAAATACCAATAGTGAGACTACCAGGTAATAGAAGTATTTTCCTAGTATATCTTATAAACTGATTCAGAAGCTAGGATGAATTTCAAAATAGTTGCGAAAACAACAGCTTCATCACAACAAAAACAAATCCTCTCATAGAAACTCCCTTTGAATGGCAACACTCCTCTCCTTTAACAGTTTAAGTACTGTTGTATTTCTTATGTGAAATTACTTTTTGTTTATAATCCATAGTTTCATTCTCTTTCAAAATATTTAAAGAGGTTTACTGAAAATATTTTTATGTTCAAGTTGTATAGGATTAAAGGTTTGCTTTCAAAATATGTTTGGACATATTTTGAAGAGTAAATGTTTTCTGGGGGAAAGGCTAGGATTTGATCATTGAAGTTTTATTTATTTCAGAGTAACTTCTCCTGGTTGCATAAAGCATGCAAATATTTGTACAAAGGCAAAGCGGGAGTGAAATTAACAGGAGATGCCATAGCCTTGGAATGGAGGGGTGTTGACTCTAACCCTGGTTAATTTGTTGTCTCTTGGCAACAAATATCAGATTGTTTTTCCATCTGTGATGCTTATCAGCCTCTGAGGATTTGCAGAATTAAGTGAAGTGACTTGAAAGCCCTACAGAATCAAATTTTAGCAGGAGATGGAGCCCTGGAGCACTGAATGGGGAAATCCAAAAACACTGTTTTGAACTGGTAATTAGAGTTTAGCTATGTTTCAGCCTCTGACTCACTCATCCGTTCAGCCTTTTGGAATATGCTGAAATGCTGGATGAGCACAAGGATCACTGAAGCACAGGGCTCAAATGATCACAACCAGGAACTCGCCAACACTACATTTTCAGAATTGTGGCTATCATCAGCAATCACAGTAAACATTGTCACAAGACACCAGCTACTATCTGAAGACACAGAGTATATACACACATAGTACATAGCTTAATTTATCTACACGTGTATTTTTTTAAATCTGAAAGTATGTAGATAGATAGATGATATATGTTTGTGTATATGTGTATATATACCCTCACCTTGAGGAAAAGAGGCTATCTGTGACATGGAATTTTTTTTATTTTTTCTTTATCTGTATTTTCTAATGTTTCTATAAGGAACTCATAGGAATATGAATAACTTCAATTCTCATAAAAATAAAATAGTATAAGTGGGATCACGCTACAGAAATGACAATAGAACATAGGTATATTACTTCTGTCTACTTGCCCCATCTAATCTGTGTGGCTCAGATGGTAAAGAATCTGCCTGTAGTGCAGGAGACCCAAGTTTGATCCCTGGGTTGGGGAGATCCCCTGCAGAAGGAAATGGCAACTCACTCCAGTATTCTTGCCTGGACAGAGGCGGGCAGCAGTCCATGGGGTCGCAGAGTCGGACATGACTGAGCAACTAACACTTGCCCCACAATGGGCTGCACAAAGCTGTCAGACACGTGCATCCTGGGCAGCATGCTATGGATTATCTTGCTGAGCAAAATTTTCAAATCGATCATCCATATAAAAGTTGATTAAAGAGCTCATTCATTATTCTGAATTCAAGGTCACGTATCCCTGTATAACTGTAAAAACAATGCAAATAAAATAGAATCTATATTGCTCTCATCATTCATATCAGCCCAAGCTAATTAAAAATAGATTTTTTTTCCCATTGTTTTGTAGTCAGAAAAATTAAGCTTCTTGTTTGTTCTCTCTGTACTACCAAGAAATAGCATGTATATGAAGGTGCCAACCTTAAAATATAATACATTTAAATCTTGGAAACTGGAACTACATTTAGTTTTTCATTTTTTCCATCTTTACTGTCATCGTTAAATGCCAACATGTTCTTTGGAGTGTACATAGAATAAAAGACCACATTTCTTTCCAATAACTTACAGAAGAGTGTGAAACCCAATGAACTTCTGCAAAGGACATGAAGGAAGACAAATACTTTAGAGTGAATTAGTATGAAAAAACATTGCAGTACATGGGAACTTCTGTTTGACAGTTTTTGACTGAAAAATTATAAGGTATCCATGTTATTTCTCAAGGTATTCATTTTCTTCAAATTAGACACTGGTTCAAATACTCTTTTTAAATAGTGTTGCTTAGAAGTATGCTTTTTCTGGGGTGGGGAGGGACACATTAAAGTGTAGTCTGGCATTATCACTGGTTAATAGTCTATTAGCTTTATACTCCAGAATTTGATGAAAAGGATTTTTGAAACTTTCAAGTCAACTTGGTGAGTGAGGAGGTGGGAGGGTAGGTGGAGGATGGGCAGGATAAATGATGCATGCTGCTTCTGGTATGATTTTAGCAGATTTTCCAAAAGAAATTATTTTAGCTCATTCTTAGCTTTCAAGTCATTATTTGGAAACTATATGCTGTCTTGGAATGGAACACAGAATTTCAGAATAATATATAACTCCTTCTGGTAGAGAAAAATATCTTGCTTTCTGTACATATCACATATCTATGAAAACTGGCATTTCTTTTAGGCTACTAACTCCAAGAGATCTTGCCTGAGGTCACTGTGCCAGACAGAATTTTGGCCCCACGGCCTTTGCTCACTGAATATTGACTATGTAATTTGCATTGTTATATAATTACATGGCAGAAGTAATTAAGGTAACTAATCAGTTGACTAATCAGATAGACTACGGATCATTTGGGGCTTCCCTTGTAGTTCAGTCGGTAAAAGAATCTGCCTGCAGTGCAGGAGACCCAGGTTTGATCCCTGGGTTGGGAAGATCCCCTGGAGAAGGAAATGGCAACCCACTCCAGTATACTTGCCTGCAAAATCTCATGGACAGAGGAGCCTGGTGGACTGCAATCCATGGGGTCACAAAGAGTCTGGCACCACTGAGCAACTGACACTTATTGATCATTTAAAGTAAAGAGATTATACTGGAGTATTCAGTGAGCCTAACCTAATCAAAAAAGACTTTTAAAGTAGAAATCTTTCTCTGCCTGGTAGCAGATGAAGTCATCAAAGTTTCAAAGGGTGAGAAAACTTGATATGCCACTTTTTTTTTGAAGATGAAAGGAGTCACTTATTAAGTAAATAAGAATTTCAATTCTATAATAGCAAGAAACTGAATTTAGCCAACAACCTGAATGAGTTTGAAGTGGAACTTTCCCCATAACTCCCGATAAGAGCTCAAACTAGCCAACTTCTGGATTTTAGTCTTATGACTCTAAATAAAGGGCCACACTTTACTTAAACTCCCAGCCCACATGACTGAGGAAATAAGTGGGTGTTACTCTGTACTGCCAAGTTTATAGTAATCTGCTATAGCATCAATAGAAAATAGACACAGCTGGGCTTCTTGAGTGGTTCAGTGGTAAAGAATCCACCTGCCAATGCAGGAGACAGGGGTTTGATCTCTGATCCAGGAAAGATCCCACATGCTGCAGAGTGACTAAATCCAAGCACCTTAACTACTGAATTTGTTCTCTAGAGACTGGGAGCCACAACTACTGAAGCCCCTACTCGCCACAATTAGAGAAAAGCCCAAACTGCAACAAAGACCTAGCAGAGCTAAAAATGAATAAATACAATTTTTTTTTTTTTAAGAAAATGGACATGCTCACACAGTGAACAAAGGCTCTTAGATACCACCTCACACTGTTAACCACCCTCCCCAGTAGGTGGATTGGTACACAGCACCACTCCTGTCACTGCCCCCGGTGCCTCTCTCACCCAGGGCCACATCCCCTCTCACATGATCAAGGGCATCAGTGCAGCAAACTGCTCAGGGAGGCCCGCAGTGTCTCGCACACAAAATCCAAACTCACCCTGATGATATTCCACTTCACTGCCTTCCACACCACAGCAGCCTCAGGACCCTGGATATTGAACCAGAGTGTCTTTAAGGGGTTCCATTGCAGCTGGAAGGCTGTTCTAGGCTCTTCTCCTAACCTCCATATTGAGCAGTGTAGCTTCTCCAGGATTAGACAATATTTCAGTCTGTATAAAATAGCAGAAAGCATATGGGCTCCAGCATTCTGCTGCCAAGGTTCACACCTGGAGTTTCTCCTCTACATGACTTGGGCAAGTTACCATGTGTTCCCTCTGTAAAAGGGAGGTTAAAAGGCTCCACCTCAAAGATCTGTGGAGAGCATTAAATGATTTAGCAATTAAATGCTTAGTGTAGTATCTGGCAAGCAATAAATGCATGATTATATTATCTCTGTTTTTTACTTCTTATCACATATCATTAGGAATATTATGGCACTCCCTCTTTTCCTACCTATTTAATTAATTTACCCAGTGAAAACTCACATTCCCTTATTACCTTAGAAAGTGTTTCGCATGTTCTTTGGTTCAGTGATACCCAAACTTGCTTGATGTTAAGAAACACCTAAAGTACTTGCTAAAAGTACAAATTCACAGGCTCTGTCTCTGTAATCTCTGTTGTAGGAAGTCAGGAAAGCTCCAGAAATCAGCCATTTTTATCAAGGGCCTCAGATGACTCCTATGAATTGTCCTGGTTAAGGACTAGGATCTACATAATCATGGTCGTTTTCAGGCACTGATACTGGTTGTAGGAGCCAGGGGTGGGGGAGAGAGAGCAGGGCATGTGCCAGGATATCCCCAAAAGCCAAGACCCTTCTAGTGCCACCATGGGCACTGTCACAGGATACCAAGATCTTATCAGGAAAAAAATGCAAGCACCCCCCGCAACCCCCTGCTAATGCAAAGTCTGCAACAGCAAATTCATACATGGTCCTTTAAGAAAGTGTTCCTTCCACCCCAGTTTCTGTCATTCAAAGTAGCTAGTTAAACAAGCCACTAGGTTGCATAGGCAATGCTTCTCAATATTCTGTAATAACCTGAATGGGGAAAGAATTTGAAAAATAATAGATAAATGTATATGTACAGCCAAATCACTTTGTCATATGCCTGAAACTAACACAACATTGTTAATCAACTATGCTCCAAAATAAAATAAAACTTTTTAAAAAGTGGCTAGTTAATGCTAACATTATTTGGGGAAGGGATGAAATGAAAGCTGTTATGCTAGAGTATGGAGGCTACGCTAGAGTATGAAGCATCAAAGCACTGGCCTTGCTCACAGCACCTGGCACAAAGGAAACACTCAAGAAACAGCTGCTGGTTTAAATACATCCTGAGCCACGTGTACAACTGAGTGAGCGACAGGCCAGAGGTGCTGCTTTCCTTGCCTGCCATGGATTTTCTTGGCTACATGAAGTTCAAAAACATCTTCAAGACACTCTACATCTTGCAAGAATGTAGAACTCAAGGGTCACAGATAAAAATGGATTTACGTGAAATTAATTAAACTTAAGTCCTGGCAAGGTCATATACTTTTATAAACTCTTCAAAAGAAAAGATATTTTTGTACTCTTTTCTTTCTGAAGGATCCCAAAATTTTATAACCTTCAGGCTCCACCATAATTCTTCAAAGAGACGTTCAGAACTGCTAAGAGGACAGGGAAATAAGATGCTTGAGACAGCCATGCCCTCCTTGCAGCCTGGAGCCCCCAACACCAACAGGTTATGCTCTGAGCAAGTGGACAAACTGTAGTCCCGGCCTTGGGCACAGCTGATCCCTCATCTCTATGCCTGGCCCAGCAGTGCAGAGCTCTTACACCTGCCTGATCCCAGACGCTGCAAGGAGCCAAGGAAGACCTCCACTGGCCCTGACACTCAAATTCCTTTAAAAAAAAAAATTATGTTGACAATTATTAAAGTCCTTATTGAATTTGTTACAATATTGCTTCTGTTTTATGTTTTTTGACCCCAAAGCATGTGGGACCTTAGCTTCCCAACCAGGGATCCCACCCGTACCCCCTGCATTGGAAGGTTAAGTCTTATTTACTGGACCGCCAGGGAATTCCCTTAAATTCCTTTTTATTGTTCCAGAGCTTCTGGTTTCTCACCCAGCTCCTCCCCTATGTGCCAACTCCATTTTGTCCCCCATCCCCTATTCAGTGATCATGCTCTGTAACCATCACGGCAAGGTGGCAATTAAAAATATGCTGATGCCTTATGCACAAACAGAGCTTGACAAACATTCTGTGATTTAATTTGAAATATTTGCTTTAGATAATTTGTAGATTTTAGCTATTGGACTAAGATCATTCACAGAAATAGGTTGTAATTTACTGCTGTTTTTCTGGGGTTTTTTTATTACTGCATAATTAAAACCTACTATCAGCTAGCACTAGGAGAAAATGTTGGTGTTACGCAGTGTGAATTTTAATTGGCTACACAATTACCATCTCTTCCTTCAGTAAACCTGCATCTCTGCAGTAATGTGTGTGCATAACTCTCAAATCCCATAAGATGCCTACAACCTCGCAATAAACTTACCATCTGATTTTCCACTTGTCAGCCCTGCCGATGCTTTCACAGTGAAGGACCTCAAACTAAAGGCATGTGGACTTGGGGAAGCTGGCATCAGTGTGAGCAGGTTTGGAGGAAAGTCGGCACAGAACATGGGGTTTTCTCCTCTCGTTGTATTCCCTGCAGCCATCAGGACTGACGACTTTATTGCAAAGATGGAAACATGGGCCAGCTGCTCTTCACTTGCCCTGTTTCTCACAGCAACAAGACAAAGCACTCAAGTGGGCAATGAAAGAGGACTTCAGATTCTTAATAGGAGAACTACCCTCTATTCAATAGAGGTTTTTAAATTGAAGTAGACTTGATTTACAATATCATGTTAGTTTGGGGTTTATAGAAAAGTGATTCAGCTATCTTTTTCGGATTTTTTTCCACTATAGGCTAGTACAGGTTATTGAATATCGTTCCTCACACTATACAGTGAATCCTTGCTGCTTGTCTATTCTGTATAAGCAGCTTGTCTCTGCCAGCCCCTTCCTCCTAATTTATCCCCTACCTCCTTTTCCCCTTTGGTAATCATAAGTTTATTTTCTGTGCCTGTGAGTCTGTTTCTGTTTTGTCTGTAGAGTCATTTATATTATTTTTTAGATTCCACATATAAGTGGTATAGTATTTATCTTTATCCGTCTGACTTACTTCACCAAGTACAATATGCCCTTGGTCCATCCATGTTGCTGCAAATGGGGATTTTCCATTCCTATTTATGGCTGAGTAATATTCCATTGTGTATATTCACCACGTCTATATAGGTTCTTCTGGTCAAAATATACCTACTCTGTGCCAGTTCCCGTGCTTGGCACTGGGGATCCAGGAATGAATAATACACAGTCTCTGTTCTCAAAAAGGGCTTCCCAGGTGGCACTAGTGGTAAAGAAGCCACCTCCCCATGCCAGAGACATACAGACACAGGTTCGATCCCTGGGTCAGGAAGATCTGCTGGAGAAGGGCATGGCAACCCACCCCAGTGTTCTTGCCTGGAGAATCCCATGAACAGAGGAGCCTGGCAGGTTACAGTCCATGGGTCACAAAGAGTTGGACATGACTAAAGCGACTTGGCATGCATGCCCATTCTCAACAAATGCAAATTCTAGTAGAGACAGGAAAACATTCATACAAATAATTATATCACCACAGGTTTTGCTAGAGATATGAGGAACTGTTTGATATAATGGAAGGACCATGGTCTTTGGAATCAGAGAGTTTAGGGTTCAAATCTCACTTCTTCAATGCATTCAGTTCTACTGACTTTAGAAAAGTTGCTTCATCAAAGAACAGTGATTTCCTTATAGAAACAGAATGTTACCCTGCACAGTGCTGAGAGGCTCCATGACTGCTAGGAGGGGGTGTCTAATCAGAGCATTCTCCTCCCCTGTGCTCCTTAGAGGACGTGTGGTGGGGAATTTTAGTGACAAAGATTAGAAATGACAGATGTCAGGTACTTGGTACAATGGCTCGCATGTCATAAAGCATTTGATAAATGATAGTTATCACTGTTGACAACCACTGGGAAAACACCATCTCTCCTGTCCCTGGGCTATTTCAGTAACCACCAAGCTCCAATCTCCCCTCCACTGAGTCTCCTTGGAGCACCCCAGAGAGCTCTTTCTGCAAAGCAAAGCTGATCTGTTAAAGATCTGCTTTAAATGCTTAGTACCTTCATCTCCCAACTCTATCTTCTTGGCAGAGTTGGAGGCCCTGCAGTGCCCAGCACTCTCACCACCACCCTCCCTCTGCTCCTTGCAGAGCCACTTCCCTACCATGCCCTGCTTCCTCCTGCTCCCTGATTTTGGACATTCTGTTCCCTTCCAGTCCAACCACCTCTGCTTGTTGAAATCCCCTTGAGGAGCCACACGCTAGCCATAGTATCCTACAAACTACTAACAGACTCAAACCTCCACCCAGCTGTTCTCTCCACTTTCTTGTTTGTCCCTGTCTAATTCATTCTTCAAAATGCAACCAGCCTTGCTTGTACACAGTAATCCCATTATGGCACTCACTTGCGTAAAGCCTTCAGTGACTGTGTTCCCAGCACAGCTGAGTGAAATCTGTCCCCCAACCAGGGCCTGCGAGGCCCTGCCTGATCTGACCACTGCCTGATCACTGCACTCCAGCCACACTGACCATCTGCAGCTCCTCCAACCTCAAGCCTTTCCTGCCTCATGTGAGAACCAGCTCCTGCTTCAAGACTCCTGGACACCTGTCCTTGGCGGGCCTCACACCCACTCCTCCCCTGCTCAGCTCCAGGGCCTCATCCTCTCGAAATCCTTTCCCATCTCCCCAGAATGAATCATGGCTCTGTGATTCTTTCTCATCCTAACCTGCTCTTTTCCTTCAAAATATGAATTATAATCTGTAATTACTGAACAATCTTCTTTCCCTCCAGATTATAAATTTCACAAGGATGGAACCTTATCTCTGAGCAGGAAGTCCAGAAATCCACACCCAGGTCTGTGGAGCAGATGTCTCTATGAAGGTTTCCCAGAGCCCACCGCCCTCCTGCTACCCCCATCCATATGACACACTGCTCCGTGGCATTTTGTTTGTATGTCAGTCTCTCCCAAGAATGTGAGCCTCTTGACACCGGGGCTATTCTTCTGTGTCTTCCTGCCAAAACAAAGCACCGCCCCCCTGCTCTCCCACATCTGGCAGAAGGATGAACTCGTGGAGGCACAGTATTCTGAAACCTGCAGATAAAAAAATGTAAAAATTCCTGCCTTCAGATAACATTGTGGCCAACTGCAACAAAATAAATAAACTTACTAAATATACTGAAAATGTCTGCAATCATTAAGAGCTCAAAGTGAAGTAATATTGGCACTAAATAGCCGTGGCCTACCTGCCTCCTGAGAGAGGATCAGCTTCATTTTCTACTGTGCTGATGCCTCCCATATCATGAGAACAGAAGATCTTGTTCGGGGACCTAGAAGAAGAGAAGGAGAAAACAACGTTAAGAGAAGAGAAGGAAAAGAGGGTAGGAAAAAAGGCAAGAAGAAGCAACGTGGCAAGGGGCAGAGAGCTGAGCTCTGACGTCAGACCATGTGGATCACGCCCTGCCTCAGACCTGGCCTCAGGGAGGTCCCTTGGCCTCTTTGGTCCTACACTTCCTCAGCTGAAAGACGAAGACAGAGTTGCCTCATTAGCTTGTCCTGAGAACTAGATCACGTAAAGCGTGTCCGGCCTGGATGTGGAGGCACCGAGCCGTCCTTGTCCATAGTTCCCATCCACGGGCACCTGCTCATCCAAGCATTTATTCAGCTCCTACTGTGTGTCCCAAGTGGCAACGGCTACCAGGGGAGCAAAAGGCAAACATGTTTTCATGGAGCCTACAGTCTCTTCCGGGAAATAAATGTTCCAATAACCAGAGATAAACCTGCGCCTGTAGCTGGTGCTACAGAGGAGATGGTGCGGTGAGCGCCTGTCACCATGGAGCGAGGCTGAGACCCAGGGCGGGCTCTGCAGCCAGCTGCCCTTGGTTTGACTTCTAGCCCCACCACTAATCAGGCAGATAACCTTGAGCAAGTTGGTGTACTTACCTCCTTATGTTTCTGTTTGCTTATCTGTAAGACAGGGGTAACAGTAGCTTATCTACTACACAGGGTTGTTAAGAAGATTAAATAAGTTGAGTTAACATAGGACTGGTGCCTAATAACTACTATATAAGGATTTGCTGTTTCATTATTATTACTTTACTTAATTGGGGTGGTAAAAAAAGAATTCCTAAGACTCTCTGAACTGAGGAAAGGTTGATAGTGTTAATGATGAAATGGAGGAGAGAAAAGCTCAGGCAAGTGTCCACAGGTGGAAATGAAAGCAGCAAACCCAAGGAACTAATAACAGACGATTGCAGCTGAGAAATGAAGGCAGACCCAGGCAGGACTTTGTAAGCAGCAGTCAAGAGTTTCATCCTGACCCTGTAGGCAATGAGATAGCAAGCAGACCACTCTAACTTCAGGGCAGAGAAAGTGAAAGTGAAAGAGAAGTCATGTCTGGCTCTTTGGGATCCCACACGCTGTAGCTTACCAGGCTCCTCCATCCATGGAATTTTCCAGGCAAGAGTACTGGAGTGGGTTGCCATTTAGGGACTAGTGAAGGGACAGAGTGAATGCAGGTCCACCACCGGAAGTTCACTGTAGACATCTCAAAGGAATTTGGATGTCGTGGACAAGAGGGATGGTAATACAGATAATAAGACATGGAATGGACTTAAGAGATGTTTTGAAGATACAACTGAACAAGACTGGGTGAACAGGTCAAAAAGCAGAGACAGAGATACGCAGCATGGCTCCTAGATACCTGGCCTACAAAACTGAATGGATGGTGGAGCTATGCATGGAGATGGAGAACGATCCCTACAAGAATAGCATGGATATAACAAAGGTTAGGAGTGCTTGCTAAATAACAATGTGTGTGAGTGATCAGAGGGCGAGGAATCTGGTGCTTTTCCCTTGGAGAAGTCACCTGACCTAGGTATCTCATATTCCATTCATAGTTCTGCAGACAGGGAGATCATCCAAAGGTCATCTATATTTGGCCATGGGACACAGCAATATGCTAACACTGTACATTTAACCTGTTCTTTCTAACCCAGACCATCCTCCACCTCAGGCTCCTCTCTGTAGCCTGAGACCAGCAATAGGAGAAAAGATAAGTCTCTAAACAGATGCTCCACTGAAGCAAAGAAATGACTGTATCTTCAAAGAGCACGAGGACAAAACTAGGCTCTCCTTGGTATACAAAGAATGCAGGCAAGTTGCCATGGAAACAGTCAATGGATTTTCACATCATTACTATTTCTAGCCACTCTTGCTCAAGCACTTACAGAATGCCAGGCACTTTCCTTACATTGTCACCTTCACACAGCATTATGGCAACAGGAAGCAGGATTGAGAGAAACTTAGTGAGGTTACACAGCCACTGTGTGACAGAGCAGGAATTTGGACGACCCAAGTTTGCCTGACTCTGAGGTCAATCTTTCTTTAACCCTAGTGAATTTCTTTGACTGAGCAACACTTAAACACTGACTCCCATATGCAAAACAGACATTTTCAGGTGGTTTCATGTCAGATGAAACCCTTAGCCACACAACAGAACAAAGCTAACTGGCCTCTACAGAGATCAAAACCATGACCTTGTCCTTATTTGATCATCCTGTCAACAAAGTGCTTGAAGCAAACAAACTTGCCATCACATGCCTATCAAGCACTTCATTTCCCTTCACATTGTGTAGCTTGCTCATTTATTCAAAGACCTCAGCCTTTCAAAATAAGCCACAATGGAAGAGAGACAAGCGATGCTTCTACAAATCATCAGATGGAAAGACTTGTTTAGGATTTGTTAACGACTTAAAAGGTAGCAGGTAAAGGGTTGGAAACCTACCTTCAGAGATGAACAGAACCCTCAGAGACGGACAGGTCCTGGCCCCCGGGAAAAGGGTCCCTCTGCTGGCCTTGTCATGTGCTCACACTGCCACCTGCTGGACATCACACTCATCTCTACTTTCCCTAAGAGTCCACCTGGAGACCCATACAGCCTACCCTGCAGATTGCTTGCTCACACTTGATCGCCTCTTTTTCGTATTTTACAGTGTCATACGCAAGAGGAACTCTGATTTTCTGACCCCAAACTCTTTACAGCCTGATACAAAAGAAAGGCAAATAGGAATCCGTGCATGTTCTGTTGGTGGAGGCGAGCCAAGAGTACAAGGGAACATTCTGTGAGGAAGCCAGGGCAGGGGAAGGCGGTGACGGGGAGGCCATGTGGGCTTGCGAGGGTACCTAGGAGAGATCATTGCACCTGAAAATCCATTTGTCTACTCCAGAATCTCAAGGTTCTTTGGCCACAGTGCTAACAAAAAATCCCTTTTAAATATAGTGTGACGAACCTTAAACCTTAAAAAATGCAAGTCCTTCCTTGCATTTTTTTTTTCCTTTAAGCACAGCTTGTGGTGCTAAGAGCAGGGTGGGCTTCCAGCTTCAGAACATAGTGCTATTATTTTCCAAGACCACAAGCAGCAGTCTTTCTCTTTAAAAGAATTATAATCTTCCCTTTTCTTTCACTCACAGCATGAAAATAGATTACTGTGCTTGAGCATTTTAAAAATTAAAGGCTTAGATGGCACATGCTGATCAAAAGCTGATCTTCAAATACCTCTTTCCAGCAACTATTACATTTTTAAGTTGTCTTTTTCATTTTTCTTTGATTTACTTCATGTGGCATTGCGTAAATGCAACAGACTGAAATGCTTCTCTTATTCCAAATGTAGGATGTTAAACCCCATTTTCTTTTAATGTTATAAGTTTGGAATACAAAGATGAGTTAGAGAGTTCAGTTCAGTTAAGTCGCTCAGTCATGTCCGACATTTTGGGACCCCATGGATACAGCATGCCAGGACTCTGTCCATCACCAATGCACAGAGCTTGCTCAAACTCATGTCCACTATGTCGGTGATGCCATCCAACCATCTCATCTTCTGTCATCCCCTTCTCCTCCTGCCTTCAATCTTTCCCAGCATCAGAGTCTTTTCCAATGAGTCAGTTCTTTGCATCAGGTGGCCAAAGTATTGGACTTTCAGCTTCAGCATCAGTCCTTTCAATGAATATTCAGAACTGATTTCCTTTAGGATGGACTGGTTGGATCTCCTTGCAGTCCAAGGGACTCTCAAGAGTCTTCTCCAACACTATAGTTCAAAAACATCAATTTTTGGCACTCAGCTTTCTTTATATTCCAACTCTCACATCCAACTCTCATTCATGACTACTGGAAAAACCATAGCCTTGACTAGATGGATCTTTATTGGCAAAGTAATGTCTCTGCTTTTTAATATGCTGTCTATGTTGACCACAGCTTTTCTTCCAAGGAGCAAGCATCTTTTAATTCCAAGGCTGCAGTCACCATCTACAGTGATTTTGGAACCCAAAAAAATAGTCTGTCACTGTATCTACTGTTTCCCCATCTATTTGCCATGAAGTTATGGGACCAGATGCCATGATCTTTGTTTCCTGAATGTTGAGTTTTAAGCCAGCTTTTTAACTCTCCTCTTTCACTTACATCAAGAGGCTCTTTAGCTCTTCTTTGCTTTCTGCCATAAGGGTGTTGTCATCTGCATATCTGAGGTTATTGATATTTCTCCCGGAAATGTTGATTCCAGCTTATGTTTCTTCCAGCCCAGGGTTTCTCATGAAGTACTCTGCATATAAGTTAAATAAGCAGGGTGATAACATACAGCCTTGACATATTCCTTTCCCAGTTTGGAACCAGTCTGTTGTTCCACGTCCAGTTCTAACTGTTGCTTCCTGACCTGCATACAGATTTCTCAAGAGGCAGGTCAGGTGGTCTGGTATTCCCATCTCTTGAAGAATTTTCCACAGCTTATTGTGATCCACACAGTCAAAGGCTTTGGCATAGTCAAAAAGCAGAAATAGATGTTTTTCTGGAACTCCTTTGCTTTTTTGATGATCCAGTGGATGTTGGCAATTTGATCTCTGGTTCCTCTGCCTTTTCTAAAACCATCTTGAACATCTGGAAGTTCATGGTTCATGTATTGTTGAAGCCTGGCTTGGAGAATTTTGAGCATTATTTTGCTAGCGTGTGAGATGAGTGCAATTGTGTGGTAGTTTGAGCATTCTTTGGCATTGCCTTTTTCCAGTCCTGTGGCCACTGCTGAGTTTTCCAGATTTGCTGGCATATTGAGTGCAGCACTTTCACAGCATCATCTCTTAGGATGAGAAATAGTTCAACTGGAATTCCATCACCTCCACTAGCTTTGTTCATAGTGATGCTTCCTAAGGCCCACTTGACTTCACATTCCAGGATGTCTGGCTCAAGGTGAGTGATCACACCATCGTGATTATCAGGGTCATGAAGATCTTTTTGTATAGTTCTTCTGTGTATTCTTGCCACCTCTTAATATCTTCTGCTTCTGTTAGGTCCATACTATTTCTGTCAGTCAGGGACCTATCTAGTGACATGTCCTTCATATGTTTAAGGTTCGGTGACTCAAATAAATTAGAATCATTCTCTGAATCCACTTTCCAAAGGAAGACACTGAAAGATTCTTGCCTTTCCAGATTTACAGAACCTTTTGATAACAGAAGAGAATATGGAATTTCTCAGTTTTCAGATTGTTTTCATGGTTCACTGAAGCCCTCTACTGTCTTCTGACTTAACACACAGAATCAAAATCACAGCATCTCCCCAGGTGGTCTCACTTATTCCCATGGCCTCAAGCACACCTGAATGTCATAACTTTTAAGCCCATGTCTTTAGTTTCCAACACTCACCTGAGGTCTAGACCCATCTCGCTAACCATCCACTTAATATTTCACCCTGGATGTCCCATGGGCACCTTAAATTATTTGTGTCTAATCTCAGACTTGGTCATCCCAGCCCCATCTCTCAAACCTGCTCTTCCTTCATGTAATCATTCTGCTAAGTCGCTTCAGTCGTGTCCGACTCTGTGCGACCCCATAGACGGCAGCCCACCAGGCTCCCCCGTCCCTGGAATTCTCCAGGCAAGAACACTGGAGTGGGTTGCCATTTCCTTCTGCAATGCATGAAAGTGGAAAGTGAAAGTAAAGTCGCTCAGTCGTGTCCGACTCTTTGCGACCCCATGGACTGCAGCCTACCAGGCTCCTCCATCCATGGGATTTTCCAGGCAAGAGTACTGGAGTGGGGTGCCATCGCCTTCTCTGTAATCATTCTAGGTAATGGCAAAGCTATCCACTCCATTATATAAACCCAAACTCCAAATGTCTCCTGATAGCCTAGCCTGAATATGATTGCTTTCGAAGTCCTATTACATCTATACCTGATAGAACTATTTACTCTCTTCTCTTCAGCTTTACTGACACTGGCTTTGCACGTGTACTATTGAAACAGCCTTGCAACTATCTACCTTTCACCTCGCTTAGTGCCCTCCTTTTCATCCTTTACATTCAAAAATATAAAAATGATCACATCCTTGATACTACAATCACAGTACATACAAGAAAAAGCTGATAAGTTGGATTTTATCAAAATTTAAAACTTTTGCTCTGAAAAAGATGCTGCTAAAAGGATGATGAAATAAACTATAGACCAGAAGAAAGTATTCACAGTCACATACCCAACAAAGAACTTGCATCTGGAATATATAAAGAATTCTCAAAACTTAACAATAGAAAAACAAACCATTCGACTCCAAAACGGTCAAAAGGTATGCACAGACATTGCACAGAAGAGCATATACAGATGGAAAATAAGCACATGAAAAGGTGTACAACATAAGTCGTTAGAAAAATGCAGATTAAGACTACAATAAGATAGCATTCTCTCTCTCAGAATGTCTAAAAATAAAAGGACTGTGATAACACCAAAGCTGGGGGGGATGTAGAGAAGTGGGATCACTAGTGAGAATGCAAAATGGTAAAGCCACTCTGGGAAAGAGTTTGACATTTCCTTTTAAAACTAACAACAGACTTACTCCAGCAGACCTTGCAGTTCACTCTCGGGCATATACAGCAGAGAAATGAATACCTGTTTTCACACAGAAATTTAGTTACAAATGTCATAGTAGCTTCATTTTCAATAACCAAAAACTACCCAAATGCCCTTCAATAAGTGAATGCGTGAACCAATTAGAGTCCAGACAGCCCATGGAATACTACTCAGTAATAAAAAGGAATGAACATCAACAAAATTATGTTGAATAAAAAAAAGTTTGTCATATAAATACTATATAGATATATATAGAGAGAGATAACTAATAGGAACCTGCTGTATATCCCATGGAACTCTACTGAATACTCTGTAATGCCCTATATGGGGAAGAGCCTAAAAAAGAGTGGATAAAATATCTGTATAATTGATTCACTTTGCTGTGCAGCGGAACACAGGGGCTTCCCAGGGGGCACAGTGGTAAAGAATCTGCCTGCCAATGCAGGAGACACAAGAGACGCAGGTTCGATCTCTGGGTTGGGAAGATTCCTGCAGCAAGAAATGGCAACCCACTCCAGTATTCTCACCTGGAAATCAATGGACAGAGGAGCCTGGAAGGCTACAGTCTATGGGGTACATGACTGAGCAACTGAGCCTGCACACACAGAAACTAAACAGGGCTGTAAATCAACTCTACTCCATAAAAATTAATTTTAAAAAAGTTTAGGTCACAGGGTGTATTTTTCAAGATTCAGTTTATGTGAAATTTATGAAATGGTAAAATTACACAAATGAAGAAGAGATTAATGGTTAGCAGGGTTTAGAAATAGGTGAGGGAGGAGATGGGTAAGGTTATAAAAGGCTAACATGAGAAAATCTTGCAGTAATGGTACAATAAAAAATCTTAGTTATAATGGTGGTTATGCTATGCTACAAATGTAATAAAATTGCATAGCAACACACACACACACACACAAATGAGATGAATTAGTACATATATTAGCTGGTGAAATTGAATAAGCAGATTATGTCAATGTTAATTTCCTGGTTTTCATTTTACACTATAGTTATGACAGATGTTCACATTAAGAGAGGCTGGATAAAGGGCACACTGGATCTCCCTGGACATTTCTTTGCATCTTCCTACTTATTTCAAAGTAAAGTTTTAAATAACTACCTGGGGATAAATGGAAGGGAAAGATAAATTGGGAGACTGGGATTGACATATACACACTGCTATATTTAAAACAGATAATAAGGATCTACTGTATAGCACAGGGAACTCCACTCAATACTCTGTAATGACTTATATGGGGAAAGAATTTTTAAAAGAATGTATGTTATATGTATGTATAACTGATTCACTTTGCTGTACACCTGAAACTAACACAACACTGTAAATCAACTATTTTCCCACCCCATGGACTGTAGCCCACCAGCCTCCTCTGCCCATGGGATTTCCCAGGCAGGAATACTGGAGTGGGTTGCCATTCCCTTCTCCAGGGGATCTTCCCCACCCAGGGACTGAACTCCACCCAGGGATCAAACCCGGGTCTCCTGCATTGCAGGCAGATTCTTTACTCCAATTTAAAAAAAGAAGAAAATTAAGTTTTAAATAACTGATTATGTCACTCCCTTCAGAAATTATTTGTAGCTCTCATTATTCATAGAATAAAGCATTCATCTATACATATAAGGTCCTCATTCCAACTTTATTTTTCATTAATTGTAGTTTTGCTGTCTTTCATCTTTTTACTGAGTACGCTAACATATCCACCATTTTTTAGATGTTTGCCTTTTACTTCCAGGACTACAGAAAAAAAATATGCATACAACCTGAAAATTCTCAAATTTGCTAGAGTTGGACATTCTAAACATATTCCAAGGCCACTTAGTAAGTCTTTGCACTTCTAAGACTCATTAATCTATGCAAAAGCCACCCATTCTAGATACTAAAGGCTTTATGCAGTTTCTCCAAAGAGAAAGAAAAGATGAGGTACTGTGATAAAGGTAATAAAAGAGTGAGAATTATGACAGCACATAAAGCATGGGAAGTTGTGAAAGGAGTACACAGCACTAGGAAATATTCCTTCAGTGTTGATTTTGCTCCTTTCACAAATGCAGTGTATTAGTTTCCCAGGGCTACAGTAACACAGAACCACAAACTACATAGCTTAAACAGCAGGAATCTCTGTCTCAGTTATGGAGTCTAAAATCAGAATGTTGGCAGGGTTGGTTCCTTTTTAAGAGTTGGAAGGAAGAATCCATTCCATACCCTCAGCTAGCTTTCAGTGGTGTGCTGGCAATGGCTTACAGGAGCATCACCCCAACCTTTGCCTTTACTTTCATGTGAGAGTCTCCCTGTGTATATATCTTTGTGTCCAAATGTCCTTTTTTTAATATATAAAGATAACAATCATATTGAATTAGGGGCCAACCTTACTCCAGTATGACTTCATCTTAACTAATTACATTCTATTTTCAAAAAGGGTCACAATCTGAGGCACTGGGGGCTATCATGTCAACATATGAATTTGGGAGGAAAACAATTCAGCTTATAACACCCAGAAAGCACTCGTAAACAAGAAAACTGTTCCTTCTTCTGTTTGAATGAGTAGATCATCCCAGCAGGCCCCAACCTTTTTGATACCAGAGATCAGTTTCGTGGAAGAAAATTTGTCCACAGACCAGGAATCAGGCGGAGATGGTTTCAGGATGATTCACGAGCATTACATTTATTGTGCACTTTATTTCTATTATTATTATATCAATTACAACTCAGATCATCAGGCATTAGATCCCAGTGGCTGGGGACCCCACATACACGTCAATAGCATGCCTGGTAGCAGAGGGCACAAGAATTTGCTGGAGAAACCAGGGCTTACTATAAAGATTCGTATACTCATCACATAGGAAGAAATTTAACACGCACCTGAGTGTGCCTGACACTGTATTAGAAAATATTTGATGCCTGCCAAATATGCAGGTTGGATCATCCTGAAGTCAAGCTGCTAATCACACAGTAATCATATCCCAGTGTATGTTGCTGACTCACCTTGTAGCTGACTTAGAATCACAAATTATCTACAAAGATTTTAAATGTGAAAAAAAAAAAATGCTTGCTTATTGGAAACAACCCATAATTGATAAATAATTCATTTAACTTTTAAAAGCCAAATTGCTTAATCTAATCAATTGTGGCCAGGCTTTGCAAGAAGACAGTGGAATGTTAATATATATATTAACAATGCCAAAAAGATTATATTGCTTGAAATACAAAGTAAAATTTTTCCTTCATATAATAAAAGTAAATTTTTCTCCTTAACAGTCTTCCATTTTCCAAGGTTAGAGAGAGCAGCAATTTTTAAATGCTACTTAATTGATTTAAATGGCATACCACCTGGATTTCACAGCTTTTCTACTTATCACCACAGGGTGCCTTAAACCTAGTTGTAAGTCACAGTGACTGGACACAAGAAGGACAGGGAGGTATTTTACAAAGCCAAGCTTGTGAAGCAAACAAGCCTCTTATCTATGGGGAATACAGAGCTGCTCTCAAATTTCATTCATCCTCAGATCAATCACTGAGCCCGTGAAGGTCACTGGAGGGAAGTGGTACCACTGCTCTGGCCACGTTTCCCTCTGAGTGAGAGACTAAAACAAGCAAAATGTCTTTAAGACTCCAAAGCATTTCTAAAGCACCAAAAGTCCCTGAGGGCTAATAGCTAATAGATTAACTATGGGGAAAATTGGGGGTAATAAATTAAAATATGGTTAAATGGGAAAGCTAAAGGTAATGTAAACTTAAGGTTAAGAAAGTAAATGCAGAATTGTCAGGGAATCCCCAACTTTATGTTCCATATTAGCCCAGCAATTTGACAAGCCTGCAGGAATGGTTCAGCAATATAGGTCACTTTACAAGCGTAAATCATCTGAATTTAATTTTTCTGAGCTAGATTCCTTTTAACTGACCTGCTTGATTCTTACTCCTCCCCATTCCAAATCATTCAATACATACTGATGTCACAGTCTTCTTCCAAAAGAGCGAGTCCAATCACACTACTTCAGAGCTGCCTCTAACACACAAAGCATCCTTAAGCAAAAATTTTAAATGGCACCCTCTCAAGTAAAGAGTATATATATATATATATATATGCATAGTGTATGAAAGCACAACCTGAACAGATCGTCAAGCCATACACCCATCTGCTCACATGTCCCCAGAATGCTAAGAAGCAAATATCATGGGCAGTATGCATAGTTAATGCCCATGTGTATGTCCATACACACACCACAACACCGAGGTGAGATGCTATGACAGGGACAGAGGTTGGTAGGGTCGAAATCAGGCCGCCAAGATTAGCCAATAAAAGGAACATCAAATGTTACAGAAGTTGCAGTGTTAATTTCTTACAGAGTAAATGTCAAAAGACACAACCTATACAAACAAAAGCTTTTTGGACTCCTCAATCATTTTAAGAGTGTAAAGAAGTCTTGAGATTCAAAAGGCTGTGAACCAGTGAGTGAGTAGATGTCTATGGAGTGACCTGCATCCCGTAAGAAGGAGCCGCCACAGGAAGTATCATCATCACTCCCCTGTGGTTCAAAACCTGCACTAGTTCAGGAGCCATGAGGCAGTGTGACATGCACCCTGGTTTGGGAAACAAGTCTATTTCAAACCCTATTTTAACTATTGATTAGTTTATGTAACCTAGGATTGTTACCAGTAGTCATGTACAGATGTGAGACTTGGACCATAAAGAAGATCAAGCGCTGAAAAATTGATGCTTTTGAATTGTGGTGTTGGAGAAGACTCTTGAGAGTCCCCTGGACTTCAAGGAGATCAAACCAGTTAGTCCTAAAGGAAATCAACCCAGAATATTCATTGGAAGGACTGATGCTGAAGTTGAAGCTCCAATACTTTGGCCACCTGAAGCAAAGAGCCAACTCATTGGAAAAGATGCTGGGAAAGATTAAAGGCAAAAGGAGAAGAGGGCAGCAGAGGATGAGATGATTAGATAGCATCACTGACTCAATGGACGTGAATTTGAGCAAACTCCGGGAAATAGTGGAAGACAGGGAAGCCTGCTATAGTCCATAGGATCACAAAGGGTAGGACACAACTTAGCAAATGAACAACAACAACAACAGCAAAGCATGTTACTAAATCTTTCTCAATATGAGGACTCATAGGAACAGAGTTTTAAATCCTCCTATTCTCCATCTATCACTCTGAGATCCTCAACCAAAAGAAACATACCCACAAGAACCAATAGCAAAATGAGAAACAAAGGCTAATTTTATCAAAGTTGAACAAGCGCCCAAAACCCCAACTCTACTAGAAGGTGGACTAGAGAAGGTGAGGAGCTCAAGCAGGGCTCTTTCTTCTCCCTGGCCTCTGAACTGGAGAATGACCCGCTGTCTGAGCAGAGTCTGAGTCTGCATACCAAACTGCCTGAACAGTATGCCCAGCCTGCCTTACTCACCCAGAGGAACAGGGAAGAAGCCCGTGGGTGCAGAGTGCAGAAAGGGAAGGTACAGAGAGAAAAAGAAAGCATTTCAGAGTCCTATATAACTCTCATTTCAGTTCAGTCACTCAGTCGTGTCCGACTCTTTGCGACCCCATGAATCGCAGCACACCAGGCCTCCCTGTCCATCACCAACTCTCGGAGTTCACTCAAATTCATGTCCATCGAGTCAGTGATGCCATCCAGTCATCTCATCCTGTGTCATCCCCTTCTTCTGCCCCCAATCCCTCCCAGCATCAGGGTCTTTTCCAATGAGTCAACTCTTTGCATGAGGTGGCCAAAGTATTGGAGTTTCAGTTTCAGCATCAGTCCTTCCAAAGAACACCCAGGACTGATCTCCTTTAGAATGGACTGGGTGGATCTCCTTGCAGTCCAAGGGACTCTCAAGAGTCTTCTCCAACACCACAGTTCAAAAGCATCAATTCTTTGGTGCTCAGCTTTCTTGGGCTCCAAAATCACTGCAGATGATGATTGCAGCCATGAAATTAAAAGACACTTACTCTTTGGAAGGAAAGTCGTGACCAACCTAGATAGCATATTGAATAGCAGAGATATTACTTTGCCAACAAAGGTCTGTCTAGTCAAGGCTATCTAACTCTACCCCTTGGGAAAGTGTGACCCAAGGAATATTTCAGACACTGACCAGGGAGATTAGCTATTTTCTCTTCAACAAGAAGTAGTGATTAGCAGATTATAGGTAAACATCCTAGGACAGCAACAGAAGGAACTTCTGCTCCATAGAGATTAAAACATCCCGTGACCTGGCACACATCAGTTACTCAAGAAGTTATAAATAATAGTATATGCTGGGTTAATAGGGAAAGAGTCTGAAAAATAAGAGACCTAAAAATTTTATAGCATCTGTTTTTCACCCTTATTTATGAGAGAATAAAGGGCTGTGGAAGCTAAAAAGTCCCAACTTCCCCAAAGCAGGTATTCCATGACTGTGTTCCTCCGGCCCTTGATCATGCATTTGAAGTTCTAGGAGCTCACCCTTCTTTGAGGCTTCCAGTTCAGGGGAATGGCAGCTCTTCTGACTTGAAAGTTCTGCTGCAAGTTCCAACACAATGCTCCCAGCATCCTCTGCCACTCTCTTCTCCTTTTGCCTTCAGTCTTTCCCAGCACAACGGTCACTTCCATGATATACAAAGAAAATCATGACTTCTGAAGTATTTACCAAAAACAAACCACGATCTCCTGTACATTAGCATGGCCTTCGTCTGGTAACTGAAGAGCCAGGTGAAGATGTGAGATGTAGAGTCCACTTAAATTCCTATATGTCTGAAAAGATGCTCAACATCACTCATTATCAGAGAAATGCAAATCAAATCCACAATGAGGTACCATCTCACACCTGTCAGAATGGCTGCTATCAGAAAGTTTACAAACAATAAATGCTTGAAAGGGTATGGAGAAAAGGGAACCCTCTTACACTATTGGTGGGAATGCAAACTAGTACAGCCACTATGGAGAACAGTGTGGAGATTCCTTAAAAAACTGGAAGTGAAACTGCCATGTGACCCAGCAATCCCACTGCTGGCCATACACACCAAGGAAACCAGAAATGAAAGAAACATGTGAACCCCAGTGTTCACTGCAGCACTGTTTACAATAGCTAGGACATGGAAGCAACTGAGATGTCCATCGGCAGACGAATGGATAAGGAAGCTGTGGTACATATACACAATGGAATATTACTCAGCTATTTAAAAGAACACATTTGAGTCAGTTCTAATGAGATGGGTGAAACTGGAGCCTATTATACTGAGTGAAGTAAGTCAGAAGGAAAAACATCAATACAGTATATTACCGCATATATATGGAATTTAGAAAGATGGTAACGATGACCCTATATGCAAGACAGCAAAAGAGACACAGATATAAAGAACAGACTTTTGGACTCTATGAGAAAAGACNTGGAGTGGGTAGCCTTTCCCTTCTCCAGGGGATCTTCCCAACCCAGGGATCGAACCCAGGGCTCCTGCATCACAGGCGGATTCTGTACCAGCTGAGCCACCAGGGAAGCCTTCAAACCTAGTATGAAAACATGCAGGTTTAATCTTTTCATCTGGTCTTCATTTCCTTATAAAGGCTCTCGTGTCCATGTGAAACTTATATTAAATGAAGTTACATGCTTTTCTCCTATTCATTTGGTTTTTATCAGTCTAATTTACAGGGCTCCAGGCAGAGAACCTAGGAGGGTAAATGGAAAAAGATTTTTTTTTCCTCCTCTACAGGAACATCAGCTACACACAACCAGAACATTCTGGCAAGGTTCTAAGTTAATTTCCACCCAGACCTGACCTTCCATTAAATCACTCTTTACAGAAGGACAATTTGGGAAATAAAATGAAAATGTTTAATCGATGGTGAACCGGTGAGGTTAGCTCTGAGTCCATCCACAGAACAAGCAGCTGATTACAAGGACCCCAGTGCAGCTGCTTCCACCCCATAGAACAGGACTGGACACTACACAGACCACCAGGAAGTGGCAGCTTGCCTTCTCCTTGATGGTCCACTGAGCTGAACTACTGATTAACGGTTTTTAAAGACTCACTTAATGTGACAATCACAGCTCTTACCCCCAAAAGTAATTGATACTGCATTTACTCTAAAAGCAAATTAAATGTATACAGGAAAACTCAAAGCTGATGAGAACAACTGCATTTAGATTCACAAAGGATAGCTTTTAGGAGTCTTGTGATACTGGTATCTAGTCAGCAGAAATCTACTTTTTACTCAGCAAAGTATGGACTTCCCAGGTGGCTCAGTGGTAAAGAATCTGCCTGCCAGTGCAGGTGATGTAGTTCGATCCCTGGGCTGCAAAGATTCCCTGGAGGAGGAAAATGGCAACCCACTCCAGTATTCTTGCCCAGAGAATCCCATAGACAGAGGAGCCTGGTGGGCTACAGTCCATGGGATCACAAAGAGCTGAACACAATGGAACGACTGAGTACACAACAGTGAAGTATATACTTAAATTCCTTGAAGCTTTTAAACATATATTTGTCATTTTGGCTATTCATTATTTGGGGGGGGTGTTTACATTCAGACTTCTGATTGAATGTGATGTTATAATGTATATGTAGCTATAAAATAAAACTGTAGCCAAGAAATCCAGCTGTGAAGGATAAAAGATTTCATCATATGATAGAATAGCTATGATTTGGAGTTTTCCACATGCATAAAAATTTTTTATCTATTGATCTCTACACAATATCTAAGCTGTTATACTTGAGTGTATTTCTAGGCAGAAAACTTGGTAATCATAGAACATTTACACCATTCATATCACTTAGTAAATGAAGAAACTGAGGCACACAGGCTTAGATCCTACAGGGTTTAAGAACTTTCTTGTGTCAGCAAAGTGTGTAACTCTCTCTGTGTGCCTGCATGCTGTCACTTCAGTCATGTCTGACTCTTTGTGACGCTAAAGACTATAACCTGCCAGGCTCCTCTGTCCACAGGATTCTCCAGGCAAGAATACTGGAGTGGGTTGCCAGGTCCTTCTTCAGAGATCTTCCCAACCCAGGGATTGAACCCACATCTCCTGCATTACAGGTGGATTCTTTACACTAGGGAAGCCCCCTTAATTTTAGGATAGATTTAGAATAATTTATCCTAAAAAAATAGTAGTGAGGGACTTCCCTGGTGGTCCAGTGGTTAGGACTCCATGCTTCCAATACAGGGGCCTGAGTTCAATCCCTCGTCAGGGAACTAAGATCCCATATGCTGTGCCAAGTGGTCAAAAGAGTAAAAAATATTTAAAATGGCAGTGGTGGGTTAAAAAGTGGGTTATGATGTACTGTTACTTCAGCTGATTACCATTTACCACATTCAAATGACATATGAATGACTGAGGAATATAAATTTACATACAAGCATAATGTGTATTATCCAGGTTTTTCCACCTTAGCCCTAAGGATATTTTAGACCAAATAAGTATTTGATGAGAGAGACTATCTGGCACCTTGTAAGATGTTTAGCAGCATCCCTAGCCTCTACCTACTAGATCCCAGGGGTACCCATGATTGTGACAAAGGGAAAATGTCTCTGGACATTGCCAAGCACTGGTCTAATACTGGGAAGAAACCCACTGAATTGGATATTCCAAAAATTAGACAAATTCCTCACTTCATCTTTTTCACCATCATCACTTTGAAAACTCTCAGAATATTTTCCTTAACAACTCTGACCTTAAATAATATGCAACCAAACTCACTGGCATTGTCTGGAAATTTTTTATATCTCTTTTAGAGGTGGTACCAGTTATGGGATGCTGAGTAGACCATCTCACGCTAGTATTAANTCATCTTTTTCACCATCATCACTTTGAAAACTCTCAGAATATTTTCCTTAACAACTCTGACCTTAAATAATATGCAACCAAACTCACTGGCATTGTCTGGAAATTTTTTATATCTCTTTTAGAGGTGGTACCAGTTATGGGATGCTGAGTAGACCATCTCACGCTAGTATTAATTTATTTTAATTGGAGGTTAATTATTTTACAATATTGTATTGGTTTTGCTATACATCAACATGAATCTGCCACAGGTATACGCATGTTCCCTATCCTGAACACCCCTCCCTCCTCCTTTCCCATACCATCCCTCTGGGTTGTCCCAGTGCAAATTACATAATTAATTTATCTTTATTCTGAAAATCCAAATGATAAAAAATAGAAGTCTTTTTGAATGCAATGGTAAGATTCTATGGTTTTATCATAGTTATGATGGCTATTGAGGTTTCTGTTAGGTATCATTTATCAAGTTAGAGAATTTTCCTAACTAAACTTTTAGTGATTTTTATTTTTTAAAGATAATTAGTCTTTTTAAAATATTTTTCTACTTTTATTGGTAATTCTTGCTAATTATGTTCATAATTTCAAATTTTTCAAAAATTTGTGCTTTTATGGGATAAAACCCAATCAGGTCAAGGTGTATTCTTCCTCCAATATACACAGTAGAGCTAGATTAAATGTGCTGATATTTTATCACATTTCAATTAGAATATTTTATACTTTCAAGTAAGATTCATTTTATATTTCAGTCATATTCTATACTCTTCTTTAGTTTTTTTTACCATGGTTGCTCGTTTCTTTTGTGAATTCTTTCTTTTAATTCATCTTTGGTTATATTTTGCCATCAATGGCATTTTAAACAACAGTTACAGGGATTCTAATAATCAAGTTGACATATGTTGCCTTTATATTACTGAAATTCAAAAACTTAGATAATTAATTTATTTTAAAAAGTTTATCATTATTTTTCTTTCTACCATTTTTGTAGGAGCGCACTCAGTGGTTTCTATTTTTTTTCATTTCTGTCATGTAAAAAAAACAAAACATGTCCTTGGCTTGTAAATAGCTGCACCCATTGAATGTGTACAACTTGATGAGTTTGGGAATAAGAAAGCAAGGGAGGCATGGATAAACTGGGAGGTTGAAAATGACATGTACATACTACTATACATAAAATAAATAACTAAGAATGATCCATGATGTAGCACAATGAACAGAACTCAGTACTCTGTAATGACCTATGTGGGGAAAGAATTTTAAAAAGAGTGGATAAATGTATTGTGTATAAGAGACAGGGTTTGGGATGGGGGGGACACATGTACACCCATGACTGATTCACGTCAATGTATGGCAAAAACCACCACAATCTTGTAAAGTAATTATCCTCCAATTAAAATAAATAAATAAATAATTTTTAAAAAAATTCCTAGGTGTCCCAGCTCTGCCAGTTAGGAGAGATGAAGAAAAGAATTAAGGATAGATGTGAAGCTTGAACTGGTTAACTGATTCCCATCTAGTGCTAAAGCAACCTGGGTAGGAATTATAGAATTTCATCTACCTACACAAAATAATAAAATTGAAATATGTCACATAAGAATCAAGAAGGTCTTAACTCAGACGCCAGGCAATTAGGCTGCAAAAAAAAAAAACAATAACACTGATGGATAAGGGTCTTGGGCAAAACTCAGCGTGACCATGAGGGAAACCTCTTTGAATAACTGTAGCCCCAGCTCCGAATCTCTGGCCAATTACCCTTCCTAGCCTTCCTAGCCAGAAAAGTAACCCCACTCTGCTCAGGATGGTGACCTTGTCCTCAGTGGCTAAGGATTTTTCAATGCCCAGAATACTGAGACAGGAAATAGACATGATATAGTAATCAAATCCATGGTCTCAATATTTTTTAAGTGCTTAGAAAATCTTGCACTTCAAAGCAACTGACAGATTAAAATATATAACCAAATAAAATATGTAATTGAATAACTGAGCTTCAAACTTAGAGTTTAAGTTAAAAGGTATAAATGAATTTGTCTATGTTTGTACATATTATTAAAATATATTAGAAAAACTTGAGAACTACAATATTTACAAATTTTATTTATTAAACTAACCAGAGAATTTTAAATACCTTGAAATAATTTACTTGTTATAGACATTTAGTTCTAAGAAGAGAAAATCCATTAAAGTTTAAAATATTTAAAGGACTATAATTAATCAAGTTAATTAATAAACTCTTAATTAAGAGTGTCTGGTAACATTTACTAGATTTATAAATAGAGTAATAGTAAGTAGAAGTTTTAGATCAGACTGTAATAGCTCAATTTGTAAGTTTTTTATTTTATAATTTTAATATATCAAATTCTAATTTTAAATACAAAAGTATCTGCAAAAACTCTTTTCTGTGAGCAACATTAGCCCCCAATATTACTAAAACACACATGTCATTTCCAATTCTGTGTTTCCTTTGACTCTGGACATCTGGCATTTGGTCTTCTGCAGAACATAACCCTGACCCATAAAGAACCAGCTGTCTTCAGCAGGAGGAAGAATCATTTACATGTCAAATGTGAATCTATTTCCTTACTATATTTAATCTCGAAGAATGGCCTCATAAAATAATAAAAGTCCCAATTCAAACTCACATTTGATACTTCATTCCATTATCAAAAACCATTACTACATAATTTATTGGCCTAGAGAAAGGGAATGCCTTTTCAGCTCTCAGACGGTTGCCTATACCTCCATCAATATTAATCAAAATTACACAGAGATTCCCTCACTGTCTATATAATTTTCTAGCATGATTAAAACACCCAGTTGCAGAATCAGTTGTTAATATTTACAAACCGGGCTCTACTGAAGAGTGGCTGACAAAAGATGGAGCCAAGAGAAAGGACAGAATGTGCAGAATGTGGTAGAAGGTGAGGGGTCAAGAGACATAACTGAGCTATTACTGAAGCTGAGGAATCAGAAATTTACATAGTACTTAAATTTATAAAAGGTAACCAATAAAAGACCTGAAATTACAAGTATAAATTACATACATATATACAGATATACAACTGTATGTTTGTGTGTGTGTATGTATCTATAAACATTAGGAAGAGAACAGAAGAAACAAGTAGTGTTTAAGCAACTTTATCTTTCAAATCAAAGAGCAATTATATATATCATGAAAAATAAATATGTACTATATATTATAAATCAAAAAATACTATCTGGTATACATTATCTGGAGCATCGGCGTTCAATATAGCAGACCAGCCATGTGCAGCTACTGAGCACTTGCGTGCATGCTAAGTCACTTCAGTCGTGTCCAGCTCTTTGCAGCCCTATGGACCATAGCCCACCTGGCTCCTCTGTCCATGAGATTCACCAGGCAAGAATATTGGAGTAGCTTACCATTTCCTTTTCCAGACTGAGCACTTAAAATGTGTCTAATGCAACTTGAGGTATAAGTTACGCCACAACTTATGCTGTAGGTATAATTGACACCACAAATTTTGAAAATAATATAAAAATGTAAAATATCTCATTAATAAAATAATTACATGTTGAAGTGATAAGACTTTGGATATACTAGGTTAAATGAGATATGTTCCTAAAATAAGCTTTATATGTGTGCTTTTGCTTTTTTAATGTGGCTACTAGATACTTTAGAATTTATAGATGTGGCTCACATTCCATTTCTGTTAGATAGGACTGCTTTAGGGTTTTGACCTTAAACATCAGAAGGACAGAAAATATAAATAAAGGAGTTGGCCTTAAGGAAACAAGCAAGGGAAAGTGACACATGGGGTGGGAACCAGTTGCTCTTTATAGAAGAGAATCAGAACCTCTTCTATATGATTTGAATTATCTTAGCCTTTGACTGTGTGGATCACAGTAAACTGTGGAAAATTCTGAAAGAGATGTGAACTCCCTGATGTTCAAGCTGGTTTTAGAACAGGCAGAGGAACCAGAGATCAAGTTGCCAACATGCGCTGGATCATGGAAAAAGCAAGAGAGTTCCAGAAAAACATCTATTTCTGCTTTATTGACTATGCCAAAGCCTTTGACTGTGTGGATCACAGTAAACTGTGGAAAATTCTGAAAGAGATGGGAATACCAGACCACCTAACCTGCCTCTTGAGAAATCTGTATGCAGGTCAGGAAGCAACAGTTAGAACTGCACATGGAACAACAGACTGGTTCCAAATAGGAAAAGGAGTACGTCAAGGCTGTATATTGTCTCCCTGCTTATTTAACTTATATGCAGAGTACATCATGAGAAACGCTGGTCTGGAAGAAACACAAGCTGAAATCAAGATTGCCGGGAGAAATATCAATAACCTCAGCTATGCTGATGACACCACCCTTATGGCAGAAAGTGAGGAGGAGCTAAAAAGCCTCCATAATTGTAGCAGTTGTGATTTCTCATTACTTTTACTTATTGTTGAATCATGAGTTTCTCCCATATTATATATTTTCCTTTAAGGTGGCTGAATACTGTTATTTACTTTAAATTACATTGTCATTTTCATTTTCCCTGAAAGCTTTGTGAGATATTAAACAGGCCAATAGTAGGATCATATTTGGGTTTTAGAAAAGCCGCACATGAATGCTGGAGATAGATCAAGATAAGCAGAACCTGGAATCAGAAACTTCAGTAAGGGAAGCACTAGCAGATAGACCAGGGATGAGGTGATGCCATCCTCTGTGACATATCCTCATCTGTAAATAAAGATACAAATACCTGCCTTACCAGCTTTATAGGTTCTTGTGAAACTTAGTTGAAATAATATATTAAAAGAACTTAGCACTTATGAAGCTCTTAACTAATCATTCATTCAACAGAGGAGGTTGCTAAAAAAAAAAACTGTTTTAAAGGTCTCTATGACTTTTGGGCACACAATTTCCTGGAAGACACATTGAGCTCTTTGAAGGCAGGTGCTTTCTTACTCATTTTCATGTGGCTAACTATACCATTTGACCTACATTTTTACCCAGTGTACCTATTTCTTCAGTGAATAAACTGATGAACACTGTGTTCATTAGTTTATGAACAGACAATAATTACCTATTTGCTAATGGACAAACAGTTCTGTCTATGGGGAATCATGATACTAGAATCTGCTTCTAAGAAAAATGATGTATGCATTATTTCAAGAAACGATGATTAAGTGAAGATACTTTAGTCATCACATGGTGATAGTTCAGTATTTTCTTCTGTCTTAAGTGAAAGTGTGTATTAGCTGTGTGCATTAGTGGGACCACACAAGTGATTGGTGTAAATTATGAAACAAGTGGTGAGAACCTTCAAGAATCCAGAGTTCTCTGGGTGCCGTGAAATATATGTCAAGGCTGAAAAAGAAGTGAATCGTTTCTTCCTTTGTGGCACTGACTCAGGTACAATTTTTTGTGCAATGTCTTCCTCCTCTTCTGGACTGCAGGCACCATGAGAGCAGAGCTTCAGTCACCCTGAGTTTGCCCTCAGCAGCTTTAACAGCCGGTACCCAAAAATATTGATTAAGTAAATTAACAAATACAAAATGAATGAGTGAAATGGGGCAATGTTTAGTGTTGGGTAAGCCACAGTTTCACTATGAGGATATGTTCTATTTATTGCAGTGGGAAGGGAAGCAATATAAAATGATTAATACCTTCCTCATCTACTACTGAATCCCTGCTTCATTTTAAAAATAATTTTTAAAAGGTTTGCATGAGACATTCTATGTAAAAAAATGCTGACAATATTTTTCAAAATTATGTAATCTTACCAAACTGTATTATATGTTACAACTGCATGCCAATATGTTTTCTACTCCATAATATTGATACTTAATATAAGTTCCACCTACATGCAAAGCACGTCCAGATATATATTCAGTGATCTTCAAAACAAACCTGGAGAGAAGGATTTATCCCAAGTTGAGAAAACTGGGTCTCAACAAACAGAATAACTTGCCCAGAGTACATGGCAATTTTTTCTGCTGCCTTTTTGATGTGTAAAACAATGTCATATTTGATTCTTTGGCTATTCTAATAACAGCAGAACAATTCTATAAAGTTATTCTAAGATATTTAGATAGAGATATTTTAAAAATACAAATGACATAATATGATTTTCATCATTATAATACACAACCACATATGTAGATGAAAGTTTCATGGACCATAAACTTTCAGAGAACTATTGATAAATTATCAACTTCTTTATCAACTTTGCCCCCAAAATGCTCCTTGTCAATTTCTAGTTGCTGTCTGTAAGTGGATTATAGGCTTTAGATATATCATACTTAGTAACTCTTTATTCAGTGCATGACATTTAAAATAATATATATATTATTTCTATTAACAAATGAATTGTCTTTTTTACAGTTGGAAAATGTCCAAATAAGCCAAATAAACATGTCCCTTACCCTCTAGTTCTCAGACTGAAAAATAACAATTAAAAATAACCTTTGAGTAAATACTTCCCCTGTTTATCCAAACTTAGAACAGAACTAAGCCAAGAGTTTTGCTTTCCTTGGCTTCTTCCATAATAGCCAACTATCGTGGTTGGTTAGATTTTCTATTTTTTTTCATCCACAATTTCTTAGCATGTTTTTAGCTTTTCCTCCTTTTTTGGTGTTTCTTGGGGCTTGGATAATGGCCTGTCTTCTCTTCTTACTCGTATTCACTGTACAAGACTTTACCATAGCTGCAATCATGCTCAGCTTTAAGATGGCTTTCAGACCTGTATCTCTTAGATATCTCTTCTAAATTACAGCCCTGTAGCTGTTATATCTTTCTCACTGGCACATAGACTCAAGTTCAAAACTAACCTGATCTTCCCCCTCACTAAAATCTGCCCCTATTCCAGTGTTCTTTATCTCAGTTTCTATCACTACTATCCACTGAGTGATTCAGATACTTGTTTTTTTCTCTTCCTAACGTCTCCTATCTATCCATCCAATTACCAAGCTCAATTAGTCCACTACCTATACTTCTTGAATCTGTCTGCTCCTCTCCCCCAGGTCCACTACTGCTAGTTCAGTCACTTTCATCTCTTGCTTGAAGCACTATAGTATCACTACAGCTGGTCCTTCCAATATGCCATTGCCTTCTTCCTACTGACTCTTCATGTGATAGGCAGAGAGAGCATGGAAAAATACAGATCTGTTTATGACACTTTAAAATACTTGTTTTGGTTTCCAAATGTTGTTAAAATAAAGGTTAAAGCCTTTAATCTGCCCTACAAAGCCATGCATTATCTGGTTGTAACCTAGTGTTAAACTGTGGCCTTGTGTCACTTCCTACTAATTAGCCACACTAAGCTGTCTTGAATTTCTTGTTGCAAGAAGGCCTTTGAACCTGCCTGAAATGCTTACCCAACATGTTACCTTCATTTTTAATCACTACTCAGGGCTTGGACCTGGGCCGCCTTCCTCATACTCTTACTAGAAGTTTTCAGTACAGCTGCAATCACTATACTGTGCTACACTACAGTTCTATACTAGGATGGCTTGAAAACCTGTTTCTTTTATGTCAGGCCCTCTTCAGAGCTGCAACCCTGTGACTGCAGTATCATCTTTGTCTCACTGGCACATACCCTGAGGCCTCAGCATAATTACCCTTTCCTTATTCCCCAAACTAGATTAGAGTGCTCTTATAATATCCTGTTTTTTATGTCAGAAGAGTTATCACAGTTAGTTGTGTTCTCTTTTGTTCTTTAAGCTAAAAAGCTAAGTTCTAGCTCTTACAGGCTGATACATCCCCAACAACTACCCAGTGCGTAGCATGTAAAACCATGTAGGTATTTGTTGAGTAAATAAAGATGCTAAACTGCTTAGTTTGGATAACATAAATTTATCAATGATCTTTTATATTTTGAAACTTTTAAAATGGTGTGCTATTTTAAGAGTATATACTATTTGAATATGCACTTAAAAAGACTATTGTTTTCCCAGATAAATTATATATTTGAAAGAAATTATATCATTTGAATGACTATAATGGACTACCTTAACAGTTATTTCTCTTCTTTGAAATGATAATTTTTATTCTGGGTAGTTATTTTAAAATAACCAATTTCCAGTATAAAGCTTGCCCTCTTTAGTCATTCAAACCCTTAAGAACTATATGTAAATATTATATATTTATATATATATAAAATGATTATAAATATATATGTAAATATTTATATTATATATATATAATACTAACAGTATCATTGTAACTATCCTTTTTACTAAGAAGAGTAATCTTTCTCCTTTGTAATTTGACTGGGGAAGCAAAGTCATATAGTCAGAACTACTTTACCCAGAGAACAAGCCTAATCAGTTGAACAGTTACAGAACCTCAGGACTATGAAAGTCTCTCTAGCAAGACGTGGATGGGGAGGGATGGGGAACAGGTGAGAGAACATTAGTCCTGAATAAGACAGTCCTTCCTTGCCTTTACAGAGCTTACCATGTAATGGGGAAAACATACATATATTTACCTAAGAATAAGACCGTTTGAAAAAAGACTATGAGAGTCTAATTTTAAGAAGATGTTTTTAAAAGATCATGAGATTTTCATATATGAAGTGCTAACTTGTTACCAGGCAAGTGGTGAAAGCATTATAGAAAACATGGACTGCTGACTGTAGCCATGAAATTAGAAGATGATTGCTTTTTGGCAGGAAAGATGACAAACCTAGACAGTGCGTTAAAAAGTAAAGGCATCATTAAAAAAAAAAAAAAAAAAGAAAACATGGACTGGAGGTAGACATTAAAGGAACGAAAGTCTTGCAACAAAAGGATGAGGCAGGCCAGCAGCTCGAAATGTGTATGTTTGGAACATATCGGGAAGCATGAGGAAGTGAGGTATTGCATTCCTTTCATTATATTAAGGACTTTGTGAAAATAAGGTGGGAGTACATGAATGATTCTCAGAATTTTTCCAAATACAGCCCTTCATCTGTTGAGAAATAGCTGTTTTGACTGGATTGTATTATCTTACCTGATTTAAATGAAAGACGATTTTGGTTCATATACCTATAGAATAATAAAGTTTTGAAGCACATGGCAGGCCCTTATCTCCTTAGGTACTATGTATATGAATATGTTTCCAATGAGGAGAGGCTCTGTTAGCAATAAAAACAAATAACTAACAATGGGAACTGAGAGAGGCAGGCCTGCGACAGGAACTGTCAAAGATGGCAAATGATCATCCCTATCTTCTCCATTCCCTTCGACTCGGCATTATCACTTTGATTTCTTTCCTATGGGATTCTATTGATTACTTAACACGTGTGTCTTGAAAAATGCTGTTTAAAACACCTTGGAAAGCATATTGACTTTATTAGGCTGAACAATGTGCGCTCAGTCACTTCAGTTGTGTCTGACTCTTTGCAAACTTAGGAACCATAGCCTGCCAAGCTCCTCTATGCACAGGATTCTCCAGGCCAGGATGCTGCAGTGAGCTGCCATGCCCTTCTCCAGGGAATTTTCCCGACCCAGGGATGGAACTTGCGTCTCTGGTTGTCTCCTGCATGGCAAGTGGATTCTTCACCCACTGAGCTAAACTGAATAGCCACCTAAAAATATCAGGTCTTGATCTCTGGAACCTATAAATGTTACCTCATAAGCAAAAAAATATCTGAAGATTTGAGTAGGTTAAGCCTCTGAACAGGAGGAGATTATCTGTATTAACTGGGTGTCTGTTATAAGAAGGAGTGAAAGAAAAGCCTTGACACACAGAACTGGAGACGGTGTGACCGCATAGGCTGAGACTGGAAGTGATGTGACGCCAACTGTCAGCCAAGTTGGAAGAGACAAGGATCCTCTTCTCCCCCAGAGCCTTTGAAGAGATCATAGCCAGGCCAATACTTTGATTTTTACCCAGTTATACTGCTTTTGTACTTCCGGGCCCCAGACCTATGAGAAGATGAATGGGTGTTGTCTTAAGACACCAAGTCTGTGGTATAGCAGCAGTTGGAAACAGATATGTAGACGGGAAATTACTCTATGAACTTTTCTCTTAGATGTGGCTGTTTGGTCAGCATTTTATCTTACTTGAGGATATAATCAGGGATTTTCTAAACTACAAACCTTTGATTTTCATCTTTATTTAAATGTGTTTATGTTTTCTTTCCCTATAGGGTACAACAGTTTAGCAAAAGATTTATAAGAATGTCTTGTCTCCTTTGAGGTTCAGCTTAGATACCTTTGATATTGCAAAAGTTGGGGAAAACAATCTGTCTACATCAGACTTTGAAATATGAATTCATAGAAACTAATGAAAAAAAAAAAACAAAACTTGGCCTCATGGGGATAGAATGTCTTATGCAAATGTTTGTTGTCAGCCAAGTTCACATATGCAGAATACAAAACTCTGTTTCACTGTTTGTTGGGGATTTGGAAATAGCTTGAGATAATCTAATTTAAAGGGGCTGGTAAATTCCTCTAACTTTGTAGAATTTATTCCACATATGCCAGAGATACCCACTCCAGTGTTCTTGCCTGGAGAATCCCAGGGACAGGAGAGCCTGGTGGGCTGCCGTCNAGTGCGTTAAAAAGTAAAGGCATCATTAAAAAAAAAAAAAAAAAAGAAAACATGGACTGGAGGTAGACATTAAAGGAACGAAAGTCTTGCAACAAAAGGATGAGGCAGGCCAGCAGCTCGAAATGTGTATGTTTGGAACATATCGGGAAGCATGAGGAAGTGAGGTATTGCATTCCTTTCATTATATTAAGGACTTTGTGAAAATAAGGTGGGAGTACATGAATGATTCTCAGAATTTTTCCAAATACAGCCCTTCATCTGTTGAGAAATAGCTGTTTTGACTGGATTGTATTATCTTACCTGATTTAAATGAAAGACGATTTTGGTTCATATACCTATAGAATAATAAAGTTTTGAAGCACATGGCAGGCCCTTATCTCCTTAGGTACTATGTATATGAATATGTTTCCAATGAGGAGAGGCTCTGTTAGCAATAAAAACAAATAACTAACAATGGGAACTGAGAGAGGCAGGCCTGCGACAGGAACTGTCAAAGATGGCAAATGATCATCCCTATCTTCTCCATTCCCTTCGACTCGGCATTATCACTTTGATTTCTTTCCTATGGGATTCTATTGATTACTTAACACGTGTGTCTTGAAAAATGCTGTTTAAAACACCTTGGAAAGCATATTGACTTTATTAGGCTGAACAATGTGCGCTCAGTCACTTCAGTTGTGTCTGACTCTTTGCAAACTTAGGAACCATAGCCTGCCAAGCTCCTCTATGCACAGGATTCTCCAGGCCAGGATGCTGCAGTGAGCTGCCATGCCCTTCTCCAGGGAATTTTCCCGACCCAGGGATGGAACTTGCGTCTCTGGTTGTCTCCTGCATGGCAAGTGGATTCTTCACCCACTGAGCTAAGCTGAATAGCCACCTAAAAATATCAGGTCTTGATCTCTGGAACCTATAAATGTTACCTCATAAGCAAAAAAATATCTGAAGATTTGAGTAGGTTAAGCCTCTGAACAGGAGGAGATTATCTGTATTAACTGGGTGTCTGTTATAAGAAGGAGTGAAAGAAAAGCCTTGACACACAGAACTGGAGACGGTGTGACCGCATAGGCTGAGACTGGAAGTGATGTGACGCCAACTGTCAGCCAAGTTGGAAGAGACAAGGATCCTCTTCTCCCCCAGAGCCTTTGAAGAGATCATAGCCAGGCCAATACTTTGATTTTTACCCAGTTATACTGCTTTTGTACTTCCGGGCCCCAGACCTATGAGAAGATGAATGGGTGTTGTCTTAAGACACCAAGTCTGTGGTATAGCAGCAGTTGGAAACAGATATGTAGACGGGAAATTACTCTATGAACTTTTCTCTTAGATGTGGCTGTTTGGTCAGCATTTTATCTTACTTGAGGATATAATCAGGGATTTTCTAAACTACAAACCTTTGATTTTCATCTTTATTTAAATGTGTTTATGTTTTCTTTCCCTATAGGGTACAACAGTTTAGCAAAAGATTTATAAGAATGTCTTGTCTCCTTTGAGGTTCAGCTTAGATACCTTTGATATTGCAAAAGTTGGGGAAAACAATCTGTCTACATCAGACTTTGAAATATGAATTCATAGAAACTAATGAAAAAAAAAAAACAAAACTTGGCCTCATGGGGATAGAATGTCTTATGCAAATGTTTGTTGTCAGCCAAGTTCACATATGCAGAATACAAAACTCTGTTTCACTGTTTGTTGGGGATTTGGAAATAGCTTGAGATAATCTAATTTAAAGGGGCTGGTAAATTCCTCTAACTTTGTAGAATTTATTCCACATATGCCAGAGATACCCACTCCAGTGTTCTTGCCTGGAGAATCCCAGGGACAGGAGAGCCTGGTGGGCTGCCGTCTATGGGGTCGCACAGAGTCGGACATGACTGAAGCGACTTAGCAGCAGCAGCAGCAGCAGCATGTCAGAGATGTTAGTATACTGTGAAATAAACTAGCACCTCGTACTAGTTTGAAAAGGTAAATATTGCTTTCACATTTTGTTCTCTCATATTCCCTTTATTGGTACATGTTAACGAAATGCAAAAAAGTAGTGGTAATACAGCAAAGTATGCTGGTAAATTCTGGGAATTATCAGAGATTAGTCCAAACATAGCTCTAGTTTTATATACTATAAAACTATTAAATTATTAATTTCTACTCCTGCTATTGAATTTATATCTGTGGTCAGTGCAAACTTATATAATAGAAATTATTAATACTTTCTTTTCTCTTAAAAATGTTCAAGGTGGACAAGAGGGTTTGTAAAATCATGGTTTACTGATGCCATAGCAACATAATCTTATATTGAGAACATCATCTGTTACATTGCAGGTAGTTGTGGTCATGTGAAAGTACATGGTGATACATTAGGATATGATTTATCCAGATGTTTATACAGCACTTACAAGGAAATATTTTCACATGTTCATATGGGTTGAAATGTCGTATACTTAAAGGACTGAGGTACTGTTATGAGTTGGAATATTTATGTAGCTTTGAACTCCAAGTGTAGGTTTAGATGCCTATTTTGCAAAGAAAAATATGGGTAGATAGAAACCGAAATCTGAATTATCTGATTGCTGAAGAGATTATCTCTAATGGCAAAAATAAGAGATTAAGTGGTTCTCTTTTAAAATATACTACATGAGAAGTGATTGTTTCTTTATTTTTATCATATTTTTCAAAAAGAATATTTCCCAGCAGAGTCTTAATAGCAAACCAGAGCAAAATATAGAACATTCAAACACATTAGGGGCAAATTCAGTGCTGGAAATAGTATGACTGGTAGCATATTACTCAGAGTTCTCCAGAGATACGAAACCAATAAGAAGTTAGTAGGGAAGGAATTCAGAACAGATGAATGGGTCTGAGGCTGTCTGAGCCTCTCTAAAGAGGGGGCACTAGATTCACCTAAATACACATTTAGGTCATAAAGATTCCCAAGTAAGCAGTAACTACTGATGTCTCAGAAACTCCCACCTTCCTCTCAGTTCTTGGTTGCAACACCAAGGCACCAATAACTGGGCACCCTGTCTGTTCCTGTCCAGGAGTCCCTTCATTTAGCTGCTGCTGCTGCTGCTAAGTCGCTTCACCATGACTAGAAGGATTTCCTCTCCCGGGAGAGTTGTGTCATAATTGGTTCCTTTTATGAAATCCCTTGTGATGTAAGGACACCTTGGAAAGAAAAGAATATTCTTTCTTTGAATACAGCATGGTTGAAACCCAAGACAGTTTATCTCCTATAAGCATGTTTTGGGGCTCACCATTTAGTAAAATCAGATCTTCCCATTCCCACTGTCCATGGGCATGAAGTAAATATGTGTATAATTGTGCAAAAAATTTGCACTACCTGAGAACTGTGTGTACACAAGAGTATTTACACTCCTTATCAAGGCTCATTCATTTTGCCAACAGGAAGGAACAGGACCAGCTTTCTTGTGTGGATTTGGATTGAAATCCTTTTGACTCTGAGTTCACTTCTGATGAATAGTGGTGGGTGGACTTTTGCCAGCTCACCCCCTGTAAATGCAGCTTGGAAATCAGTGATGCAGCACAGTGTGCAGGGGAGAGTGTAGAGCTTGTTTGAGGTACCCGCAAATATCCTGCTCTTGTTTCCTGCAGACTTAAGACTAGGTTGTTGCAGACAACTCACAGATCCAGTATGGGTCTGGAAAGGAGATGTGAAGCAAGCCAAATGAAACTAATCTAGGGAAATGAAAGGAAGAAAAGTTGAAAGGAGGAAATAAAAGAATTAGAATAAAGACTTATCTTTATTCTTGCAAAATAGAAGGAATTATTATGTTGCAAAAACCAATAGGAAAAACAGGGTGGAGCCTGTGTTTACTTGATGCTTCACTTGTAATTTCACCTTTTTTTTCTTTTAGTCAAAGCAATTAGAAATTAATCTTCAGTTAAGAATCTTGGGATAATTAATATGCACATGATGTTCTTAATAACTTATTGACTATCTTTGAGGATCACAGTTTCTCAAATTATACTTGATTATCCAGATTTTAGTCTTTGCTTTACCCGTGTTGGGCTTTTCCTGGCTTCTGCTGATCCCACTACTCAGTTCTCTACAGGCCAGAAAAGTTCAGTATTCTTAAAGACGAAAAATGTATTGAGGGTGAGATTTTATGATGTAGATTTGTAATCTCTGTGTCAGCGCATGCTGGTTTATGTAGTGATCTCCAGCAGTCAAGATTAGGCAGGATCCAGCACACAATCTACCAAGTATGTATACACTTTGTAGAAGAGCACCACTGTCTTTTGAAACGTTTGGTTTTCTATGTCTCCAAAACATGAAAGTGTGTTAGTTTGTGAGGACTGAAAAATAATATGCTTATAAAGTCTAAGGCTTAGCAAAGCCCTTGAGAAAGAGTGAGTTCACCTTGAGATTAATGGAAGAAGAGTTGATCAGTATCATCCAAGACCCTCAGGTCTGCCAGGGAGTATTGAGGACTGGGAACCTAATGTGGGTTCTGGTGATACTGGGACACATAGCCTCAGAGATCTCTTCAGAATAAATGAACGTTTTTCTTTTTCTCTGTAAGCCAGGAGTCCCTGACCAGCAGGACTCACTTGGAGTGAGGTGCTTAGAAACCAGCTCTAAGGAATTCAAAACAATAAGTGGAAAAAGTATGTGAAGCACTGGATTCAGTGAGCTTGGAAGTCACTGAAAAAGCAAATATACTAAAGGTCGAAGGAAAATGAGGCCACTTGTGTGAGGGCTCTGAGAATTAGAATTTAAGGGAAGAAAAGTAAAGGACCAAAAGTTGGGATGTCGAAAAAGTGAAAAGATAAAACAGACAAAAAACTCTCAGTGGTTTAAAAGTTAGTCACTGTGGAAAATAAAGTGGGGATAAAGGAGAAAAGGATATTGCTCAGAGTATGGGAAAGCGGAGGGCACTACCACCGATGGGCATTCTTCTGAGAATGAATTTTTACCAAGCACATACCTTTAAAAATAGTGGGCAAAAAGGTAAGTAGGCTATTTGCTTTTACACTATAAAACTCTATCTCACAAGCAATGTCCTGTAGATTGCTGGTGGTTAAATCTTTGACACATGTGAGGGATTTGGAGATCAAGCATTTACTGAATTCCTGCAGTTTGCGAGAGAGGGAGAGGCTGATGTATGCCCACAAAGACAAGATACACACACCTAGGAAACACACATAGGAAACAAACCTTAATGAGCCTCTTTAAGGTTATCTCATTTACGCGTTCAGTTCAGTTCAGTCCCTCAGTCGTGTCCAACTCTTCACGACCCCATGAATCGCAGAACGCCAGTCCTCCCTGTCCATCACCAATTCCCAAAGTTTACTCAGACTCGCGTCCATTGAGTCGGTGATGCCATCCAGCCGTCTCACCCTCTGTCGTCCCCTTCTCCTCCTGCCCCCAATCCCTCCCAGCGTCAGAGTCTTTTCCAATGAGTCAACTCTTCGCATGAGGTGGCCAAAGTACTGGAGTTTCAGCTTTAGCATCAGTCCTTCCAAAGAAATCCCAGGGTTGATCTCCTTCAAAATGGACTGATTGGATCTCCTTGCAGTCCAAGGGACTCTCAAGAATCTTCTCTTACCCCACAGTTCAAAAGCATCGATTGTTCGGTGCTCAGCCTTCTTCACAGTCCAACTCTCGCATCCACACCTGACCACGTTTACTCTTTAATATGTGTGAAATTAGGCTTCCCTCGTAGCCCAGCTGGTAAAGAATCCACCTGCAGTGCCAGACACCCTGGTTCAATTCCTGGGTTGGAAAGTTCCCCTAGAGAAAGGATAGGCTGTGCACTCCAGTACTGGGCTTCCTTGGTGGCTCGGATGGTAAAGAATCTGCCTGGAGTGCAGGAGACCTGAATTTGATCCCTAGGTTCAAAAGATTCCCTGGAGGAATGGAACGGCAACCCACTCCAGTATTGTTGCCTGGAGATTCCCCATGGACAGAAGAGCCTGGCAGGCTACAGACCATGGGGTCGGAAAGAGTTGGATGTGATTAAGCACAACACAGCACATGTATAAAATTATTGCCCTGTTTCATAAAAGAAACTGGTATTCACAGAAGATATCTGACCTCCCCAAGTTCATATAATCAGTTAATTTAGCCTGTTGTTTAGCTGCTCTGTTGTGTCCAACACTTTGTGACCCATGGACTGTAGCCACCAGGCGTCTCTGTCCCTGGGATTTCCCAACCAAGAACACTTGAGTGCGTTGTTATTTCCTTCTCCAAATATTAATCTCACTCCTCCTCAAACTCCACCATACTTCCATTAGGCTGTGACTTACAGTACAGGTAAGAAACAGCCTGTAAGTGTGTAGAAATTCAGAAGCGGGTGAGACGGAAGAGCAGAGGAAAGCCTCACTGAAATGACAGAAGTTTGCTATTGAAAGGGTCCTATTTAAACAAGGGAAGGGCTTTGAGTGTTAAAAAAAAAAAAAAAATCTTTACCCCCTAGAAGTGGACCAAATAGTGGACTAGATATTTTGAGAGGTAGAAATTGTGAAATATAGCCAGTGCTTAGGTAATTTTCAATGATCAAGAAACATTTTAAAATGTCGTTCCTATCTGTTCACTCACAGCCAAAAGATATTTTATGATTAAAACCAATCTCAAGTTTTAAAACATTTATTATTAATTTAGACTTTATACTAAATTCTCTTGTAATAGCTAGAACTCAAATAAAATCACTTTTTAATCTGGCTCCTCTGTGCAATATTAAGGCAGTCTCTAATTTAGTAAATAAACACCTGAGAAAATTGCACTGCAATCTCTATTAATATGATTTAAACCATGTTGTGTGCTCTTCTGAAATATGCCAGATTAATGAATTTTCCAAGCTTTGGTGGAAAATGACCTGCTAAAAATGAAAGTAGAATTCATAAGTAAAAGCAGCCAAAAGCAGCTAATCTTAACCCATTTTACAAATAAGAAAAGTGGAAATAGGTTAAAAGTAGGTCATATTTATTTTGGGTTATGTCATATCTTTACAATTTGAGCACTAATAAAGGTTTTGTTTGGTTTCTACTTCTTTCTCTATTATTTCAAATTATATTACATTCATGTGTGTGTGTATGCCCTGTTTGTGTTATAACTGGCATATTTGGATGACTGGCCCAGATCTGGCATTTTGAGTTCTGTGCCAACAAAAATGTCAAGTGCATTTGCCTTTTAATTAAATGCAATGCCTGGATTTTAATATTCCATTTTTTCCCCTGAAGAAGAGACTTTCCTGATCTTGTAATTTATAGGAGGAAAAAAAATCACTGACATTATCATGAAGCTATTTCCCCCAACAACTCCAGATATCCACATTATCACTTTGTAAACATTTCACATTAAGGTTCAGATTTTAGTTCTTTGGCCTACTTTGCTGTAAACACTGTGTGTGGATACGTGATCCAGCATCGTCTGGTTTAATGCATTTTTCTTATTTCTCAGTAATACTTAGCTCAATCTATTTTCCTCTTAATGGGGCAGTGCTACTTGAATGTCCCACATGTAATAATAATCAGTATGTAGAAATGTAGTTCCTTATTTTACACCTGACTTTCCACTTTTGGTATAAATGTGGTCTTTCTTATTATTCCCCAGGGCCATAGCATTATATTATTTGCCTTCTTATTTTTTTACTTCCCCAAGTAAGTTATTTTTAATTCACTCTGTTGTTATTCTCTGATCACCTTTATTACTTGAGGTTTAAAGAAAACCCTTTTTTTAAAAAATCAAGTATACAGCTCTATAATCTCTGAACCCCATTTATTACCTAGTTGATAAACAAGGCAGGGCTTCCCTGGTGGTTCAGATGGTAAAGAATCAGCCTGTTATGCAGGAATCTCAGTTTCAATCACTGGGTCAGGAAGATGCCCTGGAGAAGGAAATGGCAACCTACTCCAGCATCCTTGTTTGGAGAATGCCATGAACAGAGGAGCCTGGTGGGCTACAATCTATGGGATCGTAGAGTCAGACATGACTGAGTGACTAACACTTTCACTTTCTAGATAAGGCATTCGATACATTTTGCTACTGATATGATACACTCATCCTTTTCTCAGTGAAAAGCCAGGCTGTCTACCTCTAGGTTGTTCAGAGAAATCTTCCTTCACCTTTGAATCTAAAGAGATCACTGTGGTCTTCAGTCTCACCCCCTATTTCAATTCTCAGTGTAGAAGTTCTCACTATCAGATGATGCTTATTTACTTTTATCTTACATCTTTACAACATGAATGTAAATTGCATGAGAGCAGAGATATTCTCTGTCTTATTCAGTGATGAATGTTTGTGTGTGTGTCCTGTCATGTCTGACTCTGTGACCCCCATGGACTATAACTTGAGAGGCTCCTCTGTCCATGAGATTTTCCAGGCAAGAATACTGGAGTGGGTTGCCATTTCCTTCTGCAGGGGATCTTCTCGACCCAGGGATCAAACCCACATCTCCTGTGCATCTCCTGCATTGCAGGCAGATTCTTTACCACTGGGCCACCAAGGAAGCCCAGATGAATCTTCAGAGGCTGGAATTGTTTCAGGAACATGCCAGGAACAACAGTTAATTATTTATTAAAGGAAGGAAACACATTCCTTCTTCATGGATATAAGATTCCACTCATCCATGTATCTCCTCATGACTGCTTTTCCTGGAAAGAATTTTATCTGACTGCCAATTTATTGGTATTTTTATTTCTCCAACTTTACTCCTTTTTTGTGTTTGTAATTAGACTTCTCTTGATTTGATGTTCTTTGTTTGAACACATACTAGCTGTGGTTCAAAAATCTAGATTTGTAAAAAAAAGTTATCTAAATTTAATTATATTTTATATAATTATTACACTTACTGAGGCCTTATATACCAAGTTTTGTCCTGAGGACTTTATGTATTTTAACAGATCTATCTTTCCTTCAACCTCGAACCTAGGTATCTTTATCATTTCTTTTTTTTACTGATAGGAAAACTGAGAAAAGCTGTGGTTAAATAACTTCCTCAAATTTACCCAGCTAGTGAGTGGCAGAGCTGGGACTGAAACCCAGATCAATATTTTTGTTATAAAAATATGGAGCTTATACTCTTAAGGGATGCAGAAGCAGTCCATGTCCTGTGTCACCTCATGATTACTGGCAGAAGCTGATGCAGGTTCTCTTTTTTAGGTGAAAGCATGATCAATCTAGGTCTGAAGCATTCTCACAGACTAACCTAAAGCAATTAATTCACAAGCAAAGGTCACCGATAATTCATGAAAGTAATTCACTGTGAAGTATAGCAAAAAAAAAAGCATATCTTAATTCTCAAAGGACTGCAGGGATTGGGCTGTTGGGTACAGAATATGAAAGAACTAAAAGCTCTGTACAAAATATTTAAAGAAACAAAAATCCAAACCACAAAGATTAGCAAGATGCTATCAAGAGTAACTAAACAAAGAACCATTTGCAAAAGATCAAATGGAACTTTACCACAGTTTTTAAATTTAGAAATAACTCTTTGGCTGGATTACTTTGACAGCATCATTGACAGAAGTGAAGGGATCATTTATCAGCCAAACTTTAATCCGAAGAAGTTATCCATAGCAAAATATAAAGACCAGCCAAGATACTTCAGAAAGAGAGGACTACACATGAAAACATGCCCATGATATATTATAACATATTATAGAGCTATAGTACCCTAAAACCATGTTATATCAGCAGAGTATTTCCTTTTGGGAAATAATGGAAAATCTGAAAACCGAATTCCTGCATTTACGTAATTTAGGTATAAGACATAAGTGGCTTTGTAGATCATTGGATCAACTGAAAAGTTGTCCACAGAAGCTAGATGTTTATGTAAGGTGGAGGAGACTGAAATACCTTCCTACTGTATATTATACTCAGAAAGCAATTCCATATAGATCCAGGGCTAAATATTAAGTTCACAGTTTTAAAACTTTTAGAGAAAAAAAGAAGAGATTGTTTTTATTAATTCAAGTAAGTGATTAATATATTTGACTTCATTAAAATTAAGAACTGCTATATCAAGATATTCTATATATAAAGTGAGAGAAACATCACCCCATGGAAGGTAGTTGCAGCACATATAACTAGCAGAGAATTAGTGTACACACATAAAATATTACTGTAAATCAACAAGAAAAAGATGAAAACCAAATGGAAAAAAAAATTGGTCAAAGTTGTACACCAAGCATTTCAGAAAAGAAATAGGTATAAATACTTCAAATAAGTATCTCAAAGATGATTTTAGTAATCAAAGGCATAATAGATATCATTTTCTAGCCCTAAACTGGCAAAAATTACAAAATTCTGATAATGCAAAGTGTTACGGTGTAATTTAAACAGGGTTTATATACATTGCTCCTGCTGTTGCTGCTGCTAAGTCACATCAGTTGTGTCCGACTCTGTGCGACCCCACAGACGGCAGCCCATCAGGCTGCCCTGTCCCTGGGATTCTCCAGGCAAGAATACTGAAGTGGGTTGCCTTTTCCTTCTCCAATACATGCACGCTAAGTTGCTGCTGTGAGTATGTTAAACTGGTAACAATTTGGCATTATCTTATAAAGTTGAATATTTGCAGTCATGTAATAGTTACAGTCAAAATCTGCTGGATGCAATCTATGGAGCCACAGTTTGCCAACCCCTGGAATAAGATCAAGGAGTATTTTGAGTATTTGAGGATGGCTGAAGCTTTTCATTGATTCTGGTGTAAGGTACCCTAAAGTGATTGTCAGCAGATGCAATCAAGAAGGTTGATTAGAGCTTCGTTTTGAAAGGCCTTACATGTCATACCAAGGACTCCTGCCATTCCTCTTGAATAGAAAACAGTTAAAGGACTCATTTAATCACCTTTGCATTTTCAAAAACTCATTTTGGTGGCAATGTAGAGGATAAATCTGAGGAGGCCTACGTGGGAAGCAGAAAGGCTTAGTGAAAAAGCAAGATGACTGGGTCCTGATCTGAGTTAGTGAGAAGATGCAATCAAGAATTAATGACAGATTTCAGAGGTAACATAGTAGACAGACTCAATTGTGTTCAAGAAGTAAGAGAACACCTAAATCTGTATTTTACCCAACTGATTAAATTGAAATGGGGAGCTTAATGAGAAATCCATAGATAAAATTAAATTTGCCCTTCATTGAGTGCTATGAAGTAAAAAATAATATCTTATGTAGTTTTTGACCCTTAAGTACATTTCTGAAATGTATTACTTATTTCTTTTGCTTTTACAAAAAGTATTTCTATTATTTCTTCAGGATTTTATGTAATATTTTGAACTATAGGTTTAAAAACAAATTTAGAGACTCTAAGACTTCAAAAAGATGCCTTAAGCAATGTGAAATTAATTTAAAATATTTGTAATATTAATCTATACTTATATATCATAGTTGTTTAAAGCCTCCATAAATTTCTTCACTGTTATTTTCCACATCAGCAATTTTGAGTTAATGTCCATATCTTTATTAAACAAAAACAAAACTATATTCTTGTTTTCATTTTTTTAAAAAAGGTGTGACATATAGCTATTTTCACTTTTCACCAATATAAAACTCTGGTAGACCCTGTTTTTTATTCAATAATCTAAGACTAGACAAGTTTCATAAAACCATATGACATGATGAAACAAGTGACTTCAAAGGATCACTGAGTTAAATAATGCATGCTTCAAGATGCCCTTAAGGCTTAGCCATCCACTGTGGCAGACTATTTAATTAATAACATGTACTTTACAAAACTCATCATTATATATTTATACAATAGACTGCTAAGATTTTTTAAAAACTGTTTTTCAGTAATATCAGTTCCCCTGTTCATAACTTTTAATTTTTATATGAAAGACCCAAAGGGCTAATATCTAGGCTGTCTCTATCCAAAGCAGCTCCTGCTGCTGCTGCTGCTAACTCACTTCAGTCGTGTCTGACTCTCTGCAACCCCATAGACAGCAGCCCACCAGGCTCCCCCATCCCTGGGATTCTCAAGGCAAGAACACTGGAGTGGGTTGCCATTTCCTTCTCCAATCCACGAAAGTGAAGAGTGAAAGTGAGGTCGCTCAGTCACGTCCGACTCTTAGTAACCCCATGGACTACAGCCTACCAGGCTCCTCTGTCCATGGGATTTTCCAGGCAAGAGTACTGGAGTGGGGTGCCATTGCCTTCTCCAATCCAAAGCAGCAGAATGTATTAATACTTCTACTTTCCACTACACATGCTTCAGTTTATATATAAAAAAAAACTTTCCCCATCATTATGATTTGTGTGTGTGTATGCTCAGTCACATCCAATTCTGTGACACCATGGAATGTAGACCACCAGGCTTCTCTGGCCATGGAATTTTCCAAGCAAGAATACTGGATTGGGTTGCCATTTCCTACTTCAGGAGATCTTCCTAACCTGGGGATCAAACCTGCGTCTCTTGTGTCTCCTGTACTGGAAAGTGAATTCTTTACCACTAGTGCACCTGAGAAGTCCCATTATGTCACTTACTGTTCCTAAAAACTATATAAGAAGTTCATCTTATGGCAATACTCAAAAACCACCCCCCCAAAAAAAAAAACATATATGCCTGGTCATATATATCCTTGTGTTTTTTTAGATAACTGATTTTCTTTGTATGATTATAATCAACCATGGGCAAGTTTAGTTTTATTCTTTTATTTATTCAACCAATATTTTGTACTGTTACACCTTCCCAGATCCTATTAGAAATGTGGTGGTAAGCAAAATAATACATGGTCCCTGCTTTCATGGACTTAGCCACAATGGGAAGCCTTGGCGCGTTCTAGTTAGAGGAGTGACAGGATACATTTGAAGTCTTAGAAAGACTTTGTGCTGCAGTGTGGGTTTTGATGTGGATTAGGCAGAGAATGCAGTCAGGGAGCAGAGAAGGCAACGGCACCCCACTCCAGTACTCTTGCCTGGAAAATCCCATGGACGGAGGAGCCTGGTAGGCTGCAGTCCATGGGGTTGCGAAGAGTCAGACACAACTGAGAGACTTCACTTTCACTTTTCACTGTCATGGATTGGAGAAGGAAATGGAAACCCACTCCGGTGTTCTTGCCTGGAGCGACTTCACTTTCGCTTTTCACTGTCATGGATTGGAGAAGGACATGGCAACCCACTCCAGTATTCTTGCCTGGAGAATCCCAGGGATGGGGGAGCCTGGTGGGCTGCCGTCTATGGGGTCACACAGAGTCGGACACGACTGAAGTGACTTAGCAGCAGCAGCAGAAGCAGTGGAGATAGAAAAAGTAAAGTCAAGAGATACTTTTTTTTAAATTAATTTATTTATTTTAATTGGAGGCAAATTACTTTACAATATTATAGCGGGTTTTGCCATATATTGACATGAAGCAGCTATGGGTGTACATGTGTTCCCCATCCTGAACCCCCTTCTCACCTTTCACCCCATCCCATCCCTCAGGATCATCCCAGTGCACCAGCCCTGAATACCCAAGACAGGGGATACTTAAGTAGTAGTACTTTGCAATTAATTGTATGAGGGGAAAAAAATGTCAAGTGATCATGCATGCCAGTTTGCCCACGACAATTCTAGTTTTTGCCTTTTGTTCTGTCATAATTATTGAGTATCCCCCTTCACTTTCAAATGCATTTCAATTTGAATGATAAATTATATGTTAATCCTAGATAGAAGGAGAGAGAGGAACATTCAAGAATGATGCTCAGCTTTCTGTTTGAACGCTGTGTAGAAAGTTATGTCATTTTCTGAAAGGGTAGATACGCTAGGGAGGAACTGATGTAAGGGTAAGATTATGAGTTCAGATTTGGATATGGTGTGTTGAAAGTGACTTTCCTACATTGAATGCAGACATATAAAAGAATCTGGTGACTACATGGGTCAGGAACTCAGATTGGAGTCCTTGGTTAGAGATATGTGAATGTGGTATATATCTTGCTCTCAAAATATCTTATGGCATATATCCTTCTTCTTGCAGTGATGTGAGGTGATAATATGCCTGCTTGATAAGATGAGGCAAGATAAATGACATAAACATTGTGTCTTAGCATTAGTCTACTATTGACCTTCTAGTGATGTGTCAGAAGGAGGATCATCTGCTTAGATGATCCTGAATCGTGCAGCCATGATGAAGCTGATTATTGGATGTCACGAGCTGATGATGTGATGGTTAGGGTTTCGGAGTGGGATGGATTGAGATGGTGCAAAATTTCATCATGCTACTCAGTATGCAAGTTAAAACTTATCAATCATTTATTTCTGGAATTTTCCATTTAATATTTTTATATGACAAGTACATATGTGCTACAGGTAACTGAAACAGTAGAAAATGAAACTAAATTGGAAGGAGAGGGCTACTGTATATTGATCTGAGAGTGATCAGCATGGATAGCAACTGAAGTGATGGAAGTAGATGAAAGCACCAAGCCCAAAGTATGGAAACCTGCATCAGGAGGTTCAGGTCATCACTGAGGAACTCAAAGCAGCATCTGTTTTCTAAAGGAAATGAGGGAGGGACTCACAATGGAGATCTGGAAAGAAAAAGCCTGCATCATAGGAAAATTGGGAGATGATCAAATAATGGAAGCCTCAGGAAGGAGTATTTCAAGAAAATAGAGTAGATAGCAATGTCAGACGGGGAAGGCGATGGCACCCCACCCCAGTACTCTTGCCTGGAAAATCCAATGGACGGAGGAGCCTGGTGGGCTGCAGTCCATGGGGTCGCTAACAGTCGGACAGACTGAATGACTTCACTTTCACTTTTCTCTTTCATGCACTGGAGAAGGAAATGGCAACCCACTCCAGTATTCTTGCCTGGAGAATCCCAGGGATGGGGGAGCCTGGTGGGCTGCCATCTATGGGGTCGCACAGAGTCGGACACGACTGAAGCGACTTAGCAGCAGCAGCAGCAGCAGCAATGTCAGATGCTATCAAGAGGTTGTGTGAAATAAGTATACATTGAACTCAGTAACTAGTCAGTCATTAGAAACATTGGTGATGGTGGATTAGTGCCATTGGGGGACATCAGCCTTGTTATAAGTAATAAGGAATAACTGGGAAGTAAGTATGAACAATTTCCAGAATTATAACTTAAGAGGAGAGAAAGCATTATTGAAATACCTGGAGGATTTGCAGTGTGTTGGTGTCTCTAAAGACACTATGAGATCACCTAATATATTGTACTTAGAGGCTTCTATCTCTAATATCCATCATGAAGATGGATTGTACTTGTATGATTGCAGCTATTGTGTGATTTTATTTTTAATTAAATTTATGTACTTTTAGGTATTTGTATGTTTTTTACCTAAGCAGTTACTTCAACTATTTTTGCCCCAAAATGCGTCTCATAAATTTGTTTCATAAACATAAAATACTGCCTTAGTTATTTTCCTGCTGTCCAAAGAATTATGCTGCTCTTGGCTTCCGAACACTGGGGACTTTTGGAATATTCTTTGGCAGATAAAAAAGGTAAAGATTTATGGCAAAGGAAAGCATTTCTGAAAAAGGTGCTCCACATTGCCTTTGTGTATGTGCATAAATTATAAACGGGGCTCAGGGATACAGTCACTGTAATAGCTTTTTGCTCTCTTTGAAGAAAATAGAAAATGCTCACTTAGGGGCTACTGCTTGTGTTTCCATTAATGAATCTTCTAAGCTTGAATGATTTTAAATAGAATATTTATGTTCCTTGGTTTAGTAGGGCAAAAACTTGAAGAAATGCATGTGATTAAGGTATCTAATGTAATAAATTTATGCAGACATTTAATAAAAATGTTGTTGGTAATAATAAGTCATAACTAAAGACTTTGAGAAGGATTCACAATCAATGGAAAACAACCACCAAATCATATCCTCCTGAAGAATTTGATTAGCCTTCTCCACTCAAGATTTATACTAATTTGAAGCATTGAAACAGTGTCAGACTTTATTTTTGGGGGGGCTCCAAAATCACTGGAGATGGTGATTGCAGCCATGAAATTAAAGACGCTTACTCCTTGGAAGTAAAGTTATGACCAATCTGGACAGCATATTAAAAGGCAGAGACATTACTTTGCCAACAAAGGTCCGTCTAGTTAAGGCTGTGGTTTTTCCTGTGGTCATGTATGGATGTGAGAGTTGGACTGTGAAGAAAGCTGAGTGCCGAAGAATTGGTGCTTTTGAACTGTGGTGTTGGAGAAGACTCTTGAGAGTCCCTTGGACTGCAAGGAGATCCAACCAGAGCATTCTAAAGGAGATCAGCCCTGGGTGTTCATTGGAAGGACTGATGCTAAAGCTGAAACTCCAGTACTTTGGCCACCTCATGCAAAGAGTTGACTCACTGGAAAAGACTCTGATGCTGGCAGTAGGAGAAGGGGACGACAGAGGATGAGATGGCTGGATGGCATCACTGACGCAATGGATGTGAGTCTGAGTGAACTCTGGGAGTTGTTGATGGACAAGGAGGCCTGGCGTGCTGCAATTCATGGGGTCTCAGAGTCAGACACGACTGAGCGACTAAACTGAACTGAACTGAAGCAATGACAAACAACTCTTTTGCACAAGACTTGTAATCATGACAAACAAGCAGTCTTACCCAACTCAAATGAAGAAGCTTTGTTGTTGTTTTTCTTTCTTAGCTACTTGGTAAATATTAATTGAAGTCCAGTGTTTTATAAGGACATATATTCTATGACTTTAAAGTAGTAACACTGTTTTACATAATAAATTATAAATGTTTCACTACTTTGCACCCTGAATACACCTGCAGGGTTTCAATATCTTTGATCAGAAGTTTACATTTAGATTTGACTTTTTATTTCTGGAAATATGTTTAGATTAACTCATGAGAAAATCAGTGTTATTAAATGAGACTTCTAAAACTTCTCAATCTTCTGTATTTAAAATTGCTTAGTCATCACCTGCATGTCACTTTTGTTATATAATTACTAATTGCAGTTAGTATTAAGGCTGGCTGTTCATACTGTGTATATGGTAAGAGTCGTCTAATTTTGGATGATCCTAGTAGTTCTGAAGATTCTTATGAAATATAACATATGCTACTTAAACCATAATATCCTTGTAAAGTTATCTCATAATAGCATTTGTTTAATTGAATTAAAATGCTATATTAAAAATAGATTTACCTCATTAAACAAGAAATAATCTTCCAAAGCATTGCAAAAAGATTAATTCTGGGAGTTATGGCAGAAAATCACAAAGGAATTATTCTTACCTTCTGAAAGGTATATGTAACATAAAACCTTATTAGTGTAAGCTTTAAATCATGAATCATGATGATTTGTTGCATGCCCTAAGTTTCTTCTAGAGATTTCTACATCAAACATTCTGCTCCCTATCTCAAGCAGTAACTGTGTCAAGCCAATCCAATTTGACAATTGCAGACAATAAATATATTCCTTTTAGTTTTATATCCAACTTTGAAATATACTCCCACTGCTTTTATTGAATATATATGTATACATAGATAAATATGTAAATATAGTTACATAAATATGCACAGTGACATATGTGTGCATTCCTAATGTGGCTATTGGGAAAGAAGATATCTCCAATATATTTAATGCATGTTTTGATTAATTGAACCATAACATGTAGTTTGAAATGTGCTAAGCAATTCAGTCTGAGTCAGACTTGCCTGTGGGTCTCCAGGAGGTGAGGGTCAACAGTTTGGCCTCAAGCCAAACAACAGAGAGGAAACACAGCCCCAACCATCGACAGAAAATTAGATTAAAGATTAACTGAACATGGCCCCACATATCAGAACAAGACCCAGTTTCCCACACAGTCAGTTTCCCATGAGGAATCTTTCATAAGCCTCTTATCCTTATCCATCAAAGGACAGAGAGAATGAAAACCACAGTTAGAGAAAATTAGCCAAACTGATCACATGGACCACAGCCTTGTCTCACTCAATGACACTATGAGCCATGCTGTGTAGGGCCAACCAAGAGTGGTGGGTCATGGTGGAGAGTTCTGATAGAATGTGGTCCAGTGGAGAAGGGAATGGCAAACCACTCCAGTATTCTTGCCTTGAGAACCCCATGAACAGTATGAAAAGGCAAAAGACAGGACACTGAAAGATGAACTCCCCAGGTCGGTAGGTGCCCAATATGCTACTGGAGAAGAGTGGAGAAATAACTCCAAACTGAACTGGACTGAACCTGTCTCTTATACACATCTCCAGTGGAGAAGGGAATGGCAAACCACTCCAGTATTCTTGCCTTGAGAACCCCATGAACAGTATGAAAAGGCAAAAGACAGGACACTGAAAGATGAACTCCCCAGGTCGGTAGGTGCCCAATATGCTACTGGAGAAGAGTGGAGAAATAACTCCAGAAAGATGAAGATATGGAGCCAAAGCAAAAACAATGCCCAGTTGTGGATGTGACTGGTGATGCAAGGAAAGTCTGATGCTCTAAAGAGCAATATTGCATGGGAACCTGAAATGTGAGGTCCATGAATCAAGGCAAATCGGAAATGGTCAAACAGGAGATGGCAAGAGTGAACATCAACATTTTAGGAATCAGCGAGCTAAAATGGACTGGAATGGGTGAATTTAACTCAGATGACCATTATATCTACTACTGAGGGCAAGAATCCCTTAGAAGAAATGGAGTAGCCCTCATAGTCAACAAAAGAGTCTGAAATGCAGTACTTGGGTGCAATATCAAAAATGACAGAATGATCTCTGTTCATTTCCAAGGCAAACCATTCAATATCACAGTAATTCAAGTATATGCCCCAACCGCTAATGTTGAAGAAGCTGAAGTTGAACGATTCTGTGATGACCTACAAGACCTTGTAAAATTAACACCAACAAAGATGTCCTTTTAATCATAGGGGACTGGAATGCAAAAGTAGGAAGTCAAGAGATAACCTGGAGTAACAGGCAAGTTTGGCCTTGGAGTGCAAAAGGAAGCAGAGCAAAGGCTAACAGAGTTTTGCCAAGAGAACACACTGGTCATAACAAACACCCTCTTCCAACAACACAAGAAATGACTTTACACATGGACATCACCAAATGGTCAATACTGAAATCAGATTGATATTCCTTGCAGCTGAAGATGGAGAAGCTCTATAGAGTCAGCAAAAAACGAGACCTGGAGCTGACTGTGGCTCAGATCCTGAATTCCTTATTGCAAAATTCAGAGTTAAACTGAAGTAGGGAAAACCACTAGATTATTCAGGTATGACCTAAATCAAATCCATAAACGTTTATACAGAGGAAGTGACAGATAGATTCAAGGAATTAGATCTGTTAGACAGAGTGCCTGAAGAACTATGAACAGAGGTTTGTGACATTGTACAGAAAGCAATGATCAAGACCATCCTCAAGAAAGAGAAATGCAGAAAGGCAAAATGGTTGTCTGAGAAGACCTTACAAAGAGCTGAGAAAAGAAGAGAAGGAAAGATATACCCATTTGAATGCAGAGTTCCAAAGAATAGCAAAGAGAGATAAGAAAGCCTTCCTCAGTGACCAGTACAAAGAAATAGAGGAAAACAGTAGAATGGGAAAGACTAGAGATCCTTCAAGAAAATTCGAGATACCAAGCAAATATTTCATGCAAAGATGGGCACAATAAAAGACAGAAATGGTATCGACCTAACAGAAGCAGAAGATATTAAGAAAAGGTGGCAAGAATACACAGAAGAACTGTACAAAAAAGGTCTTTACGACCCAGATAATCACGATGGTGTGATCACTCACCTAGAGCCAGACATCCTGGAATGCGAAGTCAAGTGGCCTTAGGAAGCATCACTACGAACAAAGCTAGTGGAGGTGATGGAATTCCAGTTGAGATATTTCAAATCCTGAAAGATGATACTGTGAAAGTGTTGCACTTTGCACATATGCCAGCAAATTTGGAAAACTCAGGAGTGACCACAGGACTAGAAAAGATCAGTTTTCATTCCAATCCCAAAGAAAGGCAATGCCAAACAATGTTCAAACTACTGCATAGTTGCACTCATCTCACATGCTAGTAAAGTAATTCTTAAAATTCTCCAAGCCAGACTTCAGCAATATGTGAACTGTGAACTTCCAGATGTTCCAGCTGGATTTAGAAAAGGCAGAGGAACCAGACATCCAATTACCAACATTCATTGGATCACAGGAAAAGTAAGAGTTCCAGAAAAACATCTATTTCTGCTTTATTGACTACACCAAAGCCTTTGACTTTGTGGATCACAGCAAACTGTGGAAAATTCTTCAGGAGATGGAAATACCAGATCACCTTACCTGCCTCCTGAGAAATATTTATACAGGTCAAGAAGCAACAATTAGAACCAGAATGGAACAAAGGACTGGTTCCAAATTGGGAAAGGAATACATCAAGGGTATATTGTTACCCTGCTTATTTATCTTATATGCAGGGTATATCATGCAAAGTGCCAGGCTTGATGAAGCACAAGCTGGAATACAGATTGCCAGGAGAAATATCAGTAACCTCAGATACATAAATGACACCATCCTTATGGCAGAAAGCAAAAAGCAGCTGAAGAGCCTCTTGATGAAAGTGAAAGAAGAGAGTGAAAAAGCAGGCTTAAAACTCAACATTCAAAAAACTAAGATCATGGCATCCAGTCCCATCACTTCATAGCTAATGGATGGGAAAACAATTGAAACAGTGACAGACTTTATTTTCTTAGACTCCAAAATCACTGCAGATGGTAACTGCAGCCATGAAATTAAAAGATGCTTGCTCCTTGGAATAAAAGCTATGGCCAATCTAGATAGCATATTTAAAAGCAGAGACATTACTTTGCCGACAAAGGTTCACTAGTCAAAGCTATGGTTTTTTAACAGTCATGTACGGATGTGAGAGTTGGACTATATAAAAAGCTGAGCACCAAAGAATTGATGCTTTTAAACTGTGGTGTTGCAGAAGACTCTTTAGAGTCCCTTGGACTACATGGAGATCAAACCAGTCAATCCTGGAAGGAAATCAGTCCTGAATATTCATTGGAAAGACTGATGCTGAAGCTGAAACTCCATACTTTGGCCACCTGATGGAAAATATTGACTCACTGAAACGCCCCGATGCTGTGAAAGATTGAAGGCAGGAGAAGGGGATGACAGAGGATGAGATGGTTGGATGGCATCACTGAATTGATGGGCATGAGTTTGAGCAAGCTCTGGGAGTAGGTGGTGGACAGAGAAGCATAGTGTGCTGCAGTCCGAGGGGGTCTCAGAGTCAGAAGCATTTGCAGATGGGACTGAACAGAAGCGAATGAACTGAACTGAACCTCTATTTGAGACTGGAAATTCCCTGAAGCCTGGATATATGGCAAGTGTCACCAGAAAGGATAACTCCCTTGCTTAATGAAAAAACAAACTGAAGGCTTGCTTTTCTTTCTTGAGAATTATAGTTATCAGATACTGGTCCATGGGGAATTTTATCCTATCCTATCGAAATAATATGTTAAAATGTTTATAGTGAATTATTTTGGAGAGTTAACTGTGTTCTCTGTAACACTTTTCTTCAAGCTATGTTTCCTACTGATTTACCTTTAAATTGCCATTATATAAAATGATACTGATACTGAATTTATTAGTTCTTTTTCATTTACTCCTTGGATAAAATAAAAGTTAACCTGTGTCAGTCCCCTTTGGGAGGAGACTATGTCTAGTTGAAACACTGGAGCAGTTATTTAAACGTGCAAGTTTGTACTTCCCTAGTGGCTCAGACAGTAAAGCGTGTGTCTACAATGCAGGAGACCCGGGTTTGAGCCCTGGGTTGGGAAGATCCCCTGGAGAAGGAAATAGCAATCTACTCCAGTGCTATTGCCTGAAAATTCCCATGGACAGAGGAGCCTGGTAGGCTACAGTTTGTGGGGTCGCAAAGAGTCAGACACTACTGAGCAACTACACTTTCACACACTTTACACTTTGTAGAGAAAGATGTTGGAAAGTAGAAGCCAAGAGAGAAAGCTAAAGAAGAAAGGATTGAATATAGAAAAGGGATACTTGTTAAAAGGGAACTTAATTATCCGCTAGAAAGGTCTGAGATCAGATTTAGGGATCCCCTTGTTTGTTCATTCAGCCATCATCTCTTGACACTGTGATGGCTGCTTTAAGGCAGGTTCCTAAATGTGCTTAATTCTAAGAATCACCTGTTTTCTTGTCACATCGATTCTTAGCAAGAAGGGGCCATGGACCTGGAGACACTGAGAAATGCTGCTTTAGAAGATAGAAGATGTGTTAGACTTTGTCTCTGTTCTTGAGCAATTTACAATTTATTCCGTATCTCTAAGCCTCAGGTTTTGGGTTTTTTTTTAATCTGTAAAATGTAGATAATAATGTTTTCCTTGCCAGTTTTCAAGGCAAATAAAAGGAACATGTCTTCAGAGGCTTACTGGAGCTTGTAGATTGTTTAAGATTTGTAATATTGTTTTTGTATGTGAGGAATGGTGGTTGAGAAAGAAAGAAAGTGAGGAGATACAAAGAATTAAAAAAAAAAAACTTTCATCTTCTCAATGTTCTGTGTTTCAAATTTATATTCTGGATTTTATTTGTTAAGAGGATGTGAAATATTCCTTGACAAATTTGTTTTCCATTGGTTATTCTTGTCTTCCTCCAAACCAGCAATTTATTTCAAATCTTTTAAATCATATCATAAACTCACACCTCCAGCACTTACACTATAACCCTTTGTGTCCCAGACAAATGCCATTGACACTGCCTTAAAGAGTCATGCATGGCACCTTGCATTTGAGCAGAGAAGTACTTGTTGAATGAAGTGATAAAAGAATGAATCTGTAAATCCAACCTCATCTCTTTCCACTATACTCATGGCTAAAAATCTTATGTCCTTACTTTTAAGGACACTTGAAGAAAAATAGTTCATCATGCCTTTTATTTTTTTATGTTAACAACATCCCTCTTCAAAAAACACTTCCCTTAACCTTAAATCTCTCGTGTTGGAGTTTAGCATGCTACCGTATTTATATTTTCAAGTTATTTTTATTCAAATAAAATAAATTGTGTTTCTGTAGTAATCTTTAGCTGAGAATAATTTTCCTTTCTGTGATAATTAGCTGCTTTCAGGAATTTATTTTTTTGATTCATTTAGCAGCAGCAACAGAAGAACCGGAAGTGATTCCAGACCCAGCCAAGCAGACTGACAGAGTGGTGAAAATTGCGGGAATTAGTGCTGGGATTTTGGTGTTCATCCTCCTCCTCCTAGTAGTCATACTAATTGTAAAAAAGAGGTAAGACCTGATTTTGTTCTGTCTCACTCATTCACCGTTTATGTCATGGTTACTAGTTTTCAGACACTTCTTTGTTTCCCTGAGCTTTTTTTAAATGAGAATAAATAAGAATTGAATTTTAACAATATTGCCAGCATCTGAGTATATTTTTCCTGCTTGGAAAATAAATTCTAATTGATTATTTGCAGTTTAATTTTGGATATAAAATATGCTTTTGTCAATTTAACCTTGAAATCAGTGTATGAATTAAATTCCTCAAATGCTTGAGATATTAATGTATCTTATGTTTTGAAGTTTTTTTTATTACACATGGCAAAATAAGAGTTTATTATGATATTTGGTCTATGATTTATTTTGTACTTTTACTGTTTTTCTAAATGTTGACTACAAATAAGATATGAGAAATATGAACATTATTTTATGAAGTTGTATATTAATATTCACTGACTAAATACTTTAGCACTTTAGTATGAACCAAAGTTTTAAATTGAACATTAGTGTTTTATACTATATCAACCAATATCGCCATCTTCTGGAATTATATGAAGATATTAAGACCTACAGGAATTTAAATTGAATTATATTTGGTAGATTAAGGTATACATCTACCAGAAAGCATTTCAAAGAATACAGTTTTTATAATTTGAGCTTTTTCTTATTCTATAAAATATCGTTTTCTGTAAGGCATTGTTTTAGAAATTAATGGAACTCTCCAATCCTTCCAATCATATGTTTTAAACAATATTACAATCTGGAGGGATTACTAAAAAACCTTTGCTGAGTATAGTTCTAAAATATTGGTGTATAGACGTATTTCTCATTCATTAATTATATTGAATATAATAAAAGATGTTGCTTACTTTATACTAAATCATATACTATTATGACTGTTATTTTGTACTCAAAATAAATCATTAATAATATAGATGACTCATACTACATGTTTAATGATTCCATAAGAGTTTATTTTAATGTATTGCCTCTTTACAATTACCCCCTGGAGATATATATGTTGGAGAAGACACATCTGCATTAGAAACATTAGGTATGCATTATAGTGTTTTGTGTTAAATTAGCTACATACGTGCTTTCCCCGATAGTGCTTTCTCTTTTTGCTGTTGTCTACCTCTGTGGTTGGAAATTATATCATATTTGAGACAGGAAGGTTTAAACATTTTACTAATAAATTTGCCAATCAAGATCAATAAAATCATTGAATACAACTTTCAGATCTTATGTTTCTACTTAGTTTAAATTTATATTTGGAGAGTTAAACTAAACTCTCTATATTTAGAGAGTTAACTTTGCCTTAGAGTTAAAAGTATTTCAGCTACTTCAGGCTAGATATGAAAACATGAAAATGGCCTCTGGTTATGTCTTAGTTAAAATTGGGTTAATACTGGTTTTATTGGTTAATTATTTGAAAACACTCATTTGTTGTTGTAGCCTTTCTAATCTGTGGCTGTTTGTTTCAAAAATAACCAAAAATGAAACATAAATTTTCTAAAGTCCATCAAAACAATCTCTAAGCATGATTTTTTTGTGTGGTTAAAATGCTCTGACAACTCTCTAAAACTGCCTAATGCATCAAATTCTTTTCCTGGTTCATATTTTAAATGGTTGGATAAATGAGCCTCTATATTAAAATGTTTAATGTTTGAGTTTTCATAATTATGCTTTAATTGATTGTCTTCTACTAGGAAGTATGCTAGGTTTTTTGTTTTTTTATTTTTCTCTTCTTCATCACTACCTCTAGGACTAGAGAAGTTGCAATTTTATAAGTAAAGTTACATGCTTAGGTATATTATCTTCTATCTAATATGACCAAGAATCCCTTACTTATCTAAGAAACCTCATAATAACTTTTAGTTATATGTAGTCTATCACACATATATTACATATGATTTAATCATAAATGTTTATTATACATACACAAAAGTATAGGTATTATAACAATGTTAGATAGGATCAGAGTTAACAATTTTAGTATATCATGTAGTCTCCCTATATAATATGCTAATATACAAATTTATAATAAAAATAATGGAAAAGCAAATCATTTTAGCATTGAATTATCTTTACTTTTATGGGAAATTGTTAATTTCTCAAGACTTTATCTCTTACTAGGAGTAATATATGTAGGTATATTTCTCATGTTGAAAAAAATTCTGTGTATTTTTGGTTGTTGTATAAAGAAATGGTTTTGAATTTAGTAAAATTCTGCAGTGAAGGGTATATATAAAGTAAGTTTTTAGGCTAAGAAAAGGGATATTGCATCTTTCAAAACGCAGAGTCATTTTAATTTAATCACTGTTGAATTATTTCCAAATGTATGCCATTTTTTCATTGGTTATGTATTATTTTAAATTTGCAGCATGAATACATTAATAATTCCAAACATAAATTTGAAATTATGTTTCAGTACAGTAAATGTATATGATATCATGGTCACATACATCTGCTGTAGAAATACCTTTGTGCATATATAGTATATGGTACATATATATATTCACATAATATATGTATGTACCTGTATATTAATAAGATATAATGACTTATTTTTAGAAATTAATGTGTCATTCTGCATATATTCTATATAAACCTAATAGATCTTTATGTTTTGTATTTAAAGAAAAATAGTCAATTAGTGTAGAAGTTCTATACACAGCTATTCCATCTGTCATGACATTTAGATGGTAATGGATGATATTATGCTTAACTGCATGTTAAAAAATACACAATCCATTTAATTTTTCAATTATTTGGCTATAGAAAAGTCAGCATGTTATTTTTTCCAAATTATGTATTTTAAATTTTATTTTCTATTGCATATCTGTCTGTTTAATTGCATGGCGAAAAATATCTAACCAATGCATGAGCAAATTGAAATCCAACAAAAAAAAACATGAATTTTATTTTATTTTATTTTACTTTTTAACGCACATTTTTCTGCTTTATTGAATGTGACAGAGTCACGCTTTTCATTCACCATTGCTTCTCTTTTTCCACTGTCTGTGATTTGCTTGCCAGGAGGAGCTACTATTCTTACTCCTACTACCTGTAAGTAGAAAATGGGTGATATACGACTTTACATGTGTTAAAGATGCAGTATCCCTTTTCAAAAAAAACAACGAACCAGAAAACAGAATGTTTGCAATTTTGGTGACTGCAAAAAATATATTTTTCTGGACTCTAAAGCTATAAAGTGTACCTGTTAACCTATTTTATTAATAGGTTATTTTTAAAAAGGGATATTGTATTTCTGTATGTTCAGCTACTTTTAATTTTATTTACAATTTTCCATAAGTAGTCATAGTCTATATCCCAAAACATCATTTACATACTTAAGTCAAACCTATACATTATCAATATGATATCTTACTCATCCGGTAGAGATAGTGGTTGCAATTCACTAATACCTATTTTTTCATGTGTGTGCTTTAGTTGCTCAGTTGTGTCCGACTCTTTACAACCCCATGGACTGTAGTCCGCCAGGCTCATCTGTCCATAGGGATTCTCCAGGCAAGAATACTGGAGTGGGTTGCCTTGCCCTCCTCCAGGGGATCTTCCCAACCCAGGGCTCGAACCCAAGTCTTCCCCATTGCAGGCGGATTCTTTACCATCTGAGCCACACTGTTATATCTGAAATAATGACCCAACTGATGTATTCATAGAAGAACATTCAAAATGCCTTCACAGAATGCAAATCAGGTCAGGTCTGACTGTGATAACTTCTCTCCACATTTCCAGGAATCTGGGCTCTGTTGTGACTTCAGAACACCTTTGGTTTAGCCATGTAGGCAATCAGTATGCTCTGGTGAAAACAAATGGATAAAAATTATAATGTGGCAATGATAAATAAATAAGTCTTTTTAGAGAAGAAATTTCAAGTTTATTTATTATGACTTAAATAGGACAATGATTTTGTAAAACCAAGACCAAAAAAGAAAGAAAGAGTGTCAACCTAAACAAAATATAATAAGTGTTACATATCCTTTTTTGTGCTCCAAAGTTTTAGCTCTTCCTATGCTTAAGTATGAAATGCTACTCTTGATGAGGAAGGAAAGCATTGTCCAGTCTGTTTCACTAATCGTTCGCAGCTTATTACCTTAAATTCCAGTGTATACATTCAATCCAAAGGAATGATACAACAGAGTATTCTTGGTCATTGCTTGATCAATATTTGATCCACCAAATTTTGGGAGTCAAGGATTTTGATTAAGAATTTGGAGCACATATCCCACTGTATTTACTTCACTAATTAAATTTAAGTTCGCTTTACAGAAAGATTTGGTGAGAGTCTCAATGACTATAATAGAATTCTGCCAACTGTTTAAATATTATAAACATTTGACTTTTTAAAATCTGATAAAATAAGCAGGTGTAAAGTAACAGTGCTCCTAGCTTATTGTGATGGATCATAATATCCTTGTTAAATCATGTTTGATGAAGCCAAAGGTAATTAAATGTACCATTTCATACAATGATGAAGCACTTTTCCTCTTTATAGCCCACCCATATATCCACCTGCAGAAGTTTATGCTGTTGGCTGCTTTGATAATGAAAGTCATTTGCACATGCACATCTGTCAAACTCAAGTAGTTGCAAAATGATCTGCTTAACTGTCCTGAAGCGTACATTATATATGCTGGTTTCTCAGATGGAGACAAAATATCAAACATGCAAGAATCGATAAATATTTAATTATGAGAACATCAATAAGGTTACCATTAGCCATCCATTTATCTATAATATTAGGACTGGATTGCCTTTTTATAGATGTGTGGCATTTCTGTATTCTAGACTATGTATTAGGCTTTGATACTGTTACTGAAGTACTTAGGATTCCTGGCATTATCAATCATAATTTTTAAAAAAGTTCAACAGACTTATGTTTTTAAAAGCTGCTTAAACAGATCTAGTGAAGCAAATCTAAATAAGACAGTTTTTAAAAGAAATGTAGAGATAAATTATTGTAAAATTAAAAGAAAACCAGATGTAATCTTTGAACTAAAAATTCATTGGCATTGTCATAGTAACTGTCAGTTCTTGATCAAAGCACTTAACTCTGGTGATAATATTTATTTATTTTGTAATAACCTGAAATAAAGCCTACCTCACAGGGTTGTTGTGAGGATTAAGGTTTAAGAAAAAGCTGATAATACATGGTTGGCAGATATCAACAAAGGTTTTATATATATTCTCTCATAATCTATCTACTAACAAAGTTTTGTGAATCTGAAAAGTAAAAATCCTTCATTGCTATGAAAACTTTTACCTGTCATCCATTTGACAAGTTCATTCCTTCTTATTTTTTCTCAATCATAAAATGTTTAAATTATATATTTTAAGGTAAAGCCTCAAATTTTGAATGTCTTTACCATTTGCTTCAAACTATCTGTCTTCAAATTTTTACATTGTTTTTAATCCAAATTTCAAGTTGTCTTATTTTTAGCCACCTCAATCTCTCAGAATTTTTGAGGAATGAATTTATTCTTTCTTCTTATCCAAGAAACAAAGTCTGAAAGTTATTTCTTCAACTCTTTTTTAAACTTTAAAATGGCAAAGCATTTGTGCTACATCCACATTCTTCTCAAATTTATAATAACTACTGTTTAACTCTTAGAGCAGTGACTGCTTCATATTATAATACACATGGTAATGTGACAATTTAAAAAAAAAGTAACTGGATATAGTATAAGGGCTTAGGCCTTGGAACCAGGTCATTCTTTACTGCTTATTAGATTAATAACCTTGGGCAAGTTATTTAACTTGTCTAAGCCTCAGTGAACTCATCTATACAATTAGAAATCTCGTGCCTTCTTCAGTTCATTGATCTGAGAGTTAATTGAGTTAACAAATGACAAGTGCCGAGCATATAAGAGACCTAATGCATCCATTCGAACAAGTATTTAATGAGTGTCTGCTCTGTGCCAGACACTGCTGTGAGTGCTAGTGCTATGCAGAGGGTTCTTCCCTTCATGGAACACACAGTGGGAAAAACAGGATACTTGCAATGATAATGTGATAAGTATTTTTATAGGCAGAAAACATGGTGCTTTTAAAATACCTGCCAGGGAAACCTAGTCTGAGAAAGGTTGTATATATGCTCAGTTAGAGAAGTCTCCCTGATGAGGCAAGACAGAATTGGAAGTTAACCAGATATTAGAGATAAAAGAGCGTTGTAGGCCGAAGAACAAATAGCCCATGGGCAAGTTTGGAACTATCCTAGAGGTAAGTTTGAAAAGTGAAGGCTGTAGAATAACCTATGACCTACTGATGTATAATTTGTCCCATACACTCTTCCAAAAACTAGGACCACTTGAAAGAATAAGAAAATATACATATTTAGATTCGTGACTTCTCTTTTAAAATAATTTTAAAATGAGAAACTACTCTGGGATCAAATGCCGATGTTCACTTAGGTAAGTTGCCGCCTAACTTGCTCTCCAGTGCCCCACAATCCCCACCCTTCCTGTGCTATCTCACTATGGGAAGGAACACTTTTATATTCCCTGTCTAAAGGCTGTTAGGAGTTTTACAGAGCTTTTGCCCCCTAGCCTAGAATAAAGAGATAAGAGATCCTTCAGTGAATAGAGCAAATACTGCTGCTACATAATGGTGGTGGTGATGGTGGTTGTGACGATGTAGTGGTGGCGGTGGTAGTGGTGGTCGTTTTTGTTTTACTTTTGTCATTGTTTTATTATTGATAATACTGTCCTTATCACTGTTATTATTTCTAAAATGTGTAATGCCATTTCCATCCCTAAAGCTTAGTTTATGACTGTCTTACTTAGAGGTCATATATGCTATGTCAATATATTGGATATTGTTGGGGATAAGTACTATACCCAAGGCTAAGTACTATAATTCTCAGAGAAAAATATCCTACACATGAGTAGCTATCAAATTAATAGATTAATTTTCTAAAGGAAAAGCTTTTGGACATAAACACAACTACTAAATAAATAACTAACATATTTGTAGTATATCAGTATATTTATTCTAGTACAGATACTGATGAGAATCAGAAAATTTAGCCTAGTTAATAATCCAGCTGAGAAATGTATTTCCAAGGCACCTAAACTGCTGCCATAAACTTATAAACATAATCTGGCTACTATAGGCGTTTAGAGTCCCTTTCTTTTTATTAATATGAGATCAATTTTATATACCTTAAATAGCTTTTCAATTGCATGTCTCATGTGTAACATTCACAAGGAACCAGATTGTATTTCATATCCTTGATGTGTAAGATAAAGATGTCAGTGTCTGAGGAGCTCAGAAGTCTAACTCTGCTCGTTTCCAAGTCTCCTGTGTCATTTGTTTTGCTGCGTCTGTAAGGCCATTCTGTAGTTGGCACTCCGCCATGGGGTTCCGAAACATATTTTTAGGATCTGACCATGTTTATTATTTAATATTATGATCATTTGCATAATACCTCTACACAGCATTTTCCAAACTTTTCTCAAAGTACTTTTCTTATAAAGTCCATAATTTCCCCATATATTCCTGAGTGTTTGCCTTGTATCAAGCTGTAGTTTATTCTATAAATTTCCTGATTAGGTTTGGATTAATTTTATATAAATATATTTTAAAATGTTAATTCTATACATTGCAGTTTTACTGAACAAAAAGGCAAAGAGTGAAGAATAGAGTTTGTCTGTTTTAACTGGATGACTGTAATAAAATACACTTGAAAAAGTAGTCATGTTATTCCCACAGAACATCTTCTGAAATTTTGATCAAGAGGGTTAATCACCCAGAAGGAAAACCAAAATTTAGCATTAACTTGTTTTCTTTGAACAACTCTACTAAGGAAGCATTTACTTACTGTTTTAATAAAGTATAGTTATGCTTTATGATAATTTATTGTAGGCGGTGGTAGTGGTGGTCGTTTTTGTTTTACTTTTGTCATTGTTTTATTATTGATAATACTGTCCTTATCACTGTTATTATTTCTAAAATGTGTAATGCCATTTCCATCCCTAAAGCTTAGTTTATGACTGTCTTACTTAGAGGTCATATATGCTATGTCAATATATTGGATATTGTTGGGGATAAGTACTATACCCAAGGCTAAGTACTATAATTCTCAGAGAAAAATATCCTACACATGAGTAGCTATCAAATTAATAGATTAATTTTCTAAAGGAAAAGCTTTTGGACATAAACACAACTACTAAATAAATAACTAACATATTTGTAGTATATCAGTATATTTATTCTAGTACAGATACTGATGAGAATCAGAAAATTTAGCCTAGTTAATAATCCAGCTGAGAAATGTATTTCCAAGGCACCTAAACTGCTGCCATAAACTTATAAACATAATCTGGCTACTATAGGCGTTTAGAGTCCCTTTCTTTTTATTAATATGAGATCAATTTTATATACCTTAAATAGCTTTTCAATTGCATGTCTCATGTGTAACATTCACAAGGAACCAGATTGTATTTCATATCCTTGATGTGTAAGATAAAGATGTCAGTGTCTGAGGAGCTCAGAAGTCTAACTCTGCTCGTTTCCAAGTCTCCTGTGTCATTTGTTTTGCTGCGTCTGTAAGGCCATTCTGTAGTTGGCACTCCGCCATGGGGTTCCGAAACATATTTTTAGGATCTGACCATGTTTATTATTTAATATTATGATCATTTGCATAATACCTCTACACAGCATTTTCCAAACTTTTCTCAAAGTACTTTTCTTATAAAGTCCATAATTTCCCCATATATTCCTGAGTGTTTGCCTTGTATCAAGCTGTAGTTTATTCTATAAATTTCCTGATTAGGTTTGGATTAATTTTATATAAATATATTTTAAAATGTTAATTCTATACATTGCAGTTTTACTGAACAAAAAGGCAAAGAGTGAAGAATAGAGTTTGTCTGTTTTAACTGGATGACTGTAATAAAATACACTTGAAAAAGTAGTCATGTTATTCCCACAGAACATCTTCTGAAATTTTGATCAAGAGGGTTAATCACCCAGAAGGAAAACCAAAATTTAGCATTAACTTGTTTTCTTTGAACAACTCTACTAAGGAAGCATTTACTTACTGTTTTAATAAAGTATAGTTATGCTTTATGATAATTTATTGTAATGATAAAATACAAGAAGGGATGAGACATTTGGGTTGACAGCTTGAATGTTAAAATATCCATATGACAAATACAACAATTTTATAGCAATCAACAGATATTGTTTGGATGTCAGACTTAATTCCTGAAATTATGACATATTCTTAGAGTTTCTAAAACAAGTCTATATCTTGACCCTCGGGCTTTCCTGAACTACTTACTGCTGGCGTCAGTTCTCCTTCAAGCCTCATGCTAAGGTTTCCCTTTCGTATTTGTCTTGGCAGCAAGCTTGCTAAGAAACGCAAAGATGCTATGGGGAACACCCGGCAGGAAATGACACACATGGTAAATGCTATGGATCGAAGTTATGCTGATCAGAGCACTCTGCATGCAGAAGACCCTCTCTCCATCACCTTCATGGACCAACATAATTTTAGTCCAAGATGTAAGTTCTTTACCAAAATTTTGATCAATGACTTTTAAAGCTATTTAATTTCTCTCTGAATTCAACACATTAGCTTTTGAATAGAGGGGAAATAAGACAGAGAGTGGACGAGGAAACTGGAGATAAAGAAGTGATATGGAATACAGCGGAGTTTATCAGAAGGCTTATTTTCAGTCTTGATATTTGATTCAGTTTAACTTCAGACTGTATGAATTTTATTACTAAAGAGACATTCATACACCACTCAGACCAAATCTTATCGCTTTAAGTTAAAATATTGATTGCCTACATAAAATTAGCTCACGTCAGGATTTATAATTGTTTTGTATTTGAATCTTCCATTGTGTAAGGTTCAGTCTTTTGAGATATGAGATATCATAATTCTTTCTGGGAATTATTGGCATGGGAAAAGTCATTCTATTTAATTATTCTATAGATGCCTCAAGAATTTCAGTAATAAAAAGTTAACCAGAGAAAAGAGAAATCTACATACTGTTAAGTATCTGGTGTGAAGTCCAAAAGTTTACTTGAACTGAGGGATTGACAGGGAATGGTGAGATCCATCTATTCACTCACCTGTGTTAAGAATTGCAAATGTTTATCTGTGGAGGCATATCTTTTAAAACAGTTCCTCTGAAGTATTGTTTAATGTCCCCTGATCAGTATTACTGTTTATCTTCAAATTTTCTAGAATTTTGTTTATCCCATTCTATAGCACTGTGTTTATTTTGTTACTTAAAATTAAGTTCAATTACCTGACTGTCTCTTCAAATAACTAAGTGAAATTGGTACTTGAGGAAAGCAGATTGTGTTTATCCTTGGCCTTGTGTTCAGAGAGGCATTTGCCACAGATCCCAGTTTGGAAAAAACTGTATAAGGAAAGAAGTAAACAATAGAAGTGTTATTTTCGTTACAGATTATAAAAATATGTTGTGGTAAGACTGAGAAAGTGAAGTATTTGTAGGTTTATGCATTTATGGCTTTTCAAAAGGGGGTGTTTTTTCTGAAATGTTCAGCTTGGTGCAAACTTTTTAAAAATTATTGGCCATGATTTTCCCTGATATGTACCTATATCACATTAGTAGGTAAGGATATTATAATGAGTCGTTTTGGAATTTAGTTTTAATAGTGATAAGGACTTTCTGATCTGTTCTGTTTTTTTTTCACTGTAAGATAAATAATAGAGAAAAACATAAAACATTGTTGCTCTTGAAAGTTTTGTTAAAATTATAGGTGTATCATTTCTCTAACCACTCGATTTAAAAATTAATCAATTAAAGATTTGAAAGATTGTTTGTTTCCAAAGCTTTTCTATCTAATGCCTGTAGACCTTATTATGAAGTTTGAATTTAGTAGTATATCTATAAATATTATACACTTGTGAACTTGGAGAAAGGATTAAATCTATTTTCCAAAGTAAACTAAAGTGGAATGAATATAATTACCTCTCTAAGTACCTCACACTGGATAGATCTAAATGTATTTTCCCCCTAATTTTATAATCTTTATAAATTGAAGTTGAATCTTCTTGGTCTTTAAAATTGGACTGACCACTGAACTATAATTATAGATGCACCTTTCCTGGTATTTTGAGGTAACCCAAGTTGAGAAAGAGAATGGTCCCTTTGCAGGTTATAGTAATAAAGAAAGTTTAGTATTTATATTTCTTAAGAAATGATAAATTTATTTTAAAGGAAAAAAAGAATATGAAATACAACTTTAGGGCAATATATTCCTTCATGAGCTTTGTTTTCCTGCAGTGCCCAATGATCCACTTGTGCCGACCGCTGTGTTAGGTGAGGCCCTAATTCTTTGTCATCTTTTTTTGCATGGATCATACCTCCTTGCATGGGTTACAGCTTTGTCTACACAGTATTTGCAGTGCAGGAAGCAGTTTGATTTTGAAAATGTAGTCCTGATTTTATCAGAGAGCAATTGCGATCAACCCAAGTAGATCTAGTGCATTTCAAATTAGTTGGGTATACTTTTTTAAAACAACTTATCCTTTAATTCTTGGTTCTGTTAGATTTGGAGTGGGTACAAGGACCCTTAATATGAATATATAACTAATGTTTATATATGCAAGTTAGTAGAATGAATCCAAATGTACACATTTCAGGGGCCAGTGCTACCAGAATCGCTAGTGTATATATATATATATATATATATGTATAATATACCTGATTTAAATGGATTTTTCTAAATCCTCCTAATTTTATAACTACTAAAGAATACATTTCCAAGTAAACATTTGGCTTTTGTGCATTTGCTTTAGTTTTGTCTTAGTTAAGAATTTATAAATGCAGGTAAAATTGCTGCAGTATTAATAATGGAGTTTTGCATTCTCTATGCACTTTACATGATAAGTGTTATCTTTCAAAAAATTTACATTAATCCAAGATTTACCACTACATTGGAGAAGGAAATGGAAACCCACTCCAGAATTCTTGCCTGGAGAATTTCATGAACAGAGAAGCCTGGCGGCCGACAGTCCATGGAGTCGCAAAGAGTTGGCCATGAATGAGCAACTAACACTACCAGTATATAACATCTAAGACAGCTAGTATTGCTAGTAATAAATAAGACCTTTCCAGCTGTAAAATTAAATAAGTTTTTAACGATATGTTTAAGAATACAATGAGTTTCATTTCGATTTGTACTCTATCCCTTGACTGATTACATAGCAATGATTTGACCAGCTGGCTTGTACGTTCACGAGTTGTCTTGTCAGTTTGTCCCCCGTGCTTCTAATATTTAAGATTTAATCAGAGAAATGTAGAAATTGCCAGATAAATCTACCTTTAAAATTCCGAGTTCTCATGCTTTATATTTAAATTTCTTAGAACATAAGACATCAGTTTATACGTATTTTTATTATCAATGTATTCAATGTTTAATTATATTTTCAAAATATGTTGGAATAATACAACTAACTCAGTTAAGTAATATATACCTTTTTGACTAAAATAGTTATTAAAAGTTAAAATTTTATAATACAAAGGTATATTCTAAAAGAATCTATAAGTCAGTGTTTTCTGTCTCTGACTGCACTCTCCCTTTGATATTGCCACCAACAAGGTCAGGGAAGTGAGCTGGGGAATTTGCCTCAAAGGATGGCCTGATCAAATAGGGAAGAGCCAGGAATCATAGTCTTTGAGAGGCATCAAATTCCTCTGAAAATGTCATCTTCTGTTGAGCACTGTAGAATGAGGTCAGCATCAAGCTCATAAGTTAAATTCAATGAATTTATTAAAAATTCAAGGAAAAAGATTGTTACCTGTTAAAATTTCATTGTGGTAATATTCAAAGACATGTAGAATTGGGTCTAAGAAGTCTCAGTGCTCTTGTGAACTCACAAATATGAACTCATGAAAATATTCGTGAAAAATGTCTTTGCTTCCCCTTCAATAAAATGATATAATAATTCTTACCATACCTTCTCCACAGAGCTTAGTAAAGAGAAAATGAGATAATGTATAAAGTTTAAAATATTATTGTAATAATTTTCCCATGAAAGAGGATATTTATTTATTTTTTTTGTATTTATTTATTTTTTTACACGAACTCCCAAACATGAACCCCAGATCATCCCCATACACCAGCCCCAAGCATCCTGCAGAGGATATTTATTTTTAAGGAAGGCTAGAGTTAACACAACAGAGTTATAAACCTATTCATTTAAAAAATCATTGTGCATTTTATGTCATTTTGTAAGTCTAGCTGGTTGATATTTCTATTTCTTCTTTGAAAGCTAAATAGCTTGTTAATCATACCAAATTTAGAAATGATTTGTTGCATTTTTCATCATACTTGGAATCACTGTTTATAGTTTTACATCATTTATTTTGTATTTATAAAGCAATTTTTGAAATCATTTCAAATATTGCTTGATATTAATATCTGCTTACTGATTTAAATAGAAGTCGGAAACTTTTGTATTGATTCATATTTTTGTTTTTTTGTGTTTTACTGCTGCATTGGGTTAAAGTCCCTATTACTGGTAAGTGTATTGCAAAGAACTCTAGAAGACCTGTCCTTCAAAGAAATATTTAAAGTTATTCTTAAATGTGTAGTAAGGATAATAATTAGTACATGTACTCTTGCTTCGAGTCACATTATTAGGTAATTCAATGAGGTGAGGTAGAAATGTATAGATATTAATAATTCATGTGTGATTATTTTTAAAAATATTGCTCATTGTACTACTGTATTAAAGCTTAATGCAAAGCAAAAGGCACTGTCTACCTCATATTGATACGTAATCATGTAAGATCTGGAATACGGTTGAATCCTCTGTTTCTTACTGAGGCTTTTATAAATGTAAATATTCCACTGCTCCCGCAAGTACAATGTGACCTCTGGGTCTGCTTCACAGAGCACTGACTACCTTTATTCCAGATTGGATGATTGCGTTTTGCCTTCCTAACAGTCTGTTCTCTTTACTTCTTATCCTAAGCTGTATATTCTGTGATAGTGCCCCAATCAGTGGCTTCTGGATTTAATTTTACAGGGGAGATGTATATTTCTTTATGTCAGTCTATTGATTGCAGTATTTTAGCAAAGGTAGACCAACTGAGTGTCGTCTCATAGAAAAAATAGTAAACGTTCATGAATCATGATTGTTAGCAAATGTTTGTGTGTAGAGGGGTGGGAAACCAGAGTAAAAAGCGTTAATTCTTTTGGGTATTTTTAGGTCACAACAGAATCCAACAGAATTTTTTTTTTTTTAGTTCAATGTGTAGTTTTAGAAGTAAATGCAAAAGAAAAAACTACATTCAGCCTAGTAAGAGAAAGTAAAATAAATGCAATCAAGCTAAATTATAGAAGCACACAAATCTGATTGTGGGGTTCTTTTTCTTTTTTTTTTTTTTCCTTCTCCAGGAAGAAAAAATGTTTATCATGGGGACAACAATTCATTTTTTGCCATATCCTATTTGTAGAGTTGGTGATAGAACAGGCAAATGTACCAGCACTTGAAATATGTTTAACTGTTAACTAAATATCGTTCTCTACAGTATGCAGTATCATTAAAACAAAAGTTCCCCTAAGAGTGTACTTTCTCTTCTGTTAATGAGTATGGCAGTATAATGTTTGCCAAAGTAACACCCCTTAAAACATTTGTTTTTTTTAAAGATGGTAAGTTTAAATGTGATCATTATAAGCATGCTTCTTCTCGTTGTAATGATTAGCACTATGGTCATTAAAATAATATTTATTTTTCAGAGGTAAAATGTTCTTGTTCTTTTCTTCCTTCTTGTGACAGAGACTTAAGAGTTTCTTTTCATTTTAAGCTAACAACACAGTTGGGATGGGGCCTGCACTTAAATGTGGGTGGTGAGGGATTTAATGGATTTGTAACTAATTGATTCATTGAAATATTGAAATATTTATTGAGTGACTGCTTTTACCAGGCATTAAGAATAAAAAGAAAAATGTGACTCTTGTCTCTACATACTAAGCATTTAGAGTTTAGTTAGAAAAAGAGATCAAGAAATAAATGATTAAAATACATTGTAAGTGAAATGAATGTAGGAGAACAGAAGGCCATGGGAATGTAAAGCAGGCACCGTATAACTCAGCCAAGATGGGCCATGGAGGAATTCCAGAAGAAGTATCTAAATATTTTGTCCCAGAGACAAACCAAGGTTTCTTGTGCACAGTAACCAAAAGAGTCAAAATGTATCAGCAATAAAAAATAGCAATAATAAGAAACCAAGGGCGTAGAGATGAAGTGTAAACGCACGTGTAACCTGGCTAGCAGACGTAGTGAGCCATGGGCTGATTCTGTAAAATGTTCAATTACGGGTCTGGAGTGTTTCACGGTAAAAAAGTCCCAGGTGGAAGGGCATACTAGGACTACAGTGGGGATGGGTTGCCTATATAGGGTGGTTGGGATATGGGTGGGAAATAATTTGTTCAGTTTAATCAACAATGAAAATACCTCTCCAATTGACAACTTGATCTTCTGGTCCCACAATGTACTACTGTGACTGCAGATAGAAGAAAAAAGCCAGAACTCAGCAAAATCTCCCACTTATACTTCTTTAAAGTGGATCAGCTGTTTCTCTACATCTCACAGCATCTGTTGTCTTGCTTATATACACGTATTAATAATATGCCCTGACCTCCTACCTGGAGCTGAAGTAAAAGGCTTTGTCTTTATAGGGATGCTGCCCTGGGTCTGTACTATATTTCTTTCTTCCTCCTATTATCAGAAAGATCATAAGATCTTAAAATCTGCTTTGCATAGATATATATTAAACAAGATAACTTTGTCTTTTTTTTAATCTTCTGGAATCTGAAACATGGCAGATGAGAACCACAGTGCTACAGCAGAATCCAGTCGTCTTCTCGATGTACCTCGCTACCTGTGTGAGGGGACAGAATCCCCTTACCAGACGGGACAGCTGCACCCAGCCATCAGGGTAGCCGACTTACTGCAGCACATTAATCTCATGAAGACATCAGACAGCTATGGGTTCAAAGAGGAATATGAGGTGAAAGTTTCAATACTATGTTGAATCTTATTTCTAACCATGATACTCAGCAGAATTTAGCAGCTTTTCCTCCCATTTACATAGCAAGCACTGGAATACTCTGTAGACCCTCTAGTCCTTTGTCTGTGAACAATCAAGTGGGCATTTGAGGAGAAGGATGTAGATGGATTGAAAAAAGGATACTTCCAGGGGGTATAGCTGGGTCAAAATTCATTTTAATAAGAAATGTTGGATTCCATAATTTATTTTACTATGCTACTTAGAGACCAGTTTGTTAGACCTTATGTTTTCTCCACTCAAAAATTCGTAGCAGAATATCTTGAGTCCTGGTGTACCTTTGCAGTTTCTGCCATTTGAATGACCTAAGCAGTGGATACTTGTCTGCCTCTTTGCTTGTTGACCCTCTGTTGAAAATAAGATCAAGCTATGGGTGTTAAATGTGTTACTTGTCGCTCTGAGTTCTGTTCTGAGGATTATAGGTTGAGGGTGGCTGGGAAGAAAAACAGAACACTGCGAATTCAGACAGCAAAAAGCAGCCCCCAAACAGGACATGGGAAATTCTTTCATCCTTATTTCCCCTTCCTATCCAAACTAAAACAGCAAGATTATACTATAGAGGAAGTTATTTAACTAAGCATCCCAATGTGCATAATATAGCAAAAAGGAAATAGTTCTTTTGCTACTTTTTATTTACGAGAAATGTCACTCTGGGGTGTAGAAGAAAGTACCTCCACCACCAAACACACACAATTAAAATGAAAGAACCAAGGAGTACTTTCCTTTGAAAGACCACCTAAAATACAATGTATTTAACTTCATAAGGAATCTTCTAAACATCGCCTTTTATTTACAGATTACTTGTAGACCTTAGTTTGGAAGTGAATGAAATTTTTGAATTTTGCATGTCGGTTTTAGATATACGCTGGATATATGCTGTGGTGACAATATTGTAAAGTAATTAACCTCCAATTAAAATAAATAAATTTATATTTTACAAATAAAATAAAACAAAAATAGTACAAGGAATTGCAATTTGTCAGAACCGTTTTGTTGTTCCTTGCATGTATATTCCTGTGTACCTCATTTCAAAGCCCATTGGCTCTTTGAAGACCCCCTTTCTTGTGTTGAGCAAAGTTTAAGTTTTTCTGCAAAAAGATATCTATACCCATATTTTAAATTGCTGCATATGGTAATTAAACCAATCAACAAATTCATCTGTTCCAAGATTCTTGGAGATGGTGACTCTTTTTAATTTTCATATGGTCTCTTGTGGAGACTGAATCCTTTTCAGGATCTTCAAAGAAACTAAAATGTGATGTATTGCACATGATTTAGTGAATAATTATGGGAGAAAACAGGTTTTCTTTGTCCTGTTAGAAATGCTAAAGGAAGCATATTTTTGAAAGATGCTCATTAAAAGTAGTTTTGAAGTCTCTGATGCTTTCTCTACTTCCATCTCACAAAGTTGCAGTGATGTTAGATTTGAAATACTTTCAAGGCGCCTCCCCCCGCCCCCCGCTTTTTCCCCCCTAAAGTTGTTTGTTGTCCTCAATTTGAACTCAGTCCAACCCAAGATGAACAAGTAGGAGTCCAACAAGCAGGCTTTGAGGTCTGAAGATTGATCTTGTTTACTGCTATAGGACTCCCTTCCCGCCTGAGAAAGTGGCTTTTACTATTTTAGTCTTTAAAACAGACAGACTTGATTCAAGGAAAGGAATTAAATTCAGTGTGCTTGTTAATTGTGCTTTTTCCTAGAGCTTCTTTGAAGGACAGTCAGCATCTTGGGATGTAGCTAAAAAAGATCAAAATAGAGGAAAAAACAGATATGGAAACATTATAGCATGTAAGTTCTCTTATGATTCTTGATAAATGTAAAAACCAGGTGTAGAAGATAAAGGGTAAATTTGCAATTACTCCTTCTATGGTTTTAAACTTTAAAAAAATCCCAGAGGATGGCAATCTGTTTATAACATAACCTATTACTTTATAAAGTTATAGGTTAAATAGGTTACTCTGTTTATAAAGTAACCTATATTATAACAGCATTGGATATTGGCAGCAATTCTGAAATTGTCATCATTCTCATTAATTGACTCAGATTCTTCATCTTGTGGTGATAATGTGCTGCTGGATTTTATGTTTGCACATAAGTGCTTAGAGGTGTCATTAACAACTGAAAATATTAGGATAATGAATATGAAGGATTTTTTTCATGCTAAGTTACTATAACTCTTCCACCAAACACATTCAAGGTGGGAGTGATTCCTTCCATACACCTTGTTTCCTTTCTTGGAGCCAGTGCCTGAATCCCATTTGCTCTGAGTTATTTATCATTAGGGACTTCCTCCTGATTAAGTCTTCAAGGAGTGTTCATGAGATAAATAAATTGATTATCATATGAAACCGTAGGAGCAGTAAGAATAGTGACAGATAGTTTAGCTTGTAACTAGCTGCTGATTTTACTTAGACTATCTTATTCTCAATTTAAATTATTTTGCACTCTCTTTTGAATACATCAGAGTTTAACCTTTGTGAGAGTAACCATAACTCTCACAAAACAAGAAGTTGAGAGTAGGGTTTCAAAATTCACTCCCTAATTCTGTGGCCCATTTGCTGTAAAGTACAGGGAGAAAAGATCCCACCCATTTAAAATCATGCCTAACAAGCAAAATTAGGAGTTAAGGCAAGTTTAGTAATTCTGAAAAATGTATGACTCGAATGATTATTTACCAGACATTATTATCATGTCTACTAAAAATTTGCTAACTATGAAGATGCTAGTCATTGAAGCTTTCTTAACAGAATATTATCATCAAAATAAGTAATGAGCTCATTAGAATTCTTGCATTTTTTCAAATGACTGGTATCCAATGAAATTTTAAAAGTATATTATGGATAACCTGTTGTTAACCACTGAATTATTTTAAGTTTCTACTAGGGTCATTGTCTCAAAACAGGTGGGAAATTTAATAGCTTTTATTTTATCCTTTAAAAATCTCAGATGATCACTCCAGAGTAATTTTGCAACCTGTTGAGGATGATCCTTCTTCAGATTACATTAATGCCAACTATATAGATGTAAGTATTTTTACCCTGCAGTATGCCCAATTTATTGGCTTATATATATATATGTATATATATATAAATCTTTTCCTTGTTATTACCTATAAAGTGATTGCTAGCTTTTTAAAATAAAGAACAAACTGTACACTTTTCTTTGTTCTGCGTCCTAGTACTTACTGACGTTGTTGTGCTTTCTTTCACACCTGACTTTGGTTTGGGCTGTAGATTTGGCTGTACAGGGATGTAAGTACCACTATATGTAAATAACAGCACCCTATTATAGATACTTAATGTAACTACTCTTAATTACAGTTTTTACTAATGCTTACTACTAGTTCTTTCTGCATGCTTCACCTAACTAGCCTCATACAGTATATCTATGTTCATTTTTCTGTAACTCCTTTACATGTGTAAAGATCTAGTTTACCTCCCTCCCTTTGCTATGTTTAGAAAAGCAGGATCATTTTTAGCTTTTGACAATTTATTATGTACTCGAGTTTTATTTGTTGATGGTTTCTGTTTCTGGCTTTTATCCTACCCTTCCCTAAACATATGTGAGAAGCTGGATAGTATGATGTGTATTAGTGTTTCTGAAATTTTACTTTTTTACATTTGACTTCTGATGTTAAAAATGGGTAGGGAGACTATTTTGTGGTGTGTGGTATTGGTTTGTAAAGTATTAAAATTACTTAGGCAAAATAATTACAAAATTGCGTTTATAGAATACACATATCACACATATATATTGAATCATAAAAATGAAAGTTTGTTTTGATATACATTCCACTGTTCAGTGTTGGTTAAGACATATGTACATGTAAATCCTTTGTTTAATGCAAGTAATTATCAAAGAAAATAAAATATTAAGGATGCAGTATATTATATCCAAGAAGGACAGGCTCTGTTCATATTTCTTGCTTCAAAATCACACTGGAAACTGCAAGAATGTTAATTCATCCCTCTGTCCCTCGCTTTCCTCATCTTTACAATGGGGATAATAACAATACCACTAACCTCATCATTTTATTGTGAGAATTAAATGAAGTAATTCATGTTGATCATTTAGCACAATGCCTAGCACATATTAAGCACTCATTAAACTTCACTATTTTAAAAAATAGTTCAGGCATACTGAAATGAATTAATTCTAAATTTGCATTACTTGTATGGCAAAAGATAGAAATATCAACAATTATAGCATATATGATACATTTATAGATATGCAATATATATATAATTAGGATCTAACTTTTTATAATTTCTATAAATAAGAAATAATTTAATCACATTTATTAAGTTCATGTTTTATAGTTATTTTGTGACTTGTCATTACTTATATATTTGAATTAATGAATTTTATTAACTATAGTCTTTGAGTATAATGGCGTGGACAGAATGTCTTATGGACACTTTGGGCACAACCGAGGGTCTTGTAAATATCAACAATTTTTGGTATGCACCAAATGTCTTATAGATGTTTTGGATAGGAGCAGATGGTCTGCTAACTCAGGCTTTTACTAAAACCCTTTGCTGAAGACACAACAAAGACAAAGATTAACCCTATTAACATTTTTGCTACTAATGACTTATTGAAATTCAAATCAATTGAAAGCAACTGACAACTTATCTTTTATTTGGAGTAATTTCTTTATGGAACAATATCAAGTGCTTAACCACATAAAACTCTTGGCACACTATAAAAATAAAGAAAAAAGTACTAAACCTTTTGTTCAGGATAAGATGCATTTTTAAAAAGTTTTTTTTCCCTATATATGTGTGTACCTATAATTATGTGTGTGTAAATTAATATTATCAGCACATACAAAATAGTTTTGGCAGATTCCTGAACATATTATTGAATAGAAATATTCTCTAAAAAAAAATCTCAGCAGGACTTTGACTTGATGCACACATGCATTGTCCAGCTCTAACATTGGAATGTTCTGTTATTTTTTTATGGTTCTAATATGTCGTTGTCCATTTGTAATGCAGTGTGTTGTACTTTTGGATGATAAAATAAGAATTAATATTTTTGGACACAGTTTTGCCAGGAATGAAACTAAAGATTAACATGAAGGCATAAACATTGTAGTGAAACCAAACAAAATCTATAAAGTTACTTCCTAGCAAGCAAAACTCAATTGTGCAATATATATTCTAATCAGACTCCTTAAAATATTTAATTTTTGTTTTATTTTTACCTTTCAGATAACCTAGGTTTGAGAAGTGAACTATGAGTTCACTACTCATTTCTGGACTTTTTACTATAACTTAATCTTAACAGGTGGTTGTCTTCATCTTTTTATGCCTTCATTCATTTATTTCTGACACAGATATAAAATGATGACCACTTTGTTCTCCTATTTTAGGGCTACCAGAGACCAAGCCACTACATTGCAACTCAAGGTAAAACTTTGCCTTTTAAAATAGAGTAGAATAACCAAATAATTATAATCAAACTTGCTTAATTCATCTATATGATGTTTTCTTGCAGTTTGATCTGAGTTGAAAAAAAAAATCAGCTCTTCCAGTTAACACTGTTCTTTATTCATCTGTATAATACAGGTTATTTTATCTCTTTAACATGTATATAAATTAAACCTTGATTTATTTTTTTTAATTAAAGGTAAAATAGAAACTACTGGTAGTCTTTGAGATTTGGTTCTTGGTATCTGGATGTCCCAGAACACTAGTAAACAGTGCTGGGCAGAGAAATTACTTATTTTTTGATGAAAGCAACTGAGATCTCATCTTATATAAGGTGCCTATTTCTTTGCAGCAGAGTTTGTTGGCCTGGCATGTAATAGTACCCAAGGCCAACATTGCTATGTTGGACTGTCTTGCAACAGTTTTTTTTTTCAAGTCAAGACTAAAACATAGCGAAGGGCAGAAGGGAACTTAGTTGAGTTCATTCTTTGTGGAAAAGTAGAAGAAAGTCAAGCAATCTTGTTAGAGTGGCACACTGGGGGCCAGAAGTATCCTAAGGACCATACCAAGACCACCTCTAGTTATCGCCCCAAACTGACCACTATCAGATAAGAAAACCGCACATCTTACTTTATAAAAAAGAAAAGTAAAACAAAAGTTAATTTGCTGTTTTTACAGAGGTTATTTTCTAAGTGTTTTTCACGTATCTTTGGAGTTATTGAGTTTAATTAATTATAAACTCTTTAAGTTAGAAAGATCATCCATGGTGAATGATATTCCTGTTTCATGCTATAGGGTAAAATTTAGCCCAGTAGATGCTTTTGCAGCTCAGAGATGATTCCAGTAAATTACAACATGTCCTTACATATCTGGTAGTTCTTCATTAACCGCTAAACTTGCACTGTTTATAAATGATGTTTGTATAATTAATTAGTAATGTGTGCTGTTTGGTTGATGGCGGCATAAGACTTCCTGTTTTCCCATTTACATGAAGATGAATTAAAGTAACTTAGAGACAGACATAGCCCCTGCTTCCCTGGTGGCTCAGTGAACAAAGAATCTGCCTGCTAATGCAAGAGACACAAGTTTGATCACTGGGTCAGGAAGATCCCCTGAAGAAAGAAAGGGCAACCCACTTCAGTATTCTTGCCTTGGAAATCCCATGGTCAGAAGAGCCTAGTGGGCTATAGTCCATGGAGTTGCAAAGAGCTGGACACGCCTGAGTGACTATACAACAACAAGAGACAGATATAAGTACCCTAAAAACTAGTGCATCTTCTGAATTTGCAAACACAGAAGGCAAACTGAAGCAGACAAACTTGTATACACCTATTTTCTTGCCTTTAGTGTGAATTTAGATATGAATTGAATTGAAGTACTTGTAGTGATATTTTGTGCTAGGCCTTTACGTTTTCTACTTTGGCGCATTTAGTTTGTATTGTTCTTTTTCTTATCTACACGTCTTTTTAACTACGAAATTTCTCTGATAACATACTATTCAAATTAATTTTTATAGGCCCAGTTCATGAAACAGTGTATGATTTCTGGAGAATGATCTGGCAAGAGCAGTCTGCATGCATTGTGATGGTCACAAATTTAGTTGAAGTTGGCCGGGTAAGAGGCAAAAAACACCCTGTGTGTTATAAAATATGAGTATAAGTTGAACAGCAATACATAATACACTTAGAATAGAATACCATTCAATTGTTTGAAAAACTTTCTTAGGCACATCATTTCAACTGAGTGCTCCTAAGTGAGACTTTGATTGCTGAGAAGTTATTTGATTTCTCATTTAGTAAAGTAAATAAGCTTTGATTTTATGTTAGAATCTAGTTGCATTGTCAGGCTTGTGTGTTTTTATGAGATTATGCAAAATCTTTCTATTGTGTTATAGATTCTCTTATTTATGGATTTTTTTTTATTATTTACGGATTTTTAAACTGTCTTTTAACTATGACCTGAAGAGTTTTCACTGAAATTAAATCATCTTGGTTAATGAAAAAAATAGTTTCAGAAAGACTAATGCTAGTGGGCAGAGTGAGAGGACTAAAGTAAGACATAAAAGCAATAACATACATTGTTACAGAAAAGTTTAATAAATTTGACCACACAAAAGTATAAAATTATCTATATCAAAAAATTAATTAAAAGATGCACATACAACAAAGAAATTGTGATTATTTAATATTCTTAACTCATAGCTTTAATATAAATATAAAGGAAATACCAGAATCTCTGCCCCACAAAAAAGCACCTGCTATCTATGGGGTCACACAGTCGTACACGACTGAAGTGACTTAGCAGCAGCAGCAGCAACATGCCTATTGAAAATGTTTAACCTCATGTGCTGATATACCATTTTTTACTTTGAAATCAGCAAGCACTTTTAGAAAAAGAATAATAATCCTGATTGATTGTAAGAGTGTGATGAGAAATATTTTCATGTGTTGCTGATCATATTTAAATTGCCATAAGCCCTCTGGCTTTCCAGGTGACCCTGGTGGTAAAGAACATGCCTGCCAGTCAGAGACATGGGTTCAATCCCTGGGTCGGGCAGATCCCCTAGAGAAGGGCGTGGCACCCCACTCCAGTATTCCTTCCTGGAAAATCCCATGGACAGAGGAGCCTGGCAGGCTATAGTCCACAGGGTCTCACAGAGTTGGACACAACCGAAGCAACTTAGCACACATGCACACAAGCTCTCTGTAAATCAGTAAAGCAATGTATCTACAGAATTTTAAAATATTGATATCGTTTGACCACTAATTTTACCTTCCATGCACTTATCTTAAGAAATTTATTTAAACTACAATTGACTTCATGGGCTTCCTTAATTGTTCAGTTGATAAAGAATCCACCTGTAATGAGGGAGACCCAGGTTCCATTCCTGGGTTGGGAAGATCCCCTGGTGAAGGGAAAGGCTACCCACTCCAGTATTCTGGCCTGGATAATTCCATGGATTGTATAGTCCATGGGGTCGCAAAAGTCAGACACGAATGAGCGACTTTCACTTTCAGTTCACAATGACTTCATATATAGTCGTAGGTATTTTACATAGCCATAAATGTCCACAGTAAAGTTATACATCCATGATCTAGAAATACCACTCTTTATAGATGATACTTAAAAGCAATTTTACAAACTTAAAAATTAATTAGGGGAAATATTAAGTGGAAAATTACCAGTATACAGAGCAATATAATTATTATTATCACATTTATAAAGTATGTATGAAAATTTCTTAGACAAATCAAGAAGAATAAATAAGCAAAGATATAGGAGATTTCAAGAAAAGAACCATCAAACATGATTTAATGAATAGTTAGATTCCATTATCATCAAAATAATTTAGAATATACATTCTTCTTATAACTTCGTTTAAGTTTTATGAAAAGTCAATCATGCCTTTGCTGTCCACCTGGAACTATCATAACATTGTTCATCGGCTATGTGTGCATGCTAAGTCGCTTCAGTGGTGTCCGAGTCTCTGTGACCTTATGGGCCATAGCCTGCCAGCCTCTTCTGTTCATGGGATTCTCCAGGCAACAAAATGAAGTGGGTTGCTGTGCCCTCCTCCAGGAGGTCTTCCCCACCAAGGGATTGATCCCACCTCTCTTATGTCTCCTGCATTGGCAGACAGGTTCTTTACCAGTAGCGCTACCTGGGAAGTCCTTCCTCGGCTATACTCCAATATAAAATAAAAAGCTAAAAAGAAATCAATCACAAACTTAGTTATAAAGGAAACAAATACATAATAAAAATTCAAAATGTTTCCAAAGTCCAGTGGAAAATAACAAATCACTGACCAGCAACTCCCCAAATTAGGCTCAGAAATCACCAAAGGCCTCTTGTGAATAATCTTTGAATGAAGTATTGCCTCCTGATGCAAAGAGCCTACTCATTAGAAAAGACCCTGATGCTGGGAAAAATTGAAGGCAGGAGGAGAAGGGGACAACAGAGGATGAGATGGTTGGATAGCATCACTGACTCAATGGACATAAGTTTGAGCGGGCTCCAGGAGATGGTGAAGCACAGGGAAGCCTGGCCTGCTTCAGTCCATGGGTCACAAAGAGTCAGACATGACCGAGTGACTGAACAACAGTTGCCTCAGAACTAAAATTATATTATGAAGATAAGTAATTTTATATCAAAATATTCCATGTTAGGAGAAAAATATATAACCAAAAGTGATTTCTATTTTGAAAGATAGTATAAAATCTTTTTAAAAACAGTTAAACTAGAAAACCAGGGAAAAAGTCAGTAAAACAAAGGGAAAAATAAATATAAAAATGCTGCTGCTGCTGCTAAGTCACTTCAGTCGTCTCCGACTCTATGCGACCCCATAGATGGCAGCCTACCAGTCTCCTCCGTCCATGGGATTTTCCAGGCAAGAGTACTGGAGTGGGGTGCCATTGCCTTCTCCGATATAAAAATGAGACACTGACAAAAAAGAATAAATTTAATCAAAAATCTATTTCCTTGAAAAGATCAATAAAGTAACTAAACCACTAGTCAATTCCAAATGAAGAGCAATCAAAACAAAATATGTGACACTGGGTAACACAAAAGGGACAGAACTATAGCTATAGATGCTATTAAGAAAGTTATATATTATGTGTGAACTTAGAGACTGAGCTTAGTCTAATGCTGCTGCTGCTAAGTCGCTTCAGTCATGTCTGACTCTGTGCGACCCCATAGACAGTGGCCCACCAGGCTCCCCCATCCCTGGGATTCTCCAGACAAGAACACTGGAGTGGGTTGCCATTTCCTTCTCCAATCCATGAAAGTGAAAAGTGAAAGTGAAGTCGCTCAGTCGTGTCCGACTCTTCACGACCCCATGGACTGCAGCCCACCAGGCTCCTCCACCCCTGGGATTTTCCAGGCAAGAGTACTGGAGTGGGGTGCCATCACCTTCTCCGATCTTAGTCTATATACAGTGAAATTCTAGCAAATAATAATTTCCAGTATTTAACCCAAGGAGAGTTCTGGATCTGAAGAACTGGTAAAAGAAAATAAGAGTGTTGAAATTTGCCATTAAAATTGCATTATGGTTTCATAATTGAGGTGTCTTTAACCTATAAAGAATAACTAATGAATAGCTAATGCCTAAGTTAATCAAACTATTTAGGCCGTAGAAAAACCATTAAAACCAACTAGATATATTTAAAAGCTAGCAAAACTGCGCTAACAGAACCATAAGGATAGACTCTCTCAAGCTCTTCTCTGTGTCTCTTTTTAGGTCTCTGCCTGTTTCTCTTTCTCAAGTATGCACACATACATACATTGCAGACCAGTTTAATTCAGGGCATACTGAAAATGTGAATGTAGCAGTGGATTAAGAAAAGATCACTACATGATTTATCATGATTGTCTTTTTAAGAATTCAAGGATTTTACAACTGTGGTAGGAAATCTAGAAGAATATTTCATCATCTCAGTGCATTAAAGGAACAAAATCCTGTGACTTCATTAATATATATTGTAATGCACTTAATTTTATTTAAAATACATGTATAGTAATACTCTAATTAGAAAGAATAAGGAGACTCCCTAAACATGATAAAGCTGTTTCAACAATAACCAGTAGCACACATATTAAGGAGTGAAAAACTGGAGGCATTACAGTTATTAATATAATCAGAGAGGCAATGTGGATAATCATGCTCACTAAGTATCCAACATTTTTGGAAGCTCTAGGAAATTAGACAGCAAAAGGAAGAAATGGCAAAACTATTTAAAAGGGTGAAATTATTTTAAGGTGTAATGATTTTATACAAAGAAAAGCTAGTTAGAAAATTTTTAAAAAAGAAAATCAAAATAAGTAACTAATTCAAGATATATTTCATTATATTATTAATAAAGATATAGATTTTAAAATCTCTCTCATAATAACAAAAATTCTTAAGTATGTGCTCTTGTTGTTGTTGTCCAGTTCTTCGTGACCTCATAGACTGTAGCCCACCAGGTTCCTCTGTCCATGGAATTCTCGAGGCAAGAATACTGGAGTGGGTTGCCATTTCCTTCTCCAGGGGAGCTTTCCATCACAGGGATTATATTGGATGAGGATTGTATTGGATGAGTCCTGGATTGCAATACAGGACTACATCTCCTGTATTGTAGGTGAATTCTTCACCACTGAGAAATCTGAGAAGCCCTCTGAAGTATCTAGAAATAAATTTAGCAAGAAAAAAACAGGCCCTCAGTGAATAAAACCATTACAAATGTGTTGAAGGACACAAAGATATGAATAAATGGAGACGTGCCCCATGTCCCAGAATGGGAACACTTGGCATTAATACCTCTGTATGGAGTTGATACAGTACTAATTATAACATTACTAGGGTTTATTTTTAATTTATTTTCCTCATATAGAAAACACTGGAAAAGAGTAATTTTTTAAAAACCATATATTTGAAAATTACTCAGGAAGGTTTAAGTAAAATGAACAATAAGAAAACATGCACTGCCAGATATTAAAATTTTCTAACGAGAGCAAGGCCCTTAACAGCAACTCCAGCAAAAGGATCAATGCTGAGGAGATGATCTTTGAACAATGTATGGCCTTTCTCAGTAAAGCTGACTTCAAAAGTACTTAAGAAAGTGATTTTATTTGTATGATTCCATAGTGATGTTTATCATTGTTACTATTATACTTACTTGTTGAGCCCTGCTTTGTGTGGGGTTTTGTACTTGGAACAGGAAAGAAAAGTATAAGATGTGATCACTGGCTTCCAAGGCTTTGGTGATATTTAGGACAGACTCTAAAGATAAAATTTAGTTCATTTATTTCATGCAATTTTTTCTACCTTTTCTGAGGAACAAGTGAGATTGAGATTTCACAGAGTTCACAGTAGAGTTGTAAATATATAGACCTTAGTGGGGCTTGGGGGGCCACAAATGTGGATTCTTAAAAATAAACTCTGCAGCATCTCATCTGAATTCTCCAAGTGCTGTTCCTACAATCTATGGGCTTCTTTTAACAAAAAGGAAGGAAAATTTTGAAATGCGCATTTAAATGTTTCTCTAAAAATTAACCCAATAGGAGAAAGGCACAGCAATGGATGTTTCCTTCTTTCAGTTTGTATTTTTGTTGCTATGAATAATCCTCTGTGTGCTGATTTATTTCGCAGCACTGGGCAAAGAACAGTTTAGCTGTCTGTATATTTTTACACACCCATCTAGAGTAGCACTGTTCTGGAAAATCCCTACATGCCATGCTTCAAAACCATTTTCAACATCAGACACGAATGAGCGACTTTCACTTTCAGTTCACAATGACTTCATATATAGTCGTAGGTATTTTACATAGCCATAAATGTCCACAGTAAAGTTATACATCCATGATCTAGAAATACCACTCTTTATAGATGATACTTAAAAGCAATTTTACAAACTTAAAAATTAATTAGGGGAAATATTAAGTGGAAAATTACCAGTATACAGAGCAATATAATTATTATTATCACATTTATAAAATATGTATGAAAATTTCTTAGACAAATCAAGAAGAATAAATAAGCAAAGATATAGGAGATTTCAAGAAAAGAACCATCAAACATGATTTAATGAATAGTTAGATTCCATTATCATCAAAATAATTTAGAATATACATTCTTCTTATAACTTCGTTTAAGTTTTATGAAAAGTCAATCATGCCTTTGCTGTCCACCTGGAACTATCATAACATTGTTCATCGGCTATGTGTGCATGCTAAGTCGCTTCAGTGGTGTCCGAGTCTCTGTGACCTTATGGGCCATAGCCTGCCAGCCTCTTCTGTTCATGGGATTCTCCAGGCAACAAAATGAAGTGGGTTGCTGTGCCCTCCTCCAGGAGGTCTTCCCCACCAAGGGATTGATCCCACCTCTCTTATGTCTCCTGCATTGGCAGACAGGTTCTTTACCAGTAGCGCTACCTGGGAAGTCCTTCCTCGGCTATACTCCAATATAAAATAAAAAGCTAAAAAGAAATCAATCACAAACTTAGTTATAAAGGAAACAAATACATAATAAAAATTCAAAATGTTTCCAAAGTCCAGTGGAAAATAACAAATCACTGACCAGCAACTCCCCAAATTAGGCTCAGAAATCACCAAAGGCCTCTTGTGAATAATCTTTGAATGAAGTATTGCCTCCTGATGCAAAGAGCCTACTCATTAGAAAAGACCCTGATGCTGGGAAAAATTGAAGGCAGGAGGAGAAGGGGACAACAGAGGATGAGATGGTTGGATAGCATCACTGACTCAATGGACATAAGTTTGAGCGGGCTCCAGGAGATGGTGAAGCACAGGGAAGCCTGGCCTGCTTCAGTCCATGGGTCGCAAAGAGTCAGACATGACCGAGTGACTGAACAACAGTTGCCTCAGAACTAAAATTATATTATGAAGATAAGTAATTTTATATCAAAATATTCCATGTTAGGAGAAAAATATATAACCAAAAGTGATTTCTATTTTGAAAGATAGTATAAAATCTTTTTAAAAACAGTTAAACTAGAAAACCAGGGAAAAAGTCAGTAAAACAAAGGGAAAAATAAATATAAAAATGCTGCTGCTGCTGCTAAGTCACTTCAGTCGTCTCCGACTCTGTGCGACCCCATAGATGGCAGCCTACCAGTCTCCTCCGTCCATGGGATTTTCCAGGCAAGAGTACTGGAGTGGGGTGCCATTGCCTTCTCCGATATAAAAATGAGACACTGACAAAAAAGAATAAATTTAATCAAAAATCTATTTCCTTGAAAAGATCAATAAAGTAACTAAACCACTAGTCAATTCCAAATGAAGAGCAATCAAAACAAAATATGTGACACTGGGTAACACAAAAGGGACAGAACTATAGCTATAGATGCTATTAAGAAAGTTATATATTATGTGTGAACTTAGAGACTGAGCTTAGTCTAATGCTGCTGCTGCTAAGTCGCTTCAGTCATGTCTGACTCTGTGCGACCCCATAGACAGTGGCCCACCAGGCTCCCCCATCCCTGGGATTCTCCAGACAAGAACACTGGAGTGGGTTGCCATTTCCTTCTCCAATCCATGAAAGTGAAAAGTGAAAGTGAAGTCGCTCAGTCGTGTCCGACTCTTCACGACCCCATGGACTGCAGCCCACCAGGCTCCTCCACCCCTGGGATTTTCCAGGCAAGAGTACTGGAGTGGGGTGCCATCACCTTCTCCGATCTTAGTCTATATACAGTGAAATTCTAGCAAATAATAATTTCCAGTATTTAACCCAAGGAGAGTTCTGGATCTGAAGAACTGGTAAAAGAAAATAAGAGTGTTGAAATTTGCCATTAAAATTGCATTATGGTTTCATAATTGAGGTGTCTTTAACCTATAAAGAATAACTAATGAATAGCTAATGCCTAAGTTAATCAAACTATTTAGGCCGTAGAAAAACCATTAAAACCAACTAGATATATTTAAAAGCTAGCAAAACTGCGCTAACAGAACCATAAGGATAGACTCTCTCAAGCTCTTCTCTGTGTCTCTTTTTAGGTCTCTGCCTGTTTCTCTTTCTCAAGTATGCACACATACATACATTGCAGACCAGTTTAATTCAGGGCATACTGAAAATGTGAATGTAGCAGTGGATTAAGAAAAGATCACTACATGATTTATCATGATTGTCTTTTTAAGAATTCAAGGATTTTACAACTGTGGTAGGAAATCTAGAAGAATATTTCATCATCTCAGTGCATTAAAGGAACAAAATCCTGTGACTTCATTAATATATATTGTAATGCACTTAATTTTATTTAAAATACATGTATAGTAATACTCTAATTAGAAAGAATAAGGAGACTCCCTAAACATGATAAAGCTGTTTCAACAATAACCAGTAGCACACATATTAAGGAGTGAAAAACTGGAGGCATTACAGTTATTAATATAATCAGAGAGGCAATGTGGATAATCATGCTCACTAAGTATCCAACATTTTTGGAAGCTCTAGGAAATTAGACAGCAAAAGGAAGAAATGGCAAAACTATTTAAAAGGGTGAAATTATTTTAAGGTGTAATGATTTTATACAAAGAAAAGCTAGTTAGAAAATTTTTTAAAAAGAAAATCAAAATAAGTAACTAATTCAAGATATATTTCATTATATTATTAATAAAGATATAGATTTTAAAATCTCTCTCATAATAACAAAAATTCTTAAGTATGTGCTCTTGTTGTTGTTGTCCAGTTCTTCGTGACCTCATAGACTGTAGCCCACCAGGTTCCTCTGTCCATGGAATTCTCGAGGCAAGAATACTGGAGTGGGTTGCCATTTCCTTCTCCAGGGGAGCTTTCCATCACAGGGATTATATTGGATGAGGATTGTATTGGATGAGTCCTGGATTGCAATACAGGACTACATCTCCTGTATTGTAGGTGAATTCTTCACCACTGAGAAATCTGAGAAGCCCTCTGAAGTATCTAGAAATAAATTTAGCAAGAAAAAAACAGGCCCTAAGTGAATAAAACCATTACAAATGTGTTGAAGGACACAAAGATATGAATAAATGGAGACGTGCCCCATGTCCCAGAATGGGAACACTTGGCATTAATACCTCTGTATGGAGTTGATACAGTACTAATTATAACATTACTAGGGTTTATTTTTAATTTATTTTCCTCATATAGAAAACACTGGAAAAGAGTAATTTTTTAAAAACCATATATTTGAAAATTACTCAGGAAGGTTTAAGTAAAATGAACAATAAGAAAACATGCACTGCCAGATATTAAAATTTTCTAACGAGAGCAAGGCCCTTAACAGCAACTCCAGCAAAAGGATCAATGCTGAGGAGATGATCTTTGAACAATGTATGGCCTTTCTCAGTAAAGCTGACTTCAAAAGTACTTAAGAAAGTGATTTTATTTGTATGATTCCATAGTGATGTTTATCATTGTTACTATTATACTTACTTGTTGAGCCCTGCTTTGTGTGGGGTTTTGTACTTGGAACAGGAAAGAAAAGTATAAGATGTGATCACTGGCTTCCAAGGCTTTGGTGATATTTAGGACAGACTCTAAAGATAAAATTTAGTTCATTTATTTCATGCAATTTTTTCTACCTTTTCTGAGGAACAAGTGAGATTGAGATTTCACAGAGTTCACAGTAGAGTTGTAAATATATAGACCTTAGTGGGGCTTGGGGGGCCACAAATGTGGATTCTTAAAAATAAACTCTGCAGCATCTCATCTGAATTCTCCAAGTGCTGTTCCTACAATCTATGGGCTTCTTTTAACAAAAAGGAAGGAAAATTTTGAAATGCGCATTTAAATGTTTCTCTAAAAATTAACCCAATAGGAGAAAGGCACAGCAATGGATGTTTCCTTCTTTCAGTTTGTATTTTTGTTGCTATGAATAATCCTCTGTGTGCTGATTTATTTCGCAGCACTGGGCAAAGAACAGTTTAGCTGTCTGTATATTTTTACACACCCATCTAGAGTAGCACTGTTCTGGAAAATCCCTACATGCCATGCTTCAAAACCATTTTCAACATGGATAAGCAAGGCACTGAAATCTCTTTGTGAGGTGAGAAGCAGAAAGTTGCTTTTATACACCACTTGAGAACTCAGTGCGTTGGGTCAACAGGGCAGCATTTTAACTTCCCATTTCTTCCTTTTCCCCTAATCATTTTATATGTTGTCATTCCAAATAAGGAACAGACTGTCAAGGTAAATAAAATTTACCCAGCCTTACAGAACTGAGCAAGACTTCTTATTTTCTTTCTTTGGCAGTTGTCTGAAAATAAAGATAATCCCCCAGGCCATGTCAGCATCCTTTTTTAGCAAAAGCAGTATCTTTGATACATTTCTTATTTTTTTTCATCGTCAGTCCGGTGTAGTACCCATGGTTGTACTGGCTCTATTTTGGTCCTTGAAAACGCTTCTTTATGTCTTTGCGCAGAGGGGCTACAATGAAATCCGTGAAGTTAAACAGTTCCATTTCACTGGCTGGCCTGACCACGGGGTGCCCTACCATGCTACAGGCCTCCTTTCCTTCATCCGGCGGGTCAAATTCTCCACCCCTCCCAGTGCTGGTCCCATTGTTGTGCACTGCAGGTGAGTGGTGGTCCAGTTGACATTGACTTTGTGCAGCCAGCTTGTTTAAAGTATCCAAACAAGGCTTGTAAACACGAAAACTAATGCATGCTTACAAGGTGTCAGTTTGCAAGTATAACAGATAAGGTAAAACAGCAATAAAATAAAAGTTAGCTTCTAAGGAGGCTATAAAAGAAACTTCAGAAATAAATACATTCATGTGTGTAGTATTGTCCCTAACTGCGAATGTAGAAACTCTGCCTTTTAGTGGCAACATCTGCATGTGTGTTGTGGTTTTTTTTTTAAATCACTTTTGCAAAGCCTGTATAGTATGGAATAGCAGGTAAAGCCAGAGAGTTCTTGCCAATTTAGTAAATTCCTAATAGAATCCCAGCTTTTAAAACTAAATTTGAAGCATACAAAGTTATTAAATGGCCTAAATTATAAGAATTGGGGCTGTAAAACATCTACTTTAAGAATGTTTTTTAAAGCCATCCCTCAGAGGACCTTGAAAACTACATTAGTAAAATCCAGCATATATATGCCAGAAAAATGTGAATAGTATCCAGACTTTCTTTTGATTAGAAACTTCTCTTAAAACAAATACCCAGAAACACTAAAAGCAAATTACATGGCCTCATTTTGAGATAGGAATAGAAAAATATATACTGAATCTGAACAGCTTTTCCTAAATGCTGCACACCATTCTCAAATACTGTCCCTTCCAAAGTACATAATAGGGTGTGCTTAAGCATTTTTCTTTCCCTGAAAATCCAGCCTATTCAGTATTTAAATGACCACATATGAAAGGGGAAAAATAAAACAACAGAGAATGAAAGAGAAGTAAGGTGTCTCATTAGGATCAGATACCGTGTACCTTGAAAAAAAAACTCTACAATTCAATCCTCCTCAAGAAATCTGATGTACTCTTGAATTACTTTCCTGTCTCAAACCCTGGGAACAGTGACTGAGAAGATGGTAGGCAAGAAAAAGAAACAGAGATAGCCACAGTACCTTTGACTTAAATTTCTTAAAGAACAATTAAGTTTAAAAGAAATGACCAAATCCAGACTTCAAAGAAATAATGTCAATAGTCTATCTATGCATTTAGAAAATGAGATAAATGGGTTTTCAATTATGTAGTGTCTTGACTGATCATAGAGGTTTCCTTTCCTGTGAATTGCCTACTTCAGTAGTGCTCCAGTAGTCTCAGATATGCTCTCAAAACATAAGTGTCATCTTCTACTTCCACTTGGGCATCTGAATTTATGGAAGAGAGGGAACTGACTACAAAGTGATTTTTCCATAAAAATCCGAACTATACCTTTTTGCTCCATTGACTTATATGTATAAAACTGGAGAAATCTTCCCAATGACAATAGTCTATCTATGCATTTAGAAAATGAGATAAATGGGTTTTCAATTATGTGGTGTCTTGACTGATCATAGAGGTTTCCTTTCCTGGGAATTGCCTACTTCAGTAGTGCTCCAATAGTCTCAGATATGCTCTCAAAACATAAGTGTCATCTTCTACTTCCACTTGGGCATCTGAATTTATGAAAGAGAGGGAACTGACTACAAAGTGATTTTTCTATAAAAATCCGAACTATACCTTTTTGCTCCATTGACTTATATGTATAAAACTGGAGAAATCTTCCCAATGGGTAAAATAATCAGCAGTATTTTATGATTCAACTACTGAATTAAATACAAGAAGATAGTACTATCTTTGTGACCTGTTAAGAATTATATTTCATACCTAACAATTCATTTTCATTTTTTCTTTGGATCACCATGTAAATATTCTTTCTACTGTTGGTCTCCTCCCCAGCAATAAAGGGTAAAATAATCAGCAGTATTTTATGATTCAACTACTGAATTAAATACAAGAAGATAGTACTATCTTTGTGACCTGTTAAGAATTATATTTCATACCTAACAATTCATTTTCATTTTTTCTTTGGATCACCATGTAAATATTCTTTCTACTGTTGGTCTCCTCCCCAGCGATAACGAACATTTTCATCCCCACCCTCACTATTAACACTTCCCCTGAAATGTGACTCCTCAGATTTTCCATTTAAAGGTTTTAGATTAATGTTCTTTTGCCTTGACCAGAATCTGTCTTACTAAGATAGTATTGCTGCGTTTTGCCAGAGCACCCACAATGATATAAGTATCAGTCTTTCAATCTCAGGTGAAATTTTAAAGCATAAATCCACTCCTTGATCAATTCTATGAGCTTGAAATATTTGTAGAATGAAGACTGTGTATAAGAGCTATGAAACTATATACATTGTTTTCAAAACACAATTTGATTTACAAAGTTTACATTTTTTAATTTTGTTCTAGTCTTCAGTTTACACCAAAGTAGGTTCTCTACATTGAAGCTATTTGTTCATTGACAAGCATTTACACAGTACATACAAATTATGTCTTGTACTTTGTTGAATCACTTTGATTCCACTTATTTGAAAATCAGATGTGTCTTTGAATTTGTATAGACATGCTTCCTGCAGTTCTTTAGATCTGCTTATTTTTCAGTGCTGGAGCTGGACGAACTGGTTGTTACATTGTGATTGACATCATGCTGGACATGGCTGAAAGAGAGGGTGTTGTTGACATCTACAACTGTGTCAAAGCCTTAAGATCTCGTCGTATCAATATGGTCCAGACAGAGGTGTGTTGATTGTTGGTTAACCTCATGTGGTCTTTCTTGGTTTCCTTTCCAACACTTATCAAACTAAATAGTAGGTGTTTGTCCCATAGAATCAATAGTAGCTCATTAAGTCATAGAAAAATACTGGTATTTTTATTAATATTTTTACATAGAGAAAATTCTTTGATGACAGGAAACTTGTATTAAAATATTATGAAACTTTTCTTTCTTTTGATAGGAACAGTACATTTTTATTCATGATGCCATTTTAGAGGCCTGCTTATGTGGAGAAACTGCCATACCTGTCTGTGAATTTAAAGCTGCATATTTTGATATGATTAGAATAGACTCCCAGACAAACTCTTCACATCTCAAAGATGAATTCCAGGTATTTATTGTTTCTAGCGCCTTTTTATGTGTAACTTATTACAATTTGTCCTGGACATTCCTCATTCTTCCAAGGAAGGGCTTTCAAGTCAAATTTATAACCTTTGACCCTATTTTAAGTATAATATATGTGTCTCTTTCATTATACAGTTATACAAAGTTATAGAGTCAACTTTTGTATTAATGAGCTCATATCACATCTGCTGTATTTTGAAGGACGAATGAATTCAGACTCAGGGAAAAGTATAGGGGAAAGGTACCATAAAAGTCAAATTTAGTGATAATTTGCATATCTTTACAATCTTTTTTAAAATGCAGTCTTATGGATTTTGACCTTCTGTGTCACTCAAGCATGTTAATAATAATAGCTGGAGTTTGTGCAAAACATCATCTCTAAATAAATCCCTAAAGCTGTTGACTATGAAGTCAAGAATAACTCTAAAAACCTAATACTTTGATTCTTTGCCCAGTGCTCTTTGCCATAGCATGTCCTCAACTCTGGCACATTAAAATGTTATTACAAATTATAAGTTTGATGATGGGGCATCATCATGGGCTGCTCTGATTGCATTTTCTTTGGTTAGACAATACCTTTTGCAGGTTGCTGTGTTGTTTAGCATCCCTTTCCCTTTTACAGAGAGGTACATTGGACAATATGTGTATTGTTTCTTTGTCACTTCTCAGGATTTAGTAGCTTTAACTACAAAGTCTGTCAGCCTGTCATCATGGCAAATGTCACTGACTTGCTCAAATACTTTACTTGCTACTTGGCCTCCTAAATGCATGCTAGATCTGTGTTCTGCTGTGAAATGGGTCACTGTTTTTTAACCTGGGTTCCCTTTTCTTTCCAGACCTTGAATTCAGTCACCCCTCGACTGCAAGCTGAGGACTGCAGTATAGCATGCCTGCCAAGGAACCATGACAAGAACCGTTTTATGGACATGCTGCCACCTGACAGATGTCTGCCTTTTTTAATTACAATTGATGGGGAGAGTAGTAACTACATCAATGCTGCTCTTATGGATGTAAGAGACTGCTCTCTTTGTTACTAAAAATGTAATGAAAAGCTCCAAAATTGATGAACACTGGCTAGGTTCTCTTTTCAAGAAAATTTAAATGGCCTAAAAAGGAAAAGTAGAAACTTTCATTGTAATACAAAAATTTTTGAACAATGATTTTGAGTTTTCCTTACAGTGGTTCTTAGGCACTATAAATTTTAGATAAATTTTAGGGTTGACTATAAGTTTAACAGTTGATTTTCAATTGTTATAAAATTTTTGTATAAGAAATATCTGCAGGTGATAGTTTACATCCTGCTTATTTTCAGGAAAGAGAGTCATGCTTATCTATTTTGAATATAGTTAGGAATGAATTTTTTAAATCACAGAATGTTATATTTTTATCTCTGACACTAATAATTTATAGCTAACTAATAATTATTCCAATAATTTATAGCTAAATTGTTTCATTTGTTATTAATTAACAAGATTTAAGGGAAAGCATGGAAGATACCATGTTATCACATCAATCATCATGAAAGAACTCTCTTGTCCTACTCCAATCCTTGTATTGTAGATGGTACAGCAGGAACTCACATGCCAGCATCCCATAGACACACCAACATGGAAAGAGAATTTTAGTCTTTTTCCCCATCTTGTTTTGCTTACCTTGGGAAGAAGCAAGAAGGGTTTTAAGTTCAGCATCCTTTTGGTTTATCACCTTCCTTCATAGGCATCTCTAGTTTTTGCCCTTTAGACTATGGAGCCATAATAAGGAGAAACCGGAGTCAGAGTTCATGCCTGGGTGATGAATAATGAAGCTTTCCAAGTTATTGCTCCTACTGAGTTCTCCAAAATTCGTTTCTGATAGTAGAGGCTTGTCAAAGCCTATGTGCCACTTCTAATTTTCACCCAGTTACTTTGCTCTTCTTTATTCTACAGAGCAGAATAGTTTAAAGGTAAGCTCAAGTAGAAAGCTACTACTCTTGCTGTGACCAGAGTCTTGCCGAGTTATTACTCTTGTCCCCTGAAATCACACTAGATCCTCATTATACTTTTTCTTGCCATTTTAATCATCTGCAAAGTCAAACATACTAAATATAGAGAAAACACACAAACATACTAAATATAGAGAAAACACACAAACCTTTTTTCTTCTGAGTCAGTCTATGTTTAGAATGAAGAAGAGTGAGAAAAAGAAAATAACATTAGGAAAGATATTGAGGCATTTTTTGTCTTTGACATCTCTCAAATTTTTTAATTTCCAGGTGGTTTTCTGGTCAGTATGAAGACAGAACCTAGTATTCTATGTGTTCCTATCTTCCGTTTAACTCACTGTGATTCAATACATATATTTTATAGGAGAAACTGCCCTGTGGATTTGGTAGTGGCTTGGGACTACAGAAAAGTTAGGTTTGGTTTGGCTTATAAGAATGAGGCTCATTGTTCAACACTCCCACCTTCCCTTCCTCTCTACCCCATTGTAAGTGTCATACACCCTTTGTCATGCCTGTGAAAATTATGAGGTATGGCCAAGAATCGTGTGATATCAAAGCCTTGGATGTACTCTTACACTTAGAGAGGAAAGAAATAGGAAATCTTCAGTCTTCTCTTGTATCGTCTTCTCTTCTTCTATCTCCCCACCTCTATGACTCAAAAAAGGAATAAAAGGCTTTTCATCTCCCTTGACTTACTTTCCCATGGAGCAGACATTTAATTGGAAGGAAAGTTTATCTCTTTCTTCTGATCCTTTCTCTTAAGCCTTCATATCTTCCTTAGGAGGGCACTCACCCCACCTACAGGTGCAACTTTTTGAGGTCTTAAGGTCAAGTAGAAGCTGCTGGTGAATTACTGTCTCCCCATATTTATCCTGCAGTCATCCATGGAGTGAAATACTATGGTTAGCAGCATTTCCCAAATGGTGATAGGATCTATGAAGCTCAAAGGTCAGTTTCTACACTGGTGTTGAGACACCTGAAGGACTTAAAGAGTAATATGATACAACTGAGTTAGCAGATCACTGACAGTTTTTATCAGCATTAAAGAAATCTATCTCAGACAGCTGTCTAGTTATATTTTTAGAATCCTTAGTTTATTACATAGAAATATATATTTCTATTTCAGTGTAGATCATTAGTCTGTAGAATGACAGATTATCTGGCCAGATCAATCTATCTTTCTGGGAAGAGAGAATGCATTGTGTCCCAATCAGGGGGCCTTGGGTCAATAAGGAGTCATTCCCTCTTACCTGGGGCCAGGAAATGCATTAGTTTTACTCTGTGGCACTTGAAAATCTTTTTTTTTAATTTATTTATTTTAATTGGAGACTAATTACTTTACAATATTGTAGTGGTTTTGCATACATTGACAAAAATCAACCATGGGTATACATGTGTTCCCCATCCTCAACCCTCCTCCCACCTTCCTCCCCATCCCATCCTTTACGGTCATCCCAGCACAACAGCCCTGAGCACCCTGTCTCATGCATTGGACCTGGACTGGTGATCTGTTTCACATATGATAATATACATGTTTCAATGCTATTCTCTCAAATCATCCCACCCTCACTTAAATGATTGAAACTATCATTCTGATCATGGATATACATTAAAAATTCCCAGAAAACTATGGGATGTGGATTGCCTACAAGATGTGTTGACAATGTCAATATAATATAAAAGCACATGAGTTTGAGGCACATGTGGTTTTTCTTATTTGGAGTGGAGAAGAGCCAAACAGTTGTTCTATAACAGCTGTGAGCTGATAGACATAGGTTCATAGACAGACACACACACACACACAGAAATTTTCTGTCTTTAGCCTCTTAGACTTTGGAAGACTGAAACAGCCCAACAGGTACCTCACAAAGGATCTTAGCCTCAAGAAGTTTTTTTTTGGTTTTTTTTTTTTTGGTATTTGTCGTATATTTACTTTTATCAACAAAATTAATTCTTGGCTTGAATTGCTGCTGAGGCATCAAAGGCTTACTATCAGACTGACTACTTACTAGCTGCAGTGTGTTGCAGTGGTCCAAATCTGTTATTCCATGGCTGGAGCAGCAGGCTGACTTCTCCATATGCAGATGTTGAGTCTTCCCAGCCCTACCCTGAAGTGTATTGAATCTGCTTGTACAACTGATTATTCATTCTTATTATTTTTCCCTGTCTATCTTGTTTTTTTCACAGAGCTACAGACAACCAGCTGCTTTCATCGTCACACAATACCCTCTGCCAAACACTGTGAAAGATTTCTGGAGATTAGTGTATGATTATGGCTGTACCTCCATTGTGATGTTAAATGAAGTCGACTTGTCCCAGGTTAATGGTTATGGGTTTCTTTTGTATACTTACACATGACTTAATAGAGTAGTAATAAAATGCTAACATCTGCTTTATGCTATCTTAATTAGAAAAAAAATAAGGCTCATTTTCTTTTTCTTTCAAAAATATTCACATCTAGGGCTGCCCTCAGTACTGGCCAGAAGAAGGGACGCTACGATATGGTCCTATCCAAGTGGAATGTATGTCTTGTTCAATGGATTGTGATGTAATCAACCGGATTTTTAGGATATGCAATCTAACAAGAGTAAGTCATTATTAATGCTTTTAACTGGATTGATCGAGAGCAGGTGATTACAAACATAATGTGCTACATTTCCATTTAGACAAAAGAGAGTAAAATTAATAGAAATTATATGATCAATCCCAAAGCTACTGATCATCTTATGGCTTAGAACTGCAATAAAAATGCATTCTAAAAACAGGAAATCAGAAATGCTGGAAGCTAGGTTTCTGGGTCAGTTACTAGCGTATTGTATTCTATGTGGAAATCAAAATGCAGATTCCCTGGTTCAATCAAGTTTGATTGTCTGGGCCTGGCCTCTGAGTATAGGTAGATTTATCTCAACATTAACTTCAAGTCTTATTAGCGTTGATATCCAGCCCAGAAGAGTCATGCAATTGAAAAACAGGAATATAGTATTGATGACAGGAGATAGTGATATGTTGGATCAGCCATTACAGAAGAGGTCTGTGTCACTATTCCAGTTCTGCTTAAATCACATATGTCCCTGACTCTCCTCCTACAACTCATCTACAATTTCATCACTCTGAATGGCTCAGCCTCTGCCTCTGCCCAGATATGTAGCTCGATGCAGTGCTGCTAGCCCTTGCCTTTTCCCAGCAGCAAAGTAGCAACTGTCCTTCAGGAACCTTTCTTTCCTTGACATTTCCTGTGTTTTTCAGTGGCAAACTGTCTGGGGTCTCTCCTTCAAAAAACCAAAAGGTACTAATAAAATCTGTTTAGATTATGTAACCACATAGCAAGGAGAATTTGAAAAGAAATCAGTAGTACCTCCCGTGGAATTATGGAATTATCTCTCTTTTTAAAGACAAAGATTACTCTTTTCTAGAGCAGCAGTTCTATGTACATGTATTATTTTAAGTGTATAATTAAAATCGTCACGTTACAGTGCTCCTCACATCAAAATGACTATATGTGCTTCCGATTAATGTCTATATGTGTATAAGTAGAGAATAAAATCATATCCAGTTCTATTGTTCATTTCAGTGGGAGAAGAAAAGGATAACTTCAATCATGTCATAATACTCATGCATATCTTAGATGTTAATTTAAAGAATCTCATTATGTCTGCACATCTGTTACATTATGGTTCTACTAATATTTTAGCTGAGAAACTGTAGCTACTAAACTAAGAAAGTAGAACCTATCTGTTAATCGAACTGTTTCTATGAAAAATATTCTAGGAACAGGAACTGAAATTTGTTTTACTTTTTTTGGGGAGTCAGCATATTTATTTTCATCTATATTTGGTATTCAAGCACTTATTAGTGTGTGATTTTTCTTTCTTTTCATATTATCATTATTTAATATCATTCACCTCATCACATATTTAGTATATGCCAACTAGAGGTTGGGTGCTAAACTCGTAAGTTCCTTGTCCCACCAAAGGATGTATGAACCTTGCCATGTGGAGCTTCAAGTCTGATGCGTTATGATATGGCTCACTTGTACATACAAATTTTTCCTTGTATTTTCACTTGAGGGTTTAATGTCTTGATTCATTTATTCAACAATATTATTACTTGGAAAGTATTGTTGCTAGATTCTAGTGATAAGAGATTTTAAGGGAAAGAGAGATTTTATTGTCCTTAAAGAATTTATATTTTATCAGAGAATATAAACATTAAACAACTTGTACAATCATTTATCTACAAATAAATGAAATTTTATAGAGAGAAAGTATAAAATAAAGAGGCTTTGGGTGATCTGACAAAGCTGGATGATCAGAGAAGACTTCTTTGAGGCCATGATATTTAAGACAAAATTTGAAAAATTAGTAGGAGCTATTTGGGCATGAGATAGCCAGCTACCTTGGTTTACACAGGACAGAAAGGTCTCCTAGAATATATGAATTTAAGCACAAAGACCAGAAAAGTCCCAGGCAAACCCAAGGCAAGTTGATCACTCTGTTTGGGACTGAGAAAGGCAAAGGGTTCAGTATATGCAAAGTTCCCAAGATAAGAAATGACTTGGTAAATAGATTAAGAGAAGGCAAATGTGTCTAACCTTGACTAGGTTATTAGAATAAAGGGAAATTAGAGGAAGAAGTGGGGCCTTATCGTACAGGTATTTTTAAACCATGGCAGCAGTTTGGGTTTTATGCTAAGATCATTTAGAAGATACTAAATCAAGAAGTGACATGATCAGATTTTATTTAAATCATGATGTCTACAATAAGAATGGTTTGAAAAGATAGCAAAGTTTGTTCAGGGAGATTAAGTAGGAAGTAATTATTATGATTTATGATTTGAGAATACACTGATATCAGTGGCAATAAAGAAAAGATGAATTTGAAAGTTATTTAAGTGTAATCATAGTAATTGATTTTTGGATATGGAATGTCAGGGAGAAGCTTATATGAAGATAATTCTCATTTAATTTAGAATCTTCCTGCCCTGGCATGTGCATATTTTGGACTTGCATTAGCCTAGATTCAGTCTAATGTGTCATTTATGTCATAGTATAAATTGGTATGAAACTTTTTTGCACTCTCAATCTCTAAGTCGTGTCTGACTCTGTGTGACCTCATAGACTGTAGTCTGCCAGACTGGAGTGAATTGCCATTTCCTCCTCCAGGGATCTTCCGACCCAGGGATCAAACTAGCATCTTCTGCATTGGAAGGTGGATTCTTTATGGCTGACCCACCTGGGAAACCATGAACCATTTACTTTCTAGTAAAAATTCTAGCCCTAACTTATTTACACAGAAATATTTTTTTCCCTCAACAGCCACAAGAAGGTTATCTGATGGTGCAGCAGTTTCAGTATCTAGGCTGGGCTTCACATCGAGAAGTGCCTGGCTCCAAACGGTCATTTTTGAAGCTGATACTGCAGGTGGAAAAATGGCAGGAGGAATGTGAGGAAGGGGAGGGCCGGACGATCATCCACTGCCTGTGAGTATGGCGTCTTGGCTGAGCCATTCAGGGAGCTTGGTGCTCGTTCCGTCATTAGCCTTCTTTTTTTCTCTGCTAAAGAGTAACTCCCGTCTTACAGACCTCAACCAGATATTTTTCTAAAACAATCTTCCTGTTTCACAATTCTATAATTCACTACTACAACTTTTGTATTTTTCAAACTGATTTTATACAGTTATCATATAAACTCTTGAACACTACTCTGAGTAACTTTTCTGATTTACACTATGTACAAATCTATAAAAATCTCCAAGTGTCTAGCTTGTAGCAATCTATGCCTATCGCATGTCCCTGCCCTAAGCGTAAGCTGTTGAGTTAATACCATCCTCAAGTGTCTTCCTCTCTGCCCTCCACACAAACATGTACACATGTGAAGCAAAATTAAAACACAAGGGGGAAAATTAAAAACATAATATTTTCTTTTCCAAAACATGTATGATTGTGTGACTTATGGTCACCAAAAACTTCCATCTAGAAAACACCTTTGTTTTCTTTTCTTTCAGAAATGGTGGTGGGCGAAGTGGCATGTTCTGTGCTATAGGCATTGTTGTTGAAATGGTGAAACGGCAAAATGTTGTTGACGTGTTCCATGCAGTCAAGACACTAAGGAACAGCAAGCCGAACATGGTGGAAGCCCCGGTGAGTCACAGTCATGGATGCTGAAGTGAGGAATAGAGGTTAATCAGTCATATACCTACTTGTTGATCTGACTTCATTCCCAGATAGGGAATGAAATGTGTAAATGAGCCTTTGTGGGGACCTTCCTGCTCTAACTGATGAATTGCCAGGTAACTCCTTCTACATCCATAAGCTTAGTCACATATTGTATAAACTGCTAATGATGAAAACTAATTTCATTTAACTTGGCAAATGTATAGGATTTCTTTTTTATTTTGAGCAGTAAATATTTGCCACATTTGATAAATGGTTCTGTAATAAGAAAAATCCTGTTATCTAGGTTTTATTCTTGGTATTTCTTAGAGCATATTGAGTTAACTGGTAAAACATTTTGAGGGATATACTTCTAGATTTTATCTAGCGCTTTAGAGACCCAGTGTTTTTAAAGGGCATATGCAATTTATTTTAGTCATTATCTATAATTCTTCCTTTCTGGTCAAATTATAACTTTTTAAAGTATTGCCATTGATAGTTTTCACCTTTTACCAATTTTAGATTGTAATCATGTGATATTACTTGAATTTGCCATGGCTCATAAAATCAGAACTCAGATTACAATATAAGAGCAAGGAGGTGTTAATATGTGTATGTAGGAACTCCTCTATTTGAAGCTATATGCAGAGGAAGAAAGCAAGTTAAACTTTTAGCACGTTCAACGTCTAAAGCGATGTCTACACACATCGCTGTAAAGCGAACATGTATGTGAATGGTGGGAATAGGTCAGGAGCAGCTGTGTAGTTTATTCTCACAGAGAAGTAAACCAGAAAAACCAAGACATCATTGTTGCTTGCTCTACATTTATCAAGATGATCAGATAACTAAAATGAGCAATTCAATAAACCTTTAAAGTATCTTCACCACTTCCTGCTCATGGATTGTTCACACAAGAGGTGCATTGCTTCCTGAGACAAAATCTGAAGAGTTACATTTATACGGTTTCATTTTTAAGAGCAGTCACAGACTTCTTCTCCTTTGACAAGTCTTCAAAGCCCCTCTCTTCCAGCTCATACCTTAGGTATTGCTGGTGTCCCAATAAAATGGTATTGGCTTTGACCGGGGTGCTGGCAATGGAGATGGAGGAAGGCAGATAGATTTGAGGGATTTTTAGGTAAAACTCTGAGGTCTGTTTACAAAATGGGCTGGTAATGGTTAGGTCTTTAAACTCTCTGCCATCTGAATATTTTTTCACATAAGTCTGCCTCTGTCTTTCAGATCGCCTTCCTAAAATCATCAATAAGATCACTTCTGGCCTCAGAATTCAAATTATACTTCCAAATTTAACTGGTCTCTTACTCTTCCTTTAAAAAAAAAAAAAGCCTATGATTAAACTCTGCCATTCTAGAACCTTCTTAAGAGTTACTATTTACCTTTACACTCAGGTCCCATGAATCTTATCTAAACACCCAGTCTTTTGATTTGTTTTTAATCAAGATTAGTGATTAGTTCCTTGTGATGCTAAATTGAACTGACAAGTTTGGTAAGAAAATATAGAACGTAAACCAAATTGCTAAAGACTGGTTAAAGAGATGTAACTGTTCACAAGCACTTTTTGGTTCTTGAGGTATACTTGCCACAGTGGTAGGCTAATTTAAATCACACCTACCTGATAATTAGGGTAGGATTGCTTGGGGAAAATTTTTACTTCCCTCTTTTATTGCGCAAATACCCAAAAGTTCTCTTTTGAAATAGCTGGAGTTTTAGATTGTTTTCTAATTCAGCCTAAATTTTACCCACTTGAACTGAATTGAGAAGATTTTACTACATGTTACAAGTCATAATTTGTAATGCAGTCTCCGAATTTTTCTAAGTTCTTCATAATGGAGCAACATATAGATGGACTGAGAAGAAAAGCAGTTTTAAATCAAAAAAGTTTTATTGTCAGGCAAGTTATCCTGAATAAAGGCAGCAAAATAATTTTTCTGATAAAAGTAAGCTCAGAAAAAGTTAGGAGCCACTAACCATTTTTGAAACTTTTAATTAAATACTCTGATGTAACAAAAACTATGTCAGAAATTAAGAATTTAGATATTCACATATGTAAGTCAAATCGTTATGCTATACACCTTAAACATAAACAATGCTGTATATCAATTACATCTCAATAAAACTGGAAGAAGAAATTAAGTATTTGGAATTGTGGAATGGCAGTTTGAAATAACTGGCTTATTTATACCACTAATGAAAATACATAAAGTGTGGAGAAAAATTACTTGCATGTTCACTCTAGGATTATTTAAAATTAATAAAAAATAAATGTCATTTTATAGTCAATTCATATATTGGACTTTTATGTATGTTAAAAGAGATGTTAAATAACATGAGAAAAAAATACATAATAATGCTAAACAACAGAAAATAAAATATAAAAGCATATCCTCAAATATAGGCATGCAATTATATTTACTCTAAAATACTATTTCAAGCATGCATAAAAATGGTCTGAAGCTAAGACTGTATTTTTAAAAAGTAATTTCTGATAATAGATTTATAGAAACTTTTTCTGATTCATAGTCTTTTTCTGTACTTGGAAATTTTTCTGTACTGATCAGGTATTACTGTCATAATCAAAAAATCAATACTGCCATTTTTTTAATTTGATACAGAATATGAGGCAAAGGCAACATATATTTTTACATCAATTTCCTTTTTCTTAAACAGCAATCATTAGACTCAAATAATATATATAAAATAATATATGCCTTGATGTTAAACTTGTCTATGGAAAAAAAAAAGTCGTAATTCTTGAATAATCTAAACTGAATGCCAAGTATTCGTTTGACAACCACTGTTCTCCATTCCTTGCTTTTTTTCTTGACTTCACTCCACCTTTTTGTTTTAATATCTTTCAGGAGCAGTACCGTTTCTGCTATGACGTGGCTTTGGAGTACCTGGAGTCATCTTAGTTGGGGGAGACTTCGGAGTGCATCCCAGCAGAGCCCATCATCTGTTGAGCCAGCAGCTCTTGTACCTGTCACACTTGTGCAGAAAGATTTTAATGTGGGAGGGGGGGAGACTTTTACATTTGAGAGGTAAAAGTATTTTTCTTATGAAGTTGTGTATCTTAATAAAAAGGACTCAATTAGTTTCTATTACTGTATGAGAGCATCAACATTTCATGCCACATAAATTATATTTAATAAGCAGCAGATTCACATGAAAACTTATCAGTGTTTGTACAGTGAATAGGCAGCGTTTTCTCTCCTGGTTTTGGTACAGCAGCCACCACGTGTTGCATGAATTAATACTTTCTTTGTGGCATTTTTCTCCCTTTTTCAGATAAAAGATGTTAAAACTTTCAAGGAAGAAGAAAGAAAAGCTGTGCAAATTCATAGGAAAGTTCATTTTTTATATGTTTCAAGTGTAGCAGATCTCTATATAAATATATATAACTGGCTTATTTTCTTTTAATGTGCAATGATGGGTGGATCATTTAAAGTTCTTTCTAAAAAAGAAAAAAACAAAAAACCATAAGCCAAAGACTCAAGTGTAAATATGTCTATATGGAGAAAGCACATTATATTTATTGGTTACTTACATTCCTTTTTTGATGGCTAAAATACTACCACCACACAATCTTTTTTTTTTTTTTTTTGAAGAAAGGTTTTTCTTTCACTAAAATCAATTGTAAACAATTTTTGTAGATTATTTTTTGTATGTTTAGTGTAAGTAGAGGATAAACTTTTTAATTCATAAATCAGGAAGCAATGTTCTTTAAAGTGATTCTCTTGTGTACATGCTTGTGAATTAAATTTATGTAAAACACCTTGGCAATTGGGTCTTTTAATGTAGGACCAAATTAAAACATTTTGCTAAAAATATATACTTTTTCATGATTTCCTTAGGTCAGTATGGTTTGGTAATCATTATGAGAACTGCACACATTCAAAGGCCTTGCTGATGACTTGTGTAATGTTGAACATAACCTTTAAGCATCATTTAAATTTTAAAGGGATTGGTCTTTTCAGCCGATGACCAAGCACTGGTCAAAAAATCAAAACTGCAACATTTATGCTTCTACAGTCAAGTGTTAGCAAACTGTAAACTGTCAAGGTGATCCAGTGTTTCTTTTGATGTTTACATGCACAAGCTTTGAGTTCTGAGCAAAGTGTAAACGAATCGATGCCATTTTCCTATTTTGTGCATCATCATGGGATTCTCAAGTGAACCTTTTTAAATGTGATCTTGTACACATGCTCCATGTAGCTGTAATTTCACATCATCAGCTTGCAGTTTGTTATTGACTAAAGCATTCCAGTATCCTCTTTAGATTGCCAGTTCATGACATGGTGCTTATGGAGATTTAATTAAAGTAAGAGTGAAATAAAACTTTTATAATTACAGCAGTTATTGTTTACATATCATTTTCTCCCCTTAATTTTCATGCCTTCACTCCCAAATAAATACCCTATTCTCACTGACACAAGCAGACAACATGAAATCTATTAAAAATAAAACTGATGTCCAGATACAAACTTCTTTCATTTTTACTCTTTAACTTGAATTTCCAAAATTCCAAATGAGTGGAGAGCAAAAAAGGCCAGGGAATTAACACCAACTTTTTTTTTTAATTGCTGTATTTATGTCACTACCATTTTATGTAATGTAAATGTCCTTATTTCTCCATATAACGCAAATAGTAATTGTCATCCCAATTTTACCAGTGATAAAATTGAAGCTGAGAGAGTAAATGTTTTGTCAACAGATGTAGATCTGAGTTTGAGGCTTCCCTAATGACTCAGTGGTAAGGACTCCACCTGCCAGTGCAGGAGACATGGGTTTGATCCCTGATCCAGTGAGATCCCACTTGTCACTTAGCAACTAAGCCTGTGTCCCGCCAGTGTTGAGCCTGTACTCTCGAGCCCGGGAACCACGCCTACTGAGCCATGTGCTGCAGCTGCTGAAGCCCACGCACCACAGAGCCCGTCCTCCGAAACAAGAGAAGCCACTGAATAAAAAGCCCACACGTCGCAACCAGCGAATCGTCCCCACTCACCGCAACCAGAGAAAAGCCTGTGCAGCAGTGAAGACCCAGCACGGCCAAAGAAAAAGAAAAATCTTCGAGTCTGATAAATTACTCCCGTCCACTGAACACATTGCTTCCCTGATGGCATGGCAAGGAAAACTTGGCACTTCATTCTTACTGTTCCTCATTAATGCTTTATGATTTTCTCATAAAGCATTATCATTATGGCCAGCTTACTTCCATTTGCTGTGTACATTATTGAAACATTTGTGACTTTCATTAGTAAGAATTTAAATAAGGGAACTCATCTTTTCCTAGGGAGACTAATTTTCATTTAAACACAGATGCATGTAACAAAAAATTTACAAACTCACCCAAGATTGGGTTTCCTAGTAGTGTTCATGATGTTAATTGAAGGATTCTGCTTTGCTACATGACCCTGATTTCCTTTCTAGTCACAGGATTAAACCCACACCTAACCAAAGTCGCCAGGAATACTACTGACCACAAAGCTCAGAGGTCTGTGTGGCCTCCAAAATTCAAGCAAAGAACAAATTTCCTTTTTGTCTCCAATAGGAAATAAAAATATCATGCTTGCTCTGTACGGGCACCACCAGAGAGGCCAGTTCATCCAGAGACACTTGGATTGGGGGAGAAGGATGGGACACTAAATCTGTTTTTTTTTTTTTTTAAATACTCTTATTCAAAACTTGATACTTTATACTGTTGTGGAGTTCCCTTGGAGTCCCGTGCATGGCCATGTCCCACTCAGCTGTGTCCTTCTAAGCAGATGTCTTGGTAGAATTCTTAAAAAGTGACCATGCTTTTCACAATTAAAGGCCTCCTGTGTCCATGTCAGTTACTTCTTAAATGGCTGTCATGATATGGAATTTTATAGATACCTTTCCTATGTATTATCACTAGGGAAATGTTGGAAGTGGGTGGGCAGAGGCACACAGCAACTGAGAATTTGAGTTCTAACTAATCTTAAAAATAAGTTTTCACCTTCTTGTCTGAGCTGCCTAACCTTTTTTCTAATATTTAGTCTTTAAAGAAAGAAAAGGATTTTGCATGAATGTGTTGCTGTTTGCAAACAAATGGTCTCTAACATTGGGAGACACACAAAAAGGAAGGTATTTCTACCTAGACCGGGAGAGAGAAAAGATATGTTTACCTCTCTACTGACGAGCTCATTTACTATTCACCTTGAGATCTCTTGGGTTCCAAGTCCTTATGTAATAAGCTTAGAAGTCAGACATCAACAGTTACTCCCTCTCAACTCTGCTCTGTTGCCAGAAAATGGTGTACCTAAAGTTCTCGGGATCTAAAAACCTTACTAAACACATACAAATGTTAAAATGCAAGAGAGAGAAATATCTGTAGCCCAGCTGGAAATAGGAGATAGTCTGTTAGCTTTGTGAGACAATTCTTGATTTATACCTAACTTTCATAGGGGAGTGACAATCATATATGTATATTTTATTTCTATGCACTCGAGTAAGCATTTTTTATACCAAAATGATGTGAGTTTGAGTGAACTCCGGGGGATGGTGATGGACAGGGAGGCCTGACGTGCTGCGATTCATGGGGTTGCAAATAGTCGGACACGACTGAGCGACTGAACTGAACTGAGCCAGAAATTAATATACTGTCCCATACCTTGTGTAATATGTAGAATATATACTCTATAAGATATTTCCATAGGCAGACATGCCACAACCTTCCTAAATTCATTTCAGTGTTTTAGGAAACACCCCTATTTAATGTAAAGGTGATAACACTTTTTATCAACACTGTCATAAGTGAAGAGAGGATAGTTGACTGGGCCTCCTGTTATGGTTTCTACTTACCTATTATTTCAGAAAGTCTTCCCACAGCTTCGGGAGGCTTGGAGTGGGAGAGATATTATCTTAATTTGTTCACAACTCTGCTCTATTCAAGCGGTCTGCAGAGTATTAGAATATCTCTCTGAAGCTAAAAAGGAAAGCTCTGTCTTGAAATCTGCTTTAAGTAAGCTATAAGTGGCTTCTAGAATATAAATTATCCAAAAATCAATAGAAATATGATAGATATATGACACTTCTGAACTTCCAGCTTTTTCCAAAGTGAACTGAAATGCTAACCTGGAAGATAACAATCACCATAGAGATACTGTTGTTATCAAATTCTGAAAAAAAGGCAATGGAACTGATTTCTAAACTGTTGAAGCAACATAAAGTCACTATGGAATATCAGCAAGCTTTCTTTAATGGTAAGATCTGCTCAGGAAGGGAGTGGTAGGGAGATTTTATGACAGATACCATCTCTTTATCGTGCACTTGCCAATTGTAGAAAAGCAGTTACAATACTTGAAATCTAACCCAGAAAATTGTGTGCTGATTTGTTCTGATGTCGTGTTCATTTCAACTTAGTCTTATATGTTTTATCAGTCTTAAATCAGATAGGGGATATATAGCATTTAGGACAAAAATACAAACCCTCAATATGGATGAACCTAAAGCCTGTTATACAGAGTGGAGTTGGTAAGAGAAAAACAAATATTGTATATTAACACATATATATGTTATCTAGAAAAATGGTACTGAGGAACTGATTTGCAGGGCAAGAATAGAGACACAGACATAGAGAATGGATTTGTGAACACAGTGGGGGAAGGAGACGGTGGGGCCAATTGAGAGGTTAGCATTGACACATACACATTACCATGTGTAAAATTGCTTCCTTCCCTCCCCACCCCTCCAGGTCCTCAGAGTACCAGTCTGAGCTCCCTGTGTTATACAGCAGCTTCCCATTAGCTATCTGTTTTACGCATGGCAATATGCATGTGTCAGCCTCATTGCTGGTTAGCTCAGTTGGTTAGACCATGTGTAAAATAGATAGCTAATGGAAAGCTGCTGTATAAAGGAAGCTCAGACTGGTACTCTGTGATGACCTGGAGGGGGTGGGGAGGTTAGGGAGTGGGAGGGAGGGGATATATGGATACTTATGGCTGATTAGTTTCCTCCCTAACAACAACGGAATTTTTATAATATCTGAAAACTGAGGGGACTTCCCTGGTGGCTCAGACAGTAAAGAATCTACCTGCAGTGCAGGAAATGTGGGTTCGATCCCTGGGTCAGGAAGATTCCCTGGAGAAGGAAATGGCAACCCTCTCTAGTATTCTTGCCTGGAGAATCCCTTGGACAGAGGAGCCTGGTGGGCTACAGTCCATCTGGTCGCAAGAGTCAGATATGGCTGAGTAACTGACACACACATGGCTGATTAACGTTGTATGACAAACCAACACAACATTGTAAAGCAATTATCCTCCAATTAAATATAAATTTTAAAAAAGCAGCATAAAAATATACAAACCCTCGGTACTCAGGTGCAATCTAAGTAGATGCAGAATATGAAAAGCAAAAATATCTAAACTGAATCACCAATGAGTTATTTTCTTAAATAGATGTTAGAATACACAGATGAACAAAGGCCGTGAACTCCCACTATGTTGCATGGTCTAAGAGACAAAATCAAACTGGGAAAGTAGAGAAAACAAGATCGTTATGGCCTCCACTTGTTATTTCTTGAGAAAGAGGAGATGCCTGCAGAGCCAGCAAGGTACTGTGAGTGAGATAAATAGGCCACGTATATCATTGCGGTTGTATTATTACAGCAGACATCTTTAGTGTATGCACTTTTTGTAGGGATTGTTTTCATCTCTACAAAAATATATCTGCCTCTATTTTTGTATTAAAACACGTATTCCTTCTGTTCATTTTGTATTTCCTTCCTTTCAGTTGAAAAATGGATAATATATATTCTGCCATCTTCAGCTCTGCTACAAGAAACAAAATAGCATGAAACTGATGATACATTGTTGCTTGACATGGGGACCAGAGGGAATGATGTGAGAAAGCCAACTCCCACATGGGCTTGAAAGTGGACTTGGTCAAATAATACCCAAAGAGAATGGCATTCATCTCCCAGCAGTTTGCTGCATGGGGATATGGGCCCTACAGTGTCTCATCTCTCAAGAGGGTGTGGAAATTTAAACCTTTATGTGGATGCTTAAAATTTTTGAACATTAGCAACTAATTAAATTCAAAAACAAAAATATGCCTCTAGCCCAACTCTGTAAAAAACAAAACTTGTCAGGAGGTTGCTTCTGGTTGTCTGTTGTGACCTCCACTGCAGAATAGCTATTGTTTTACTTTGCATTTTTTAAAATGTATTTTAAAGAAACATGAGTTTTAGTTGTCTTTAAGTAGCTATCAGGACTATTTTTCATACTTGTTCTTGGTTTCTATTTATCTTATTTTCTCACATATTTTTCTGTTTTAAAAATATCTGTAGTTGAGTCTTGACTCTAAAGATTAAAAAAAAAAAAAAAGAATATCAGTGTCTCTGGTCCCTTCTACCTGGACTAAATTCAGAAGAGCATATTTCAGAGAGTAATTCACACATTTCACCTAACTAGAAGCCCCAAAATGATGGTTAGAAGATAATTGGAAATAATAATATTGAAAACTCAAAAGGGGAGCCCTTGTTCTGTGAGCCGTGGGATGGCCTGACCTTAGTCACAAGAGCGGTAAACCATCTGTGGAAGCGCCACCCTGCAGATTGTGATGGTACACGCTGACTTCCATGGCAGGTACAAAACAGTATGGGCTCCTGCCAGCCCACAGTGGGGACCTGGACTCGGGTTCCATAAACCTAATTATCTGAAGCACAGTCAACAGACTGGAATTGATTTCTCTTCACCTTCATGTTATATTCTTGGCATGATAAAGTATTTGTTAATCACTTGCTTTCCAGTATTAAATTCTGTATTGCCAAAGTGTTCAAATGTGGTCACTGAATTACTTCACATAAGAAATCTTCATGAAATCGTGCAAGTTCGAGAGGTATTACAGATGATCAAATCCAAAGCTCTTATTGCTAAATTTAAGAAATTAAAGCCTACAGGAGTCATGTGTATTAGTAAAGGATAAGAGGAAAAATATTTTAAGTTTGCCCACCATTGGTCTTCATTACCTTTGTTATTAGACCTCCCTTAAAGAATGATTAAAGGAAATTCTTCAAACAAAAAAAAGAAATCATAAAAAAGGAAATTTCCAGCGTCAAGAAGGTAGAAAGGACAATGCAAGAGCAGAATTATGGGCATATACAATAGAATATCCCTTTCCTCATGCATACATTTTATATTTGATGATTGAAACAAAAATTACAATGCCATCTGACATTCAAGAAAATAATATTTTAAAGTGTGAAAAAAAAATATAAATGAAAGTAAGATTTCCATACTTTACTGAAAGTGGTAAAATAATGATACCGTTAGTTTATAATAAGTCACATACTGTTACACCTAGAGAAACCACTGGGAAAACTACACCAAGAGATACACTCAAAAACACTTTAAACAAATGAAGATGAAATCTTAAAACCTGTTTAAACAACACAAGGAATTAAGAAAAGAAAAACTGGGTTAAGAATCAGAGAAAATAAGATTTAAGTGCTAATATACCAAACTTGACAAAGACAATACAAAAATGTTAAATTACAGACAATGTATCTCATGAATTTTACATAAAAATATTCAATAAAATATTAGCAAACTGAATCCAACATAGTATAAAGAAATTATGTACATAACCAAGTGGGATGATTTCCATGTCTGTAAGGCTGGTTCAACATTTGAAAATCAATTAATGTTATATACCATATATCAACAAACTAAAGGAAAATGTGATTATACTTAGAAAAATCATTCAATAAAATCCACCACTTATTCATGATTAAAATCTCTCTAGTGAGGAACTTCCCCAACTTAATAAAATTCTCTAAACTTGATCTAAAAAAAACTGTGGCTAACTTCATACTAAATGGTCTAAAACTGAATTCTTTCTCCCTCATCTGAGGGACAAGCAAATATGTCCTCTCTCACTACTTTATTCAACATGTACTGGAATTTCTAGTTTTCAATAAAGCAAGAAAAAGAAAAGTTATACAAATTTGAAGTATAAAATTTTCCTGTTTGCAGATGGCATGATTACCTATGTAGAAAATCCCAAAGAACCTATAAAAAGTCCTAACAAAAATAAGTGAATTAAATAAGTTTACATGATAAAAATCAACACAAAAATGTTGATTGCATGCCTATATGTTAAAAATAAATGTAATGAACTGAAAAACACAGTGTCATTTAAAACTGGTAACAAAATGAAATACTTAGATATATACTTATCCAAACATGTACAGGATTTACCTGCTGAAAATTACAAAATTCTGATAAAAGGAATCAAAGTATACCTAGACAAATGGAAATATATATAGGTTTAGGGATTAGAAGATTCAAGATAGTAAAAATGCCAGTTCTTTCCAACTGATCTATAGGTTCAGTGTAATTTCTATAATAGCAATAAGAAATTTTTTTAGGTATAGACAAGCTTATTGTAAAATTCATATCAAAAGACATAGGCCCTAACTAAAATAATTTTAACTAAGAATAAAAAATGAAGAGAATCACTTCATCCAATATTGAGGCTTCCATATTACTATATTAATCAGAAGAGTGCAGTATTAGTTTTAGAAAAAAAGAGAAGGATTTCTGGATTTAGGCATAAACAGTATTTTTAGATTTAGCCACCAACGCATGATCCCTTAAAACTGAAAATTGCTAATCTGGACCTCATCACAGTTAGTCTTTTGCTCTGTGAAAACCTAAATGAAGAGGATGAAAGACAAGATTAGAAGAAAATATTTACAAATTATATACCCAATAAAAAGACCAGCATCTAGAATACATTAAGAACTCTCAAAACTTAACAGCAAAAACAAAAAAAGAAAGAAAAGAAAGAAAGTGTGCCTAAGACAAAAACAGACATCTCACTGAAGAGGATATGGCAAGCTTATTGAAAAAATGTTCAGCATTGGTATCCGTTAGGAAAATGAGTATGATAATGAGAACTGCTACACATGCATCTGAATGGCTAAGATAAAAACGACAACACCAAACATCAAATGCTGGTGAGGATGCAGAGCAACTGGACCAGCATACATTGCCGGCAGAATGGCAGGGCCATTCCATGAGAGCCTGATTCTTATAAAACTTAACATGCTATCACATACAACCCAGAAATTGTGTTCTAGGCATTTATCCCTCCCCAAGTGAAAACTTAATGTTCACACAAAAATCTGCACATGAATATTCATAGCAACTTTACTTGAAAAAACCCCAAACTGGAAAAAGCCTAAGGTCCTGCACCAGATAAATGGTTAAACAAACTGTGGTACATCCATACTATGGAACACAACTCAGCAATTTAAAAAATAACTATTGATTTAGGCAATGACTTGATAGTATCTCCAGGGAATTATACTAAGTGAAAAAAGCCAATCCTAATAAGGCATATGCTATTTGACCCTTTATATAAATTAATGACAGAATTTTAGCAATGGAGAATAGTTAGTTGTTGCCAGGGATTAGGAACATGGGTTGGTGGGTGAATGAGAGGCCAGGGATTAGGAACATGGGTTGGTGGGTGAATGAGAGGTGAGTGTAGCTATAAAAGGGAAACATAAAGGATCCTTGTGGTGATGGAGCCATTGAGTATCTTGTCTGTAGTGGTGTATGCATGAACCTACACAATGTGACAAAACTGCAAAGAATTAAATACACACACACACAAATGAGTAAATGCAAAACTGGATAAGTCTGAATAAGATTAGTGAATTGTATCACTGGATGTTGTTGTACTTTAGTTCTGAAAAGACTTTGCTGCTGCTGCTGCTAAGTCGCTTCAGTCGTATCCGCCTCTGTGCGACCCCATAGACGGCAGCCCACCAGGCTCCCCCATCCCTGGGATTGTCCAGGCAAGAACACTGGAGTGGGTTGCCATTTCCTTCTCCAATGAATGAAAGTGAAACGTGAAAGTGAAGTCGCTCAGTCCAACTCTTAGCTACCCCATGGACGGCAGCCCACCAGGCTCCTCCATTCATGGGATTTTCTAGGCAAGAGTACTGGAGTCGGGTGCCATTGCCTTCAAGCTTCCCTAAAAGATGAGGTTCAACAAGGGAGATTACTCTTCTGACCAAAGATATGCCACAGCACATACATCACCTCCCAGTGATCCAACCTACAATAATAAAATGTTTTAACCACTCCTCAGTGGCAAATAATCCAAAGCCATCTCCCCATTTACTAAATCTAGCAGAAAATATTAGGTAGTTGCTAACTCCTGAGCCCATAATCTCTTCTTTGAATGTAAAAAGTACCCATTTCTAGCCCATTTCTTTTCTTACTGTTGCATTGGTAATAGCATCAAAAAGAAAGAGAATACAAAACCGGATTTTAATCCACATCTTGAGTTTGTCCAGAATCATGCCCCAAAGAGTGAAATTAGATAGAAAAGACAAAAAATAGAAAACAAATAAACAGTAAAAACAAATGCCTATTGATATGTGCTCTGTAGAGGATTACAATGGATGATTTTTCAACAAATTTAGCTAAAGCTGCAGATAAGAGAGAATTCTTTCAGTCCACAGCCCCAAAATAGGAAGAAGCTGAATGAGTACAAGAAAGAGAAAGTGGCCAGTGAGATTGGCGCCCCCTGGGCAAAGTAGTACAATGTGAAATTGGCAAGAGTGGTCCACGGCATGTGGGTTTAGTACACCAGAGCCAAGAGTTTGAATATGTTATTCATTTTGGTCCTTCATTCTCTCCACCCTCACAATGTATTCAGGCCTTAACACATTGTATCATACGTGGTAGATTTCAATGAATGTTTATTAGATGTAATTCAAGCCAGACATAGAATCTAAGCCTCTTTTTTCTTCTGTTTTCCTCACAACACCATACAGTGTTTTTGATTAAAAAAAAAAAAAAAAAAAAAAACAGACAAATAAATGAAACCCACAGACATCTGCTTCTGGGAATCTTCCAGGATTTTCCTTTGAGTACACTGGTAGTTCTTTCCCCTAAGTACTCTGGCAATTCATAGGTAGTATTCATGAATTCAATGAGCTGTTTAGTAAGTCATTTGACTCTAGAGCATGAGAAACAAAAAATAAATCTGGGTCTAAGGAGATTATGGCAATTCATCCAGTTCACTATCACTGATGAAATATAAGCAAAATCTTCCTCCATTCTAGTCCAAACACAAAAATGACAGTAACCTATAGACCTAAAAACATAGAGCCTACTATAAAAACTGGAAATGAAAACCTCAGCAACCAGAAATGTGGAGGCTTTCTTCAAAAGCATATGGAACCCTGCAGCAGTGAGAGGGGCTGAACTGTGTAACCTCAGGTGTCAGGGAAGATGGACTCACCCTAAACTGAAGTCACAGGACTGACTGTGGGTTCTTGGACACTACTGTGTCTACATTGTATCAGGACCCCATTGGAGCCTAAATTGTATCAGGGCAGGAGAAAAACAGACTGCCCTTGACTGAAAGATGTCATCACCACTTGAACCTATTGGGAACTCACAGTCTAGAAGCATAGTACCAATCCTGAAACGGTACTAGATTCTTAGGGCTTCTGTAGTAAATTACTACCAACCAGGTAGCTTAAAACAACAGAAATTTGTTGTTTTAGTTCTGGAAGCTAGAAGTCTGAAATCTAGGTGTAGGCCCAGTCACATGCTCTTTGACATCTACAATCTATGGGGAGAATTCTTTGAGTATCCTTGCTTCTGGTGGGTTACCAGCAATCCTTAACATTCTTTGTCTTGCAATTCCATGACTTTATAATCTCTATGTTCATCTTCACATGGTGTTTCTCCTATGTCTCTTCTCTTCTTATGATACCAGTCCTGTTGGATTAAGGGCCCACCCTACACAGTATGGCCTCATTCTAATGTCACTAATTGCATCTGCAATGACCCTATTTCCTAATAAGTTCATATTCTGAGGTACTGGAGGGTGGGACTTCAACATGTCTTTCGGAGGACTCAGTTCAAGCCACAGCAGTCAGCATTAGACAAGACATCCAGCCAGACTCTGCAAGTGTGAGGAGAGAGTGAAGATATTATCAGAAACAGCCATCCCCGAACAGTGATATATACAGAACTGCATCCCCCATGATTACTGCTAGAGTATCCCTTTTCTCCATATTTATGCATCCATAAAATATGGTTTTATTGGATTTTAAATGTTATATAAATATTACAGTGTGGGTATCCTGCTGCTTCTTCCTGTTTTTCACTTGTTACATTCTTGAATTTAATTACTTTGGAAAGCAAGTCCAGTTTTTAAAATTTTATATGGTATTTAATTGTAGAGATATAACTTATTTGATCAAAATTTTCTCTCGTGGAAAACTGTATGTTATCCCTTGGTCTCCTTTCAAGAGTGCGTAGTTTTCTCTACTAGTCTTTTAAGAGTCATCCCCTGCCCTCTCTGCCTGGCTGTGTGTACTGGGAGGTGGACCTCTAGGGTTGCATCACTGGTACTCCCTGGCTGTCTGACTTAGCGCTGGTGTGGCCAAGGCCAGGGACCAATGGGAGGCCAGCTGGCAGGATGACGTGGTGGTGGTGCTTTCCCCTGCTGGTCCACATTTTGTACAGTGGCTGCATTCCTCACCAACGCTTCAGCTCTGACTTTAGCTCCCCAAATCCCAGGAACACCGCTTCATCCTTTGGCTCCCAGCTGACAATGACTGTCATCCCTTGTCCCTTCCTGGGTGTTTAAGAAATCTTTATTGGTCCCTCAAACTTGCTAAATTTGTAAATAATAAATTTTTCTAATCTCCCGATTTACTGGTTTGAGTACCATCATCTATTTCTTGTCAAAATTTGACTGATACACTAACTGATTTCAGAAGTTGTCCTAACACCCAGTCCATCAAATTGGATTAAGGATTAGGTTATTTATACATCTGAGGAGTGTATGGATGATCTCTTTGCCGATAGGAAATGGGCCCTTGGTAATCTGAGGCAAGCGATCGCTGGTATCTTTACTAAAACAAATCTGCCTCTGGCAAGTGGTATGCACCTACTGCCCCAGCAAATGCTTTTCCTTTAGTTTTAATCAGCTAGTGAAACCTGCAACATCTCACCCTTGCCCAGCGGTTCAGCAGTGCACCTTTGCTGTCTTTTATCAAAGCTCTGTCTGATCTCTGTCATATTATAGTCTAGACTACGGCAGTGATCCTCACCCAGTGTCATTTGTGAACTGTTTCTGGCCCCTGTTTCTTCCTTGTCCCCAATGAATTAGGAAGCGTGTGCCAGAATGTGAACTATGGCACTAAATACATTGTTCTGTTCAGCTGACAATGTTTTTTAGCAAGACTTTTTTTTTTTTTTCTTCTTCATAAGGGAGCAGCACCTTGATTTACATTCTGGTGTAAGCTCTTTTCCTCATTGTTACAGACAGGGGTTTTGAATAGCTGATATTCTGGTCTGGGTTGGCGAAGGGGATGACCTTGATTACCTTGACACGCAACAGAATATCATGTTGGGGCACCAGGAAGATACTAACAAACAGATGCCTTAGGAAGACAGCACAGTTGAGGGAGGGCAGAACCCATGTAAAAGGCTCACAGACCTCTGATTTTATGAAGTTCCTAAATGGGCTTCCCTGGTGGCTCAGGGGTTAAAGCGTCTGCCTCCAATGCGGGAGACCTGGGTTCGATCCCTGGGTCGGGAAGATCCCCTGGAGAAGGAAATGGCAATCCACTCCAGTATTCTTGCCTGGAGAATCCCATGGACGGAGAAGCCTAGTAGGTTACAGTCCACGGGGTCGCAAAGAGTCGGACACGACTGAGCGACTTCACCTCACCTTACCTTAGTAGGACAATGGTACAAAAACATCAGTACACTCCCTCTTAAATGAGAGACAAGTTGTTTCACTTTGCAGAGCCCACAGCAGAAGGAGCCTGAGGACTTAGTTTACCTAAGGCTTTATATTTAGGTATACGGCTCTGATCCATCTACTAGGTAACCACATAAGGCTTGCTGTTTAAAGAGATACGTGGAGCAAGAAAAGATCTGCAGTAGGTCCAGGCTTTTGCATAGGTGACATATCACTTAGACCTGTGACCCAACAGATTGAGTGGTACTTGACAAAATATATGGAAGAAATGAATGAAGTATATGTGCCAGCAACAGTAACATCACAAAGCAGATTCCTGAGGTTTTGGAAAGAAGACTATTTCCTCTTCTGCCAACCACTATTTTCCAGTGGCAGATTTGCTTTGTGTTTGCTACCAAGCTCTAACAGAGAAGAAACAGCTCAATATGGTATGAAATACCACATGACTCTAAGAATGAACTATAAGAATGTCTACCATCAACTGAAGACATTAGGAAGTTGGATGTATGCAACAGCATTCATTCCCCCATGAAATATGATTGGTATGCATGTGCATGTAAGACTGAGCCTCAGCAGATCAAGAAACCACCAGTAAATTTCAGTGGTGATGGCCCAGCATCCCTTGACATGTGCTCCTACTGTTCACTTTCTCCTCCCTAACTTTTCTGGCCATACTGAGATCCTAAAATCCTTGTGGTCTTATTAGGTGGTGACCAGATTGTCCGTTGGCATATCAGCACCATATGTAGCCTTCCTGTTTTGCAGGGTCTATGATAAAGTTTGGCAAACAACTGTCTCTAGCCTAAATTCAGCCTGCCACCTGCTTCATACCGCTCAGAGTTGAGAATGGTTTTTACAACTGTAAATGGTTGGGGGAAAAAAAATCAAAAGAAAACCACGAGCTTATAACATGTAAACACTATCTGAGATTCAAATTTCAGTGTCTCTATGTATATACTTACTTTTCACACTACGATGACAAAGCCTAAAATATTCACCATCTGGTCCGTGATAGAAAAATTGTGTTGATTCTGATCTGGAAGCCTGGAAACTATATTGTCCCAAATTTCTAGTAGATTAGATTCCACTAATGGGAGGTTCTCATGGGAGATTCAGAAATAAGACAAGAAGCAGAAGGCAGTTTTCTCCTACAAGGGGTAAGGAAACTTCACGAGCTGTGACAAACAGCTGATAGGTGCCACCAGCAGTTTCTAGGCTTTCTATTGTGAATTAGCCACAAAGGTCCAACACAAATCCTAAGTGACTCCTGTACTTTATCATGTCTTGATTTCAAATGGTATTTTCTCTAGGTTTCACTCTTCTGACTCTTCCAAAGTCTTGTGTGGGTGTGGAAAATTCTGAAAGAGATGGGAATACAAGACCACCTGACCTGCCTCTTGAGAGATCTGTATGCAGGTCAGGAAGCAACAGTTAGAACTGGACATGGAACAACAGACTGTTTCCAAATAGGAAAAGGAGTCCCTCAAGGCTGTGTATTGTCACCCTGCTTATTTAACTTATATGCAGAGTACATCATGAGAAACGCTGGGCTGGAAGAAGCACAAGCTGGAATCAATATTGCCGGGAAAATATCAATAACCTCAGATATGGAGATGACACCACCTTATAGCAGAAAGTGAAGAGGAACTAAAAAGCCTCTTGATGAAAGTGAAAGAGGAGAGTGAAAAAGTTGGCTTGAAGCTCAACATTCAGAAAACAAAGATCATGGCATCCGGTCCCATCACTTCATGGGAAATAGATGGGGAAACAGTGGAAACAGTGTCAGACTTTATTTTGGGGGGCTCCAAAATCACTGCAGATGGTGACCGCAGCCATGAAATTAGAAGACGCTTACTCCTTGGAAGAAAAGTTATGACCAACCTAGATAACATATTCAAAAGCAAAGACATTCCTTTGCCGACTAAGGTCTGTCTAGTCAAGGCTATGGTTTTTCCTGTGGTCATGTATGGATGTGAGAGTTGGACTGTGAAGAAGGCAGAGCGCTGAAGAATTGATGCTTTTGAACTGTGGTGTTGGAGAAGACTCTTGAGAGGTCCTTGGACTGCAGGGAGATCCAACCAGTCCATTCTGAAGGAGATCAGCCCTGGGCTTTCTTTGGAAGGAATGATGCTAAAGCTGAAACTCCAGTATTTTGGCCACCTCATGCGAAGAGTTGACTCACTGGAAAAGACTCTGATGCTGGGAGGGATTGGGGGCAGGAGGAGAAGGGGACGACAGAAGATGAGATGGCTGGTGGGCATCAATGACTCGATGGACATGAATCTGAGTGAACTCCGGGAGTTGGTGATGGACAGGGAAGCCCGGTGTGCTGCGATTCATGGGGTCGCAAAGAGTCAGACATGACTGAGTGACTGAACTGAACTGATTGAATTCCTTATTTCTAGAAATTCCTACATTATTATCCCTGGTCTTCTGTACAAACCTCTACTGACCACCCCCACCCCTACCAAAAAGCAAAGAATCACTGAATGAAAGAGAGTAACTAGCACATCAGTTCAGGTCAGTTCAGTCACTCAGTTGTGTCCAACTCATTGAGACCTCATGGACTGCAGCACATCAGGCCTCCCTGTCTATCACCAACTCCTGGAGTTTACCCAAACTCATGTCCACTGAGTTGGTGATGCCATCCAATCATCTCATCCTCTGTCATCCCCTTCTCCTCCCACCTTCAATCGTTCCCAGCATCTTGGTCTTTTCAAATGAGTCAGTTCTTTGCATTAGGTGGCCAAAGTATTAGAGTCTCAGCTTCAGCATCAATTCTTCCAATGAATATTTAGGACTGATTTCCTTTAGGATGGACTGGTTTGATCTCCTTGCTGTTCAAGGGACTCTCAAGAGTCTTCTGCAGCACCACAGTCAAAAGCATCAATTCTTCAGTGCTCAGCTTTCTTTATAGTCCAACTTTTACATCCATACATGACTATAGGAAAAACTATAGCTTTGACTAGACGGATCTTTGTTGGCAAAGTAACATCTCTGCTTTTTAATACGCTGTCTAGGTTGGTCATAGGAGCAACCTATGACCAAGGAACAGGCGTCTTTTAATTTCATGGCTGCCATCACTATCTGCAGTGATTTTGAAGCCCCCCCCCGCCAAATAAACTCTCTCACTGTTTCTCCATCTATTTGCCATGAAGTAATGGGACCAGATGCCATGATCTTAGCTTTCTGAATGTTGAGCTTTAAGCCAACTTTTCTACTCTCCTCTTTCACTTTCATCAAGAGGCTCCTTAGTTCTTCTTTGCCTTCTGCCATAAGGGTGGTATCATCTGCATATCTGAGGTTATTGATATTTCTCCCAGCAATCTTGATTCCAGCTTGTGCTTCATCTAGCCCAGCATTTCCCACGATGTACTTTGCATATAAGATAAATAAGTAGGGTGACAATATACAGCCTATCCATATTTGGAACAGTCTGTTGTTCCATGTCCAGTTCTAACTGTTGCTTCTTGACCTGCATACAGATTTCTCAAGAGGCAAGGCAGGTGGTCTAGTATTCCCATCTCTTTCAGAATTTTCCACAGTTTATTGTGATCCAAGAAGAAAGCTTTGGTGTAGTCAATAAAGCAAAAGTAGATGTTTTTCTGGAACTCTCTTCCTTTTTCAATGATCCAGCAGATGTTGGCCACTTGATCTCTGGTTCCTCTTCCTTTTCTAAATCCAGCTTGAACATCTGGAAGTTCACAATTCATGTACTGTTGAAGCCTGGCTTGGATAACTTTGAGCATTACTTTGCTAGCATGTGAGATGACTGCAATAGTGTGGTAGTTTGAACATTGCTTGGCATTGCCTTTCTTTGGGGTTGGAATGAAAACAGACTTTTTCCAGCCTTGTGCACACTGCTGAGTTTTTCCAAATTTGCTGGCATACTGAGTGTAGCACTTTCATAGCATCATCTTTTAGGATTTGAAATAGCTCAACTGTAATTCCATCACCTCCACTAGCTTTCTTCATAGTGATGCTTCCTAAGGCCCACTTGACTTCACATTTCAGGACGTCTGGCTCTAGGTGAGTGATCACACCATCGTGATTATCTGGATCATGAAGATCTTCTTTGTATAGTTCTGTGTGTTCTTGCCACCTTTTCTTAATATCTTCTGCTTCTGTTAAGTCCATACAATTTCTGTCCTTTATTGTGCCCATCTTTGCATGAAATGTTCCTTTGGTATCTCTAATTTTCTTGAAGAGCTCTCTAGTCTTTCCCATTCTATTGTTTTCCTCTATTTCTTTGCATTGTTCACTGATCACTAGCACATGGCTGCTGCCATAACTGAAATGATGTGTCCTGTGAGAAAATGCAATAAAGGAGTTCTTACCTATTCTGAGAAATCAGGTAAAGTTGACCCGAGGAAGTGAAGAACCATCTTAAGATCTGAAAGAATAAGAATTAACCAGGCAAAGAGCTGAAATTTTCAGTCGAGAGGAAGTGTTATAGGAACGGGTAGAGGTAGAGATAGAAATTAAGTCGCTAAGTTGTGTCCGACTCTTGAGACCCCATGAACTGTAGCCTGCCAGGCTCCTTCATTCATGGGATTCTCCAGCCAAGAATACTGGAGTGGGTTGCCATTTCCTTCTCCAGGGGATCTTCCCAACCCAGGAATTGAACCTGGGTCTCCTTCATTGCAGGTAGATTCTTTGCCAACTGAGCTATAAGGACACAGCATAGGAACTGTCTCTTATACACATCTAGTTCATGTACTGTTGAAGCCTGGCTTGGATAACTTTGAGCATTACTTTGCTAGCATGTGAGATGACTGCAATAGTGTGGTAGTTTGAACATTGCTTGGCATTGCCTTTCTTTGGGGTTGGAATGAAAACAGACTTTTTCCAGCCTTGTGCACACTGCTGAGTTTTTCCAAATTTGCTGGCATACTGAGTGTAGCACTTTCATAGCATCATCTTTTAGGATTTGAAATAGCTCAACTGTAATTCCATCACCTCCACTAGCTTTCTTCATAGTGATGCTTCCTAAGGCCCACTTGACTTCACATTTCAGGACGTCTGGCTCTAGGTGAGTGATCACACCATCGTGATTATCTGGATCATGAAGATCTTCTTTGTATAGTTCTGTGTGTTCTTGCCACCTTTTCTTAATATCTTCTGCTTCTGTTAAGTCCATACAATTTCTGTCCTTTATTGTGCCCATCTTTGCATGAAATGTTCCTTTGGTATCTCTAATTTTCTTGAAGAGCTCTCTAGTCTTTCCCATTCTATTGTTTTCCTCTATTTCTTTGCATTGTTCACTGATCACTAGCACATGGCTGCTGCCATAACTGAAATGATGTGTCCTGTGAGAAAATGCAATAAAGGAGTTCTTACCTATTCTGAGAAATCAGGTAAAGTTGACCCGAGGAAGTGAAGAACCATCTTAAGATCTGAAAGAATAAGAATTAACCAGGCAAAGAGCTGAAATTTTCAGTCGAGAGGAAGTGTTATAGGAACGGGTAGAGGTAGAGATAGAAATTAAGTCGCTAAGTTGTGTCCGACTCTTGAGACCCCATGAACTGTAGCCTGCCAGGCTCCTTCATTCATGGGATTCTCCAGCCAAGAATACTGGAGTGGGTTGCCATTTCCTTCTCCAGGGGATCTTCCCAACCCAGGAATTGAACCTGGGTCTCCTTCATTGCAGGTAGATTCTTTGCCAACTGAGCTATAAGGACACAGCATAGGAATGGGACTGGTGTGCAAATAACCCTTTGGAAGAAGAATATGGTGCTATAAAGGGGGACATGCCCTTGGGATGAAATCTCCAGAGCAACATGCAAGATAAAGCAAGAAAGAGAGAGAGAGAGTCCATATAATGCAAAAGCTTTTAGGCTGTGTTAAGGATTAGGGTCTTTCTCCCATGAGCTGTAGGAAATATTTTCATGACCTCTGTAGATCATAAAAACTTTATGGAAGCAATGACATGAGAGATGGGATGGACCATTGGGTAGAAGAGAGGAGGGCATTCAAAATAGGACAAGAAATGTTAGTGAGCTGTATACCAGCCAGTGTAGCTGGAATAGAGTTGAATGGGGATTAATTTAAAGACAAAGTGGAGAAACTAACACGGCAAGAGTTTGGATTTTATTTTGTTTTCAATCAAACATTATTCAGGCAACCATAACCACATTTTTTGAGATAGTTTTTATAGTAAACTGAAACTGAAACATCAAATTCAAATTTAGGTTGAGAAATACTGTTGGCTTTGTTAATGACTGTTTTTGTGGTTCTTAAAACGAGACAAAGAGGCTTAAAGATACAGGAAATTGATGGCTTTGGTAAAGACTTTACATTGTTTCATATTTTTAAAAAAGCCGCTGCAGAGAGCAGGGCATTCCTTATGCCAGGGCTGTAGAAATAAAGGAAATAGATTACTGCACTTTTTAATCATTGATGAGTATGTGAACTCCTAGGCTGTGTTTTCAGTACCCAGCTCTGGCAATCTTATCTCACAAAGAAGGCAAGGAAAAGATGCTAACTGAAATTTTACATGCAGGTCTTTGAAATACATGAAAGAAGCACTTAAGTACATATTTAAAATGATGATTTCTTATTTGAAAAGAATGACTTCAACAACATAATTTTGTGCACGTCTACAACAGCTAGCTAAGACAAAACAATTATCATTTTAACAGAGTTAGGAAATGTTGCAGGTCAGTTTCCCTGACAGGAGACTCTGAATTGGAGATTAGCATGCAAGCAAGGAGTTTATTTGGAAGTGGTCTTGAGAACAGCATGTGAGAGGGGTGAGGAATGCAAGATTGGGCAGAGGGGAAAGTTTAATGATGACACAGCAGCACCAGAGCTGGGATGGATCTTCAGAGTTGCAGGTCATCCCAACTGAGGCAGAGGTCAGTTTTCCCATCTGTGTATCAACCAATCACTGGTGGCAGTCTACCCAGAAGGAAGGCACATAACGCTGGAAGAGGAAGCTTCCACAAACCAAGTGTAATTCTTAGAGAAGGGCTCAGCTGAGAGCTGTCAAGAGTCAACACCTCTGACAGCTGTGGTATAGGCACATGTGCTCCGAGGGACCTGCGAGGTACACCATAGCATTTATTACAGTTCAACCGTGGTGTCTGTTAGATCCATTGACTTCACATGATTTCTCCCATCTGAAATCAGCTTTTCCAAGATTCTGGTTGGTCTCTATTACCTGAAAAAAACATGCATGAGGACAGTTAACAGTACAAACTGAAGACCCCGCTGCTGCAGCTAATTTCAGAGATATACATGACCTTCCTCCTCTACTACTTATTCCAGATTTGCCTCAGCCTTGACTACCTCTCTGTAGGTCTTGATGGCTTATATGTTTGAGGGATGCAGACTCTTACCCATAAGGGATGAAAATCCCTAGTTCTGTGCATTTCCCAAGAAATAGCTGCTGTGCTTGACTACTTACTCTCAATAACGGATATAGGAGAACCAACAGATGACCCAGGGGACCAACTGGGTGCCAAATGAACTCTTCCCTGTCCCCGTTGTATACCAGTAGCCTTGCCTCCCCAGGAATATCAGAATCAATTATACCTGCCTTGATGGTGCTAGCATTGCTTGCCTGCTAAATTCTGGGAACAAGAAGTTTGAAGTGTCCAGGAATCAATTTTGACTTAAAATTTGGTGGGACTCCTACTGTGTCTTCTGGCAGAGGGGTTCTCTGTTTGGAAACCAGAATATCTAGAGCCCTGGAGCCTAGAGTTAAAGGTGTAGGAAGCAAAGCTACAAGTAGGTCACTGATACTGATGATCACTAGAGCCCCTCTTATCTGCACCCCTTAGTTCTTGTGTCCATTGGAGTATATACTGATGACCCAGAACAATGTAACAGATGTTGATTTGGGGTGTGTTTTATATTACCAAGGATGGTGCCCCATTATCCAAGCTGGCGTCTCATCTGCACCTTCCGTCACCCCACCAAATTGGTAGTTTCTGGGTAATACAGAATGTAACAGGACCAATGGAACTCATAAACTTGTGCTCATGGCTGAATCACTTTTGCTTTAAAATAGTTTCTCTGGCTTTGTTTGTTGTTTTGAGGAATTCCATGTTGGTAGATCAAAACTCTGTAATTGGGTAGTGGTACTAGTTGAGGTCCTGAAATCAATAAACTGTTGGTTCCAGTCAACATAAATCACTGGGTTTTGCAGTGTATAAGGAATCCAATGTACTCAACTTGTCACCAAATGACTGGTTCATCTCCTCAAGGGATTGTACCATATTGGAGGCTCAGCACTAGTCTCAGTTGCTGTCAGATTGGACATTTGCCAGTGGCTAAAGACACAGGTTGTGTAAGCATCAGTTAGATGTTGTATTCTGTCCACTTGGTTGTGTGTATATTCTCTGGTATTAGCGTACAATACAAGGATCTTCATACTCCATATCCTCTCTGATACATGTTGCCAATACATCTTTTCCAAATTTCCTTACCTGAAATTTTCCAACTTTTCTCATACCAGGACCCCAAAGAAATAGTCAAGCCATTGATCGTTGTCCATGAATCAGTGTATTAATATATCCATACATGACTATTTTTCTTTCCATAAAATGTCAATGACCAGGAGCACTGCTCAAAACTTGATTAAGTGCTATAGCTTTCTCTAGGCATTTTGTTTCAAGGCCACCACTAAGCAGGGTTATAGTGAAATAGCAGTTTATTTCCAGCTTATACCCATATACAGAGTCAACCAATTCATGAATTTAACTTGGCCTTTTCTCTCCCAATTTTAACTGGTCACTTCTCCCTTAGCTATTGCTGGTTGATGAGAGAATATTTGTGCAACAGTAGTAGGTGACATGGTGGTCTGCACTATTTCACCAGTATCTTATTACAATTCAACACTGGTAAAAATTCTAAGAATTGCACAGCAAATGATGGGGTCCTATTGCCAGATGGCCAGCTGTGGATCTGGCTCCAAAATCACATTACTGAGTTTGCTTCCTAGGCATACTTCCAGTACCAAACTTCTTAGGTCAAATTCCCCAGTAAGCAAACTCTAAGACACCAAGATTTGCATGCAGGCTTATCAAGGAGTGCCTTTACTGGGGAACAACAAGGGTGAGCAATGAGGAAGGCAAAATAGGGCAGAGGATGAAATTGAACTGTGATTAGTTGCAACAGAGGCCTCACCTCATCCTATGGCAATCTCTGAAACTGGGATAGTCTTTCAGAATTGTCTCAACTGAGTCAAGAGGATCAAGAACTTTGTACCATAACTCTGACTACCCATTAAGTTCCAGCTGGCCTCAAAGAAGTGTTTTAATATTGACTGAGTCTACTTCTTTCAACTAAGGATAATTTCCAGAAATGAACTCAATTAGGAGTCACTGGCAGCAACACTCATAGTAGCTAAGAGAATGAATGCACTAGTTTTGAGCCTTTAACACTTATTTCAACTGAACTTTTACTAAAGTAATAATCAAAAGTATGAAACCAATATATATTTGGGCTTTTTTAAAAAGGAAAATATGCAGAAACGTGTAATCTTGTAATATTTGTATTACAAGAAGTAAGTGGAAAGATAAAAGAAAAGAGGCAGTAAGCCTTTGGGGCCCATCCACCTTTAATGATTAATATTTTCCCTCCAGCTAAATTTGACTTTAAAGAAATCCCTGCCCACTATACTGAGTTTGAAGACCAAGAAAAGACAAGCACAGAGAAATTTATGATAATGCTATAATCAACTTTGGGCAGAGGAAAATTTTCAAAATGGACACCTCTGACACTAGTAGTTCTGGTTCTTAGGGAAACACAGGGGAACTCTCCTTTAATTTCATAAGTACTTTTAAAGAATCTTGACTAGTTCTGTTTTCCCACTCGAGACATCTCTTTTACATAAAAATTAGAAGAAACATAGACTGTATCCAAAACCCTTGGTTTCAAGCCTTGTCTGCTGCCTAACAGCTGGATGACAAATGAGTTTTTAAATCTCTCTATGTCTCAGCTTTCTCATATTTAAATGTATGGGGATGATAACGAACCTATGTCATGGGTTAAGAAGTACTTTGTATAGTGACTGGCATCACTCCATCAATGACCATGGTTATTATTTTGTCATCTAAGTGGATGTTTTCCTATCCCTTCACACATAATCTTGATAATTTATGGTCTCTTAGCACAAAGTCTTTTTTGTGTTGTGTTGGTCTTCATTGTATATTTCAGAATCCACATATGGCTGCTGGAGCAAATGCAAACTGGTTCACTGAGATTAATTGTGGAATCTGTGTCAAAAAAAAATAATACATTTATGCCAAAACTAACACTACAAATCTAGACCCTTGGTACCAAAACAAGAAATAGATTCCTAGCCCAGATTTTGCCATATTTTTTTAGAGATAATTAAGATTATGTTATATACCTTTTAATTATTTATTTTGGATATGTTAAGGCCAGATAAAGTATGAATGTTATCAATATTACTTGTTTATGGAATAATCCAATCTTGGTAGGGTACAAAAAGGAAAGTTTAATTTTTCTTCACTACTGCTTTCAACCTGTTTGCTTTGATGTAGCCTTCTTCATCCCTTGATGATATCTAGAGCAGACAGATATCATAGCTCCCATAGAACTTTCAATTGAAAGAAGTTTATCTGTTATAAATTCCATGACAGACTACAACATGACTAACATCTTAATCCAGTTTTTAAAAACAGCTTCCTTTCCTGTCCTAACTCATGCTGACCTGGAGCCTCTGGACTTGAATTAGTGGGGGATCTGTTTATTTATTCCTCTACTTCTTTTTGTATGTGTCTGCGTGTATGTTTGGTAGGTTTATTCCACAGTCCATCACTTTTGAGCTTCTGCCACCAGCAGTCCATCTTCATAAACAAGGAACTTCAACATGGATTCATCCTAGCTCTGTCACACCAAACTAGTGGGAGTTTTGGCTGTTTATGGCTCCCTGCCTTCAGGTGCTGCAAAAGGGGCTGCTTCAGTTAACTTCAGCCTTATCCAGATAAGAGGTAGATATCTAATTCTATGTCTATGAATGCTCCTGCACTCCAGAGGACACAGGTGAAGCTATTGGGTGTTCTCTCACTGCACCCTATTTTGATTCAGTGAGCTCAAGGGTCTATAAGTTTCTGGAGCTCAGCAAGTATGGAAGTGAGATAATCATCTTTGGATTCTTTTCTTGGGGAGAATAGCTTTTGAGTGGAAGGAACATGTGGAAAGGATAAAGACATATAGGAAAAGCCACATCCTTTTCTTCAATCTAATAATGATTATTGATAATGACTAATAATAACAAAATCACATTAAGAATCAAACACCGTACCTGCTAGAGATGCTCGGAGGGATCAAATAAAACCTGTACACACTAGGAGACTCCACAGAGTCTGAGCCAGACCAGCCCAGTGTTTGAGTGTCTCCTGCAGAGGTGTGGGTCAGCAGTGGCCTGTCCATAGGGGCAGGGATTCTGGGTGCAGCACACCCGGGTATGGCATAAGCCCTCCTGGGGGAGGTTGCCATTAACCACACCATACAGATGCCGGAACTTACACAGGACTGGGGAAACAGACTCATCATTGCAGGTAGATTCTTTGCCAACTGAGCTATAAGGACACAGCATAGGAATGGGACTGGTGTGCAAATAACCCTTTGGAAGAAGAATATGGTGCTATAAAGGGGGACATGCCCTTGGGATGAAATCTCCAGAGCAACATGCAAGATAAAGCAAGAAAGAGAGAGAGAGAGTCCATATAATGCAAAAGCTTTTAGGCTGTGTTAAGGATTAGGGTCTTTCTCCCATGAGCTGTAGGAAATATTTTCATGACCTCTGTAGATCATAAAAACTTTATGGAAGCAATGACATGAGAGATGGGATGGACCATTGGGTAGAAGAGAGGAGGGCATTCAAAATAGGACAAGAAATGTTAGTGAGCTGTATACCAGCCAGTGTAGCTGGAATAGAGTTGAATGGGGATTAATTTAAAGACAAAGTGGAGAAACTAACACGGCAAGAGTTTGGATTTTATTTTGTTTTCAATCAAACATTATTCAGGCAACCATAACCACATTTTTTGAGATAGTTTTTGTAGTAAACTGAAACTGAAACATCAAATTCAAATTTAGGTTGAGAAATACTGTTGGCTTTGTTAATGACTGTTTTTGTGGTTCTTAAAACGAGACAAAGAGGCTTAAAGATACAGGAAATTGATGGCTTTGGTAAAGACTTTACATTGTTTCATATTTTTAAAAAAGCCGCTGCAGAGAGCAGGGCATTCCTTATGCCAGGGCTGTAGAAATAAAGGAAATAGATTACTGCACTTTTTAATCATTGATGAGTATGTGAACTCCTAGGCTGTGTTTTCAGTACCCAGCTCTGGCAATCTTATCTCACAAAGAAGGCAAGGAAAAGATGCTAACTGAAATTTTACATGCAGGTCTTTGAAATACATGAAAGAAGCACTTAAGTACATATTTAAAATGATGATTTCTTATTTGAAAAGAATGACTTCAACAACATAATTTTGTGCACGTCTACAACAGCTAGCTAAGACAAAACAATTATCATTTTAACAGAGTTAGGAAATGTTGCAGGTCAGTTTCCCTGACAGGAGACTCTGAATTGGAGATTAGCATGCAAGCAAGGAGTTTATTTGGAAGTGGTCTTGAGAACAGCATGTGAGAGGGGTGAGGAATGCAAGATTGGGCAGAGGGGAAAGTTTAATGATGACACAGCAGCACCAGAGCTGGGATGGATCTTCAGAGTTGCAGGTCATCCCAACTGAGGCAGAGGTCAGTTTTCCCATCTGTGTATCAACCAATCACTGGTGGCAGTCTACCCAGAAGGAAGGCACATAACGCTGGAAGAGGAAGCTTCCACAAACCAAGTGTAATTCTTAGAGAAGGGCTCAGCTGAGAGCTGTCAAGAGTCAACACCTCTGACAGCTGTGGTATAGGCACATGTGCTCCGAGGGACCTGCGAGGTACACCATAGCATTTATTACAGTTCAACCGTGGTGTCTGTTAGATCCATTGACTTCACATGATTTCTCCCATCTGAAATCAGCTTTTCCAAGATTCTGGTTGGTCTCTATTACCTGAAAAAAACATGCATGAGGACAGTTAACAGTACAAACTGAAGACCCCGCTGCTGCAGCTAATTTCAGAGATATACATGACCTTCCTCCTCTACTACTTATTCCAGATTTGCCTCAGCCTTGACTACCTCTCTGTAGGTCTTGATGGCTTATGTGTTTGAGGGATGCAGACTCTTACCCATAAGGGATGAAAATCCCTAGTTCTGTGCATTTCCCAAGAAATAGCTGCTGTGCTTGACTACTTACTCTCAATAACGGATATAGGAGAACCAACAGATGACCCAGGGGACCAACTGGGTGCCAAATGAACTCTTCCCTGTCCCCGTTGTATACCAGTAGCCTTGCCTCCCCAGGAATATCAGAATCAATTATACCTGCCTTGATGGTGCTAGCATTGCTTGCCTGCTAAATTCTGGGAACAAGAAGTTTGAAGTGTCCAGGAATCAATTTTGACTTAAAATTTGGTGGGACTCCTACTGTGTCTTCTGGCAGAGGGGTTCTCTGTTTGGAAACCAGAATATCTAGAGCCCTGGAGCCTAGAGTTAAAGGTGTAGGAAGCAAAGCTACAAGTAGGTCACTGATACTGATGATCACTAGAGCCCCTCTTATCTGCACCCCTTAGTTCTTGTGTTCATTGGAGTATATACTGATGACCCAGAACAATGTAACAGATGTTGATTTGGGGTGTGTTTTATATTACCAAGGATGGTGCCCCATTATCCAAGCTGGCGTCTCATCTGCACCTTCCGTCACCCCACCAAATTGGTAGTTTCTGGGTAATACAGAATGTAACAGGACCAATGGAACTCATAAACTTGTGCTCATGGCTGAATCACTTTTGCTTTAAAATAGTTTCTCTGGCTTTGTTTGTTGTTTTGAGGAATTCCATGTTGGTAGATCAAAACTCTGTAATTGGGTAGTGGTACTAGTTGAGGTCCTGAAATCAATAAACTGTTGGTTCCAGTCAACATAAATCACTGGGTTTTGCAGTGTATAAGGAATCCAATGTACTCAACTTGTCACCAAATGACTGGTTCATCTCCTCAAGGGATTGTACCATATTGGAGGCTCAGCACTAGTCTCAGTTGCTGTCAGATTGGACATTTGCCAGTGGCTAAAGACACAGGTTGTGTAAGCATCAGTTAGATGTTGTATTCTGTCCACTTGGTTGTGTGTATATTCTCTGGTATTAGCGTACAATACAAGGATCTTCATACTCCATATCCTCTCTGATACATGTTGCCAATACATCTTTTCCAAATTTCCTTACCTGAAATTTTCCAACTTTACTCATACCAGGACCCCAAAGAAATAGTCAAGCCATTGATCGTTGTCCATGAATCAGTGTATTAATATATCCATACATGACTATTTTTCTTTCCATAAAATGTCAATGACCAGGAGCACTGCTCAAAACTTGATTAAGTGCTATAGCTTTCTCTAGGCATTTTGTTTCAAGGCCACCACTAAGCAGGGTTATAGTGAAATAGCAGTTTATTTCCAGCTTATACCCATATACAGAGTCAACCAATTCATGAATTTAACTTGGCCTTTTCTCTCCCAATTTTAACTGGTCACTTCTCCCTTAGCTATTGCTGGTTGATGAGAGAATATTTGTGCAACAGTAGTAGGTGACATGGTGGTCTGCACTATTTCACCAGTATCTTATTACAATTCAACACTGGTAAAAATTCTAAGAATTGCACAGCAAATGATGGGGTCCTATTGCCAGATGGCCAGCTGTGGATCTGGCTCCAAAATCACATTACTGAGTTTGCTTCCTAGGCATACTTCCAGTACCAAACTTCTTAGGTCAAATTCCCCAGTAAGCAAACTCTAAGACACCAAGATTTGCATGCAGGCTTATCAAGGAGTGCCTTTACTGGGGAACAACAAGGGTGAGCAATGAGGAAGGCAAAATAGGGCAGAGGATGAAATTGAACTGTGATTAGTTGCAACAGAGGCCTCACCTCATCCTATGGCAATCTCTGAAACTGGGATAGTCTTTCAGAATTGTCTCAACTGAGTCAAGAGGATCAAGAACTTTGTACCATAACTCTGACTACCCATTAAGTTCCAGCTGGCCTCAAAGAAGTGTTTTAATATTGACTGAGTCTACTTCTTTCAACTAAGGATAATTTCCAGAAATGAACTCAATTAGGAGTCACTGGCAGCAACACTCATAGTAGCTAAGAGAATGAATGCACTAGTTTTGAGCCTTTAACACTTATTTCAACTGAACTTTTACTAAAGTAATAATCAAAAGTATGAAACCAATATATATTTGGGCTTTTTTAAAAAGGAAAATATGCAGAAACGTGTAATCTTGTAATATTTGTATTACAAGAAGTAAGTGGAAAGATAAAAGAAAAGAGGCAGTAAGCCTTTGGGGCCCATCCACCTTTAATGATTAATATTTTCCCTCCAGCTAAATTTGACTTTAAAGAAATCCCTGCCCACTATACTGAGTTTGAAGACCAAGAAAAGACAAGCACAGAGAAATTTATGATAATGCTATAATCAACTTTGGGCAGAGGAAAATTTTCAAAATGGACACCTCTGACACTAGTAGTTCTGGTTCTTAGGGAAACACAGGGGAACTCTCCTTTAATTTCATAAGTACTTTTAAAGAATCTTGACTAGTTCTGTTTTCCCACTCGAGACATCTCTTTTACATAAAAATTAGAAGAAACATAGACTGTATCCAAAACCCTTGGTTTCAAGCCTTGTCTGCTGCCTAACAGCTGGATGACAAATGAGTTTTTAAATCTCTCTATGTTTCAGCTTTCTCATATTTAAATGTATGGGGATGATAATGAACCTATGTCATGGGTTAAGAAGTACTTTGTATAGTGACTGACATCACTCCATCAATGACCATGGTTATTATTTTGTCATCTAAGTGGATGTTTTCCTATCCCTTCACACATAATCTTGATAATTTATGGTCTCTTAGCACAAAGTCTTTTTTGTGTTGTGTTGGTCTTCATTGTATATTTCAGAATCCACATATGGCTGCTGGAGCAAATGCAAACTGGTTCACTGAGATTAATTGTGGAATCTGTGTCAAAAAAAATAATACATTTATGCCAAAACTAACACTACAAATCTAGACCCTTGGTACCAAAACAAGAAATAGATTCCTAGCCCAGATTTTGCCATATTTTTTTAGAGATAATTAAGATTATGTTATATACCTTTTAATTATTTATTTTGGATATGTTAAGGCCAGATAAAGTATGAATGTTATCAATATTACTTGTTTATGGAATAATCCAATCTTGGTAGGGTACAAACAGGAAAGTTTAATTTTTCTTCACTACTGCTTTCAACCTGTTTGCTTTGATGTAGCCTTCTTCATCCCTTGATGATATCTAGAGCAGACAGATATCATAGCTCCCATAGAACTTTCAATTGAAAGAAGTTTATCTGTTATAAATTCCATGACAGACTACAACATGACTAACATCTTAATCCAGTTTTTAAAAACAGCTTCCTTTCCTGTCCTAACTCATGCTGACCTGGAGCCTCTGGACTTGAATTAGTGGGGGATCTGTTTATTTATTCCTCTACTTCTTTTTGTATGTGTCTGCGTGTATGTTTGGTAGGTTTATTCCACAGTCCATCACTTTTGAGCTTCTGCCACCAGCAGTCCATCTTCATAAACAAGGAACTTCAACATGGATTCATCCTAGCTCTGTCACACCAAACTAGTGGGAGTTTTGGCTGTTTATGGCTCCCTGCCTTCAGGTGCTGCAAAAGGGGCTGCTTCAGTTAACTTCAGCCTTATCCAGATAAGAGGTAGATATCTAATTCTATGTCTATGAATGCTCCTGCACTCCAGAGGACACAGGTGAAGCTATTGGGTGTTCTCTCACTGCACCATATTTTGATTCAGTGAGCTCAAGGGTCTATAAGTTTCTGGAGCTCAGCAAGTATGGAAGTGAGATAATCATCTTTGGATTCTTTTCTTGGGGAGAATAGCTTTTGAGTGGAAGGAACATGTGGAAAGGATAAAGACATATAGGAAAAGCCACATCCTTTTCTTCAATCTAATAATGATTATTGATAATGACTAATAATAACAAAATCACATTAAGAATCAAACACCGTACCTGCTAGAGATGCTCGGAGGGATCAAATAAAACCTGTACACACTAGGAGACTCCACAGAGTCTGAGCCAGACCAGCCCAGTGTTTGAGTGTCTCCTGCAGAGGTGTGGGTCAGCAGTGGCCTGTCCATAGGGGCAGGGATTCTGGGTGCAGCACACCCGGGTATGGCATAAGCCCTCCTGGGGGAGGTTGCCATTAACCACACCATACAGATGCCGGAACTTACACAGGACTGGGGAAACAGACTCTTGGAGGGCACAAACAAAACCTTGTACACACCAGGACACGGAGTAAGGAGCAGTAACTCAATAAGAGACTGACCCGGACTTGCCAGTGAGTGTCCAGGAGTCTCTGGCAGAGGCATGGGTCAGCAGTGGCGTGCTGTAGTGTCAGAGGCACTGAATGTGGCAATGCCTTTCGAAGGCTTATCTTCATTACCTCCAACAGAGTTGGGCCTCAGGTCAAACAAGAGGGAGGGAACACAGCTCCATTCATCAATAGAAATTTGGATTAAAGATTTACTGAGCATGGCCCTGCCTATCAGAAAAAGACCTGGATTCTCCTTCAGTCAGTCTCTCCCATCAGGAAGTTTCCACAAACCTTTTTTCCTTGTCCATCAGAGGGAAGAGAGAAAGAAAACCACAATCACAGAAAATTAATCATACTGATCACATGGACCACAGCCTTGTCTAACTCAATGAAACTATGAACCATGCTGTGTAGGGCTACCCAAGATGGATGGGTCATGGTGGAGAGTTCTGACAAAACATGATACACTGGAGAAGGGAATGGTAAACCACTTCAGTATCCTTGCCTTGAGAACCCCATGAACAGTATGAAAAGGCAAAAGATAGGACACTGAAAGATGAACTCCCCAGGTCGGTAGGTCCCCAATATACTACTTGAGAAGAGTGGAGAAATAACTCTAAAAAGAATGAAGAGACAGAAACAAAACAAAAACAACGCCCAGTTGTGGATGTGACTGGTAATGGAAGGAACATCCAATATTGTAAAAAACAGTATTGCATAGGAACCTGGACTGTTAGGTCCATGGATCAAGGTGAATTGGAAGTGGTCAAAGAGAAGATGGCAAGAGTCAACATCAACATTTTAAGAATGCTTACATCAGTGAACTAAAATGAACTGGAATGGGTGAATTTAATTCAGATGACCATTATATCTACTACTGAGGGCAAGAATCCCTTAGAAGAAATGGAGTAGCCCTCATAGTCAACAAAAGAGTCTGAAATGCAGTACTTGGGTGCAATCTCAAAAATGACAGAATGATCTCTGTTCATTTCCAAGGCAAACCATTCAATATCACAGTAATCCAAGTCCATGCCCCAACCAATAATGCTGAAGATACTGAAGAAGAATGGGTCTATGAAGACCTACAAGACCATCTAAACTAGCAACCAAAAAAGGTGTCCTTTTCATTATAGGGGATTGGAATGCAAAAGTAGGAAGTCAAGAAATACCTGGAGCTACAGGCAAATTTGGCCTCAGAGTACGGAATGAAGCAGGGCAAAGACTGTCTCTTATACACATCTAGATGTGTATAAGAGACAGCTCTATGGAAACACCATAGAGTTAGCCAAAACAAGACAGGGAGCTGACTTTGGCTCAGATCATGAACTCCTTTTGTAATATTCAGACTTAGATTGAGGAAATAAGGAAAACCATTAGACCATCCAGGTACAACCTAAATCAAATTCCTTAATGATTATACAGTGGAAGTGACAGAGAGATTCAAGGGATCATTTCTGATAGACAGAGTGTCTGAAGAGCTATGGACAGAGGTTTCTGACATTGTACAGGAGGCAGTGATCAAGACCATCCCCAAGAAAAAGAAATGCAACAAGGCAAAATGGTTGTCTGAGGAGGCCTTACAAATAGCTGAGAAAAGAAAAGAAGCAAAAGGCCAAGGAGAAAAGGAAAGAAACACCCATTTGCATGCAGAGTACCAAAGAATAGCAAGGAGAGAACCCATTTGCATGCAGAGTACCAAAGAATAGCAAGGAGAGATAAGAAAGCCTTCCTCAATGATCAAGGAAAAGATATAGAGGAAATGGAATAGAATGGGAAAGACTAGAGAGCTCTTCAAGAAAATTAGAGATACCAAGGGAACATTTCATGTAACAATGGGCACAATAAAGGACAGAAATGGTAGTGACCTAACAGAAGCGGATGATATTAGGAAGAGGTGGCAAGGATACACAGAAGAACTATACAGAAAAAGATCTTCATGACCTAGATAACCACAATGGTATGATCACTCATCTAGAGCCAGATACCCTGTAATGCGAAGTCAAGCAGGCCTTAGGAAGCATCACTATGAACAAAGCTAGTGGAGGTGATGGAATTCCCTTTGAACTATTTCAAATCCTAAAAATTGATGGTGTGAAAGTGCTGCACTCAGTGTGCCAGCAAATTTGGAAAAACTCAGCAGTGTACACAGGACTGGAAAAGTCAGTTTTCATTCCAGTCCCAAAGAAAGGCAATGCCAAGAAATGTTCAAACTACCACACAGTTGCACTCATCTCACATGCTAGCAAGAACTTCCCTGGTGGCTCAGATGGTCAAGCGTCTGCCTACAATGTGGGAGACCCGGGTTTAATCCCTGGGTCGGAAAGATCCCCTGGAGAAGGAGACGGCAACCCACTCCAGTATTCCTGCCTGGAGAATCCCATGGATGGAGGAGCCTGCTGGGCTATAGTCCATGGGGTCACAAAGAGTCAGACATGACTGAGTGACTTCACTTTCACATGCTAGCAAAGTAATGCTCAAAATTCTCCAAGCCAGGCTTCAACAGTATGTGAACCACGAACTTCCAGATGTTCAAGCTGGATTTAGAAAAGGCAGAGAAACCAGAGATCAAATTGCCAACACCTATTGAATCATCAAAAAAGGAAAAGAGTTCCAGAAAAACATCTACTTCTGCTTTATTAATTATGCCAAAGCCTTTCACTGTGTAGATCACAACAAACCATGGAAAATTCTTAAAGAGATGGAAATACCATACTACCTCACCTGCCTCCCAAGAAATCTGTATACAGGGCAAAAGGAAACACCTAGAACTGGACAAAGAACAGACTGGTTCCAAATAGGGAAAGGAGTACGTCAAGGCTGTATATTGTCACCCTGCTTATTTAACTTACATGCAGAGTACATCATGAGAAATGCTGGGCTGGAGGAAGCACAAACTGGAATCAAGATTGCCAGGAGAAATATCAATAACCTCAGGTACACAGATGACATCACCCTTATGGCAGAAAGCGAAGAAGAAATAAAGAGCCTCTTGATGAAATTGAAAGAGGAGAGTGAAAAAGCTGACTTAAAACTCAACATTCAGAAAATTAAGATTGTGGCATCTGGTCCCATCACTTCATGGCAAATAGATGGGGAAACAATGGAAATGATGAAAGACTTTATTTTGGGGGGCTCCAAAATCACTGCAGATGGTAACTGCAGCCATGAAATTAAAAAATGCCTGCTCCTTAAAAGAAAAGCTATGACCAACCTACACAGCCTACTAAAAAGCAGAGACATTACTTTGCCAACAAAGGTCCATCTAGTCAAAGCTATGGTTTTTCCAGTAGTCATGTATGGGTGTAAGAGCTGGACTATAAAAACTTAGCACTGAAGAACTGATGGTTTTGAACTGTGGTATTGGAGAAGACTCTTGAGAGTCCCTTGGACAGCAAATAGATCAAACCAGTCCATCCTAAAGGAAATCAATCTTAAATATTCATTGGAAGGACTGATGCTGAAGCTGAAACTCCAATAGTTTGGCCACCTGATGGGAAGAACTGACTCCTTGGAAAAGACCCTGATCCTGGGAAAGATGGATGGTGGGAGGAGAAGGGAATGACAGAGGATGAGATGTCTGGATGGTATCACCCACTCAATGGACATGAGTTTGAGTAAGCTCCTGGAGTTGGTGATGGACAGGGAAGCCTGGCGTGATGCAGTCCATGGGGTCGTAGTGTCGGCCATGACTGAATCACTGAACTGAACTGAATAATGACTTTCTGAAATGACAACTGTTTTACTTCCAGAAAACCCTTTCCAAGCTTTCAGTCTTTCTGTTATATACTCTGGACACGTGTGACAGTCTGATGATGGTAGGATTGTTTGGCATATCTTCAAAGGTCCCTCATACATGTGTATTAATAATTAACTCTTCTTTAGGCTGAGTGGGTCCCTATCATTTCTGTTTTACAAGTTTGGTGTTTAGCCAAAATTCTAGAAGACCTAAAAAAAAAAGTTCAGACTCAGGGGTATGCTGGATGATTCATCTCTTTGTTCTTTAGCTTTATCATTTTCAAAAGGGATAATAGTGCCTACAAAGAGAGTTGTTGTGAAACTTAAATAAGGTAATCCATGTAAAATCTACAGATATTTAGCACAGGTTTTTTTTTGTTTGTTTGTTTCTTTTTCTTTTAAACAAAGCAGATGTAAAAACAAAAAGGCAGACAAACCTAGCAAACCCAGCCCCTGCCTGGGCTGCACTGCATCGCAGGAGCCCTTCCTGAACTCAGGGATGAGCAGTGGCCTGCGCCAGCAGGTGCGGCTGTGCCTATACGATCTCTGGCAGCCTGCACAGCCTGCGCACATTTGACACGATGCACTTCACTGTCCACTAGATGCCTTTCCTCAGCCTGTGCCCGTTGATGGCCGAGTGGGTGGGTATCGAGCTGTCATGCTTGTGGAACTTGGAGATGCAGTCTGAATGCAGTGTAGATGTTGCAGTTTGACAAATCGATACATCCTTTCTGCTGGCCAGAATCAGGATGGGGACATCGCCCAGCGCCTCACTCAAGACCATCTTCTCCAACGCCTGGACTCAGACTGTCCCTCCTGGCTGTGTCTCTCCTGGGACAGCCTCTCCTCTCTATGGAGTCCATGATGTTCAGGAGCTGTGGGCCTCTGCTTGGCCTTGTCCCACAAAGACTGCAGTTATTCCTGCCTCCTCTGGAGCACAAGGCGAGCCTTTCTTGCAGTCACAGAGCCGATGTTTAGACCCACGGTGGTGGTGATTTTCAACAGACTCATTCTCCTGGAGTTACTGGTAAACCAGGTTTTTGACCACTCCAAGAAGACAGTCCTCCTCTGGCAATGTCTAGAAATACAGGATCAAGATGCAGTAGTGGTCCTTAAGAAGCATGTCCTTGTTCAAGTCTGAAGTCAGTGTGTACCTCTGCGCCTGCGCCACTAGGGCTGCCACATTCCTGGCCCACTGACCCCACGGTGACCTCGCATTGACCTCGCATGGTGCTGGATGGGATGCTTGCAAGGGCCTAGCACAGCTCTTAGTACAGGGTAAATCTTGCAGTCTGGTATCTTTATTTCTCTATAAATAAATGTTTATGAAGTGTTTATTCATTTACTTAACATGTATTTATCATCGATTTGTCGCCGTTGTTGTTCAGTTGCCCAGTTGTGTGTGACTGTTCCCCACTCCATGGACTGTACCCACCCAGTCTCCTCTGTCCGTGGGAATTCTCCAGACAAGAATACTGGAGTGAGTTGCCATTTCCTTCTCCCATGCGATCTTCCTGACCCAGAGATCCAACCCAAGTCTCTTTTGTCTCCTGCATCGGTAGGTGGTTCTTTACCACTAGCGCCACCTGGGAAGCCCAACATATATTTCAGTTCAGTTGCTCAGTCCTGTCTGACTCTTTGCAACCCCATGAATCACAGCAGGCCAGGCCTCCCTGTCTATCACCACCTCCCAGACTTCACTCAGACTCACGTCCATTGAGTCAGTGATGCCATCCAGCCATCTCATCCTCTGTCGTTCCCTTCTCCTCTTGCCCCCAATCCCTCCCAGCATCAGAGTTGTTTCCAATGAGTCAACTCGTCGCATGAGGTGGCCACCAAACACTTAATTGTCATAGGCACTTTGGGCAGGGGTGGGTAATTAACAAATAAGACAGATGTCATGAATCTTACGTTCTAGACAGGGAAGGCAAATAATAAACACTCGAGTAAGATTTTCTAGCAGATCACCTGGAGAAGGGAATGGCAACCCACTCCAGTGTTCTTGACTGGAGAATCCCAAAGACAGACGAGCCTGGACGGCTACAGTTCATGGGCTACAGTTCTTGCAAAGAGTCAGACACGACTGAGTAATTAATGCTTTCACTTTCAAGATTTATAATGTGTCAGGTGAACACATATATCCTATGAAGAAATATAAACAGGGATAGAAATAAACACTCGAGTAAGATTTTCTAGCAGATCACCTGGAGAAGGGAATGGCAACCCACTCCAGTGTTCTTGACTGGAGAATCCCAAAGACAGACGAGCCTGGACGGCTACAGTTCATGGGCTACAGTTCTTGCAAAGAGTCAGACACGACTGAGTAATTAATGCTTTCACTTTCAAGATTTATAATGTGTCAGGTGAACACATATATCCTATGAAGAAATATAAACAGGGATAGTGGATCAAGAGTGTGGAGAAGTGCTGCTATTTTAAGTGCTGTAGGGACTCACGACTGGAGCAACTTCGCAGCAGCAGCAACAGGGACTCACTGATGAGGTGACATTTGAGCAGAGATCTGAGATAAAGAATATTATTCAGCATGTTGGCAGAAAATGTGTTAATTAAATTCAGGATAACAATCTCCAAAAGTTTGATATTATTTACAACTCAAACGGGTTACTAAGTCTTATGCCCAATGAAGAAAAATATTACCTGGAACTGAGTAGATTAATTCAGTTCTTCAGGAGATAATTTATACTATATATTAAAAATATATATTGGTCCAACCTGAAAATCTTTCTTTTTCTTTTCCTTTATCTTGCCTTGCAATTTTTTTGTTTGTTTGTTTAAGGTCAGGCATGAAGTAATAGGAATTTTAAACAGGCTCTTCGTGTGAAGTTCTGTGTTCCTCTGGCTAGAAGCTGAGCTGTGTTTAATGTTTGCTCTAGCCATAGGTGCCACTGGCTTGTGAAGTGAAGTCACTCAGTCGTGTCTGACTCTTTGCGACCCCTGAACGGTAGCGTATCATGCTCTTCCATCTGTGGGATTCTCCAGGCAAGAATACTGGAGTGGGTTGCCATTTCCTTCGAGATTCCTGAAGTGTCCTCGCTTTTGTCTCCCTCTTTTTGGAAGTTTCCCTAAGAACTCCTCTTTAGATAAAGTCTGCATATTGCAGCTCTTTCATTGTTATCATTGTTTTCATTGCTATTACACTGGAGTCCTGTTGGTGTGATAGAAAGGTGTAGCAGAGGAAAAGTAATCTATAATTTTATGATGTAAAGTCATTTAATGTACCTATGTCCCCAGTTTTTGACTTTCATTTTTCTTTGCTTTCTTCTTTCCCTCAGGTGAAACAGGAAGGCTAGAGGGAACTGAAGTTGGGTGAAGGCCCTTCCCTTTACATAGACTAAGGTGCTGGTAGAGTCTTTTCCCTTGGACAGTAGGCCTTTGAGAACAGAGAATGCTCTGGATGTATTTCAGAATGGTTACTCTTCCTCCTCCTGCTAGAGGCAAGATGGGATAATTCATAGCTCTTCACTAAAGCCTGGAGGGGTCCCAGAAACGCATGAAAACATAAGCGCAGATCTTATTTAAAAATTAAAAAGAATTATTGAGGTAAAGCTTATGTGATTCCTTAGTGATGCAGTGGTAAACAATCTGCCAGTGCAGTAAACATGGGTTTGATCCCTTTTTCAGGAAGATCCCCTGGAGAAGAAAATGGCAACCCACTCCAGTATTCTTGCCTGGAAAAATCCCATGGACAGAGGAGCCTGGCGGGCTACAGTCCATGGGGTCAAAAACAGTCAGACGACTGATAAGCATAGCTTATATAGAGATATGTACACATCATAAGTATACAGCTCAATACATTTTCAATAAGAAAAAATACCCATGTAAGCAGCACCTGATTAAGAAATACAATATTGGCAGCATCCCAGAACCCCACTAATAACAACTTGCAGTCACTGTGCTCACAAAGTAATCATTATAATAACTTCTCGTAGCATAGATTAATTTTGTCCATTTTTAAACTTTATATACATGGAATAAAAAGAGAATAAATTATTTGTGTTTGGCTTTATTTCAATCAATATAATGTTTGTAAGATTAAACTGTGGTATTCCATGTAGAAATAGTTCATTCACTCTCATTACTGCATTGATTCATTTATTCTGCCATGTTGAACATTTGAATTGTTTCTTGTTTTACTCTATTAAGTATAATGCTGCTGTGCACTAGTGTACTTGCCTTTTCATGAGCGTATATAGTTCAGTTCAGTTCAGTCGCTCAGTCATGTCTGACTCCATGTGACCCCACGAATCGCAGCACGCCAGGCCTCCCTGTCCTTCCCCATCTCCCGGAGTTCACTCAAACTCACGTCCATTGAGTCGGTGATGTCGTCAGCCATCTCATCCTCTGTCGTCCCCTTATCCTCCTGCCCCCAATCCCTCCCAGCATCAGAGTCTTTTCCAATGAGTCAACTCTTCTCATGAGATGGCCAAAGTACTGGAGTTTCAGCTTTAACATCATTCCTTCCAAAGAAATCCCAGGACTGATCTTCAGAATGGACTGGTTGGATCTCCTTGCAG
>SJYX01001234.1:0-21558 GCA_006410675.1 Oreotragus oreotragus | reverse complement strand
GAAAAAGCAAGAGAGTTCCAGAAAAACATCTATTTCTCCTTTATTGACTATACCAAAGCCTTTGACTGTGTGGATCACAGTAATCTGTGGAAAATTCTCAAAGAGATGGAAATACCAGAGCACCTGACCTGCCTCTTGAGAAACCTTTATGCAGGTCAGGAAGCAACAGTTAGAACTAGACGTGGAACAACAGACTGGTTTCAAATAGGAAAAGGAGTATGTCAAGGCTGCATATTGTCACCCTGTTTATTTAACTTCTATGCAGAGTACATCTTTAGAAATGCTGGACTGGAAGAAACACAAGCTGGAATCAAGATTTCCAGGAGAAATATCAATATCAGATCTGCAGATGACACCACCCTTATGGCAGAAAGTGAAGAGGAACTAAAAATCCTCTTGATGAAAGTGAAAGTGGAGAGTGAAAAAGTTGGCTTAAAGCTCAGCATTCAGAAAATGAAGATCATGGCATCTGGTCCCATCACTTCATGGGAAGTAGATGGGGAAACTGTCAGACTATTGTTTTGGGCTCCAAAATCACTCAGATGGTGACTGCAGCCATGAAATTAAAAGATGCTTACTCCTTGGAAGAAAAGTTATGACCAACCTAAATGCACATTCAAAAGCAGAGACATTACTTTGCTGACTAAGGTCCGTCTAGTCAAGGCTATGGTTTTTCCTGTGGTCATGTGTGGATGTGAGAGTTGGACTGTGAAGAAGGCTGAGCACCGAAGAATTGATGCTTTTGAACTGGGGTGTTGGAGAAGACTCTTGAGAGTCCCTTGGACTGCAAGGAGATCCAACCAGTCCGTTCTGAAGGAGATCAGCCCTGGGATTTCTTTGGAAGGAATGATGCTAAAGCTGAAACGCCAATACTTTGGCCACCTCTTGTGAAGAGTTGACTCATTGGAATAGACTCTGATGTTGGGAGGGTTTGGGGGTAGGAGGAGAAAGGGACGACAGAGGATGAGATGGCTGGATGGCATCACCGACTCAATGGATGTGAGTCTGAGTGAACTCCAGGAGTTGGTGATGGACAGGGAGGCCTGGCGTGCTGTGATTCATGGGGTCGCAAAGAGTCGGACACGACTGAGTGACTGAACTGAACTGAACTGAAAGGTTTGGGGAAGGAAAACTCGTAAGGTGAAGTGTTATTAGTGTTGCTTCCTATCACGGGTACATGTGGTCAACGTGACATCACTGTTGATGTTTACTTTGATTACCAAGTAAAGGTAGTGTTTGTTACATTTCTCAACTGTACAGTTGACATTTCCACTTTTCCAAAGTATACTTTTTGGAAGGAAGTCATTATATATATGACACAAAATTGGGGAATTATGCTTCACCTCCTGGGGTGCGAGAGTGGAGAATATCTATATAAATTTTTTTGGAATTATCCTGCATATTTGTGTTTTCTTTCCTTTGTTTATTTATTCAAGTGTTTGTTTTGAAAGTGAAAGTCGCTCAGTGATGTCTGACTCTTTGTGACCCCATGGACTATAGTTCATGGGATTCTCCAGGCCAGAATGCTGAAGTGGGTAGCCTTTCCCTTCTCCAGGGGATCTTCCCAACCCAGGGATCAAACCCAGGTCTCCCACATTGCAAACGGATTATTTACCAGCTGAGCCAAAAGGGAAGCCCATTTATATCAGTATGAACTCATGAATACTTATTTTTTACTTTGGGTTATAATGCAATACTATTTTTTTAGTTTGCTTATAGATTTGGCCATTGAGATTCTTTCAGTTGTATCCCTTTGAAATTCCCTATCAGACTGTGTGTGTGTGTGTGTGTTTTGTTCCTTTCTGGCACAGTGAAATACTCCTGGCTCATCCTGTATAGTTCCTGCTTCAGCCCTAACATTAGTCATCCACTTACTTAATTATTCAATACCTGTGTACATGTATAGCAGTGTTAGAATTGTAACCCATACCCCCATGGGAAAAAAAACTAAATGGATGGTGGTTATAAAAACTACTCTCTCACTGTTGCTGTTGGAGTTTAGAAATAAGCAAAAGGAGGAAGCAAGAATGATCCATGTAGTAATAAATTAACATTAAGGAGATCACTGTGAACTCATGTTTAGCTTAATGTAAATTCAGATATATAGAGAGAAATATTTATAAATATGCATATACATGCAAGATTCTATACACATAGATATATTTCCTTGTTCTGTTATCTGAGAAAGCCTAGAAACAGTGACATCTCAGAGGCAATGAGTACACCAAGTACTCAGATCTTGGCTTCTAGTACCATCCTCCAATAAATGGAATTAAGTTTTCTTGGAGAAGTGACTGTAGGATTGGAAATAGAATACAGGAAGTGACTGTAGGTAGGAAATATAAGATAAGTCTGTATTTGCATTTGATTAGTTTTCTCATCTTGCTTTCAGTCTTTGAAAATTAAAACACAAAGCGATCTTTTAATTTTTAATATTCTCAAATATAGTTTTAAAAAAATATTATAGGCTTCTTGTGTATTAATTGGGCTTCCCTGGGGGCTCAGAGGTAAAGCGTCTGCCTGGAATGCAGGAGACCTGGGTTTGATCCCTGGTTCAGGAAATCCCCTGGAGAAGGAAATGGCAACCCACTCCAGTATTCTTGCCTGGAGAATCCCATGGAGGGAGGAGCCAGTAGGCTACAGTCCATGGGGTGACAGAGTGGCACAGGACTGAGCGACTTCACTTTCATTTTGAGTATTAACCTGATTCACTTCATTAAACAAAGGCCAGACTCACAGATACCTTCAAGGCATGCCTTTCTACTTTCACTGTACCTCGGAGGTTGCTGAGGTGCTTAAGGTTCTCTTAAGGTTCACAGAAGCCCTTTTGTTTAACTGAAAGGCATTGCTTTAAGGCCTTTTTCGCCTTTTTGTCTCTCCGAAAGGTGGCACAAAGCCCTGCCTTAGGTTTTTCTGATAATCCTTAGTCACATTTTGGATTTGATCTTTGGCTTGAGACCCTTAGTTTGGGAGGCTTTTGCTAGCTGAAAAAACTGTTTCAAGGGCCTTTGCATACTCTTCAAATTCCATTTGAAACCTGAATAATTGCATTTTAGTTCATCTCTTCTCTCATTTTACCATAGGCAGCTCAAAGAAACCAGACAACTCTCAACGCTCTGCCTATAAATTTCCTTAGCTCCAGCACCAAGTTCACCAGGTACATTTTCTATTTTCCATGTTACTTCAGATGACAGCTTTGTTCAATTTTCTATTACTATATAAAAGGATCTCCTTTCCTTAATTTTCTAGTATTTTCCACACTTTCCTTCAAGCTTCCACTAGTCCTCTGCCAAAAGCGATGATTTCTCTTCAAGAGTATTGATTGTTATATAACATTGTGAAGATACTCAATGCAGAGTATTGTGAAGTGTGCACTTAAAAATGGTTAAAAATAGTAAATGTTATGTTGTGTACATTTTACTACAGTACCTCAAGACAGTTTCCTTGAGGTCTTTTAAAACTTTACTAAATTTTTCTCCTTGCCTCTTAGGGTTTCCTAGATAGTCTTTTCAAGTCCCTTCCAGCTTTTGCCTAGTTTTGAATTCAGCTTCACATATTTTTAGTTTTTATCATGGTACTCACTTTAAGGTATTAAATTCTGCTCTAGCTTTCTATTGCTGCATTACAATTTATGGGTCAAAATCAACAACAATAATTTTGGTTCTGCGCCTCATGCAGTTGCAGTCAGTGACTGCAGCTGGAGAAGCTGAGGGGTGCATCTCTGTCTTCCTGGGATCTTAGAGCTTCTCTGTTGGTCTCCCTGTGTGGATTATTTTGGGCTTTCTTACAGCATAGTGGCCTCAGGGTAGCTGGGCTACCATGGGGCTCCCTCTCATGAGGGAGCCAGCATGAGAGTCTGAGCAAGCAGGAAAGAAGGTGAAATGCATTTAGCCATCTGTCCTCCCAACTATTACAGCATGGTACCTCCCATATTCAGTTTGTTTCAAAAGGGACCCATTATATTCATAGGGAAATTACATTCTGTCTTTTGAAGGGGACGAGAAAGGGTAAAAAGGCACAATTTTATTTTATATACCTGTGATTACTACAAAAAGCCTCTGCCTTTGGCATGAAATGATACAGAGGTAGTGGACCTATTGGAAAAAGAAGGCCAGGACCTTCTGGGAAGCAAGCCTCCTCTGCTACCTAGAAATAAAAGTTATAGACAATTACTTTTTTATTAAAATGTATACAACATGACATTTACCATTTTAAAAAATTTTTAAGTGCACGTTTCACAATTATGTGCATTAAGTACCTTCACAGTGTTACATAACGATCACCATTCTTCAAGAGAAATCATTGCTTTTCGCAGAGGATAAATTCATGATGACCTGAACCAAGTTCAGTGACAAGGGAAAATAATCACAGCTTCTAAAGAGGAACCATGCTAAAGCAGAAAGTTTTAGGGCTTGTTGTGGAGGGCTTAACCAGGTGCTTGTGTATCACCTGGGTTTCCCAGGTGACTTAGACAGTAAAGAATCTGCCTGCAATGTGAGAGACCCGGGTTTGATCCCTGGGTCAGAAGATCCCCTGGAGAAGGAAATGGTTACCCACTCCAGTATTCTTGCCTGGAGAATTCCAAGGACAGAGGAGACTGGAGGCCTACAGTCCATGGGGTCCCAGGAGTCGGACACAACTGAGTGATTTTCGCTATGAATCACTCAGACACCCTGCTGTTAGCAGCTATGATGGCAGATGCTGGACTTTTGAGAAGAGTAGAAAAGTAGTGGCAAAATGAAGCAAATTTGACTATATTTTCTCTAATTTTGTATAACTCATCATACTTGTTGCTTAGAGTTAAGACTGCATATATTAATCTTCAAAAACTGGAAAAAGTTGACTTTGAATTTAACTTTCAGCTTAATATATTCTTAGCGACTGTGTTCACTAGAGTGGAGGTTATTTCATTTCTGACTCCTAGTAACTCAGACATTAGAACAGATAAGGTAAGTGACAAATCCGTTTTTGTTCTAATATTATTATAGCTCCTTGCTGTCAGGAAAGCCAGGCTGTTTTGCTTTCTTTCTGTAGGAAATTGTCAGTTGATAGGCAAAACTTCAAGAATAATTTAAAAAATAGGATATGTTTACTCCCTTGGGAAAATCAATCTTTTGCAAATGTATTTAAATGAATTCAGTATCCTTTCCTTTTAATTGTGCTTATCTGGGCAAAAACATTTATTTTAGATTTTATTATGGCACCCAGAAAACTATGATGCTTCTTTAAAAATAAATTATAGTGTAAAAGTCACAGAAGAAGCTGATTGAAAAAAAAAAAAAAGCCTCAGGTACATTCCCTGTGTATCTCCCACTGTGTTATGTGCACTTAAAGTATGCCAAATAAATTTCACAACACTTCCTGTGACCTGAGACTATCTTGAAGTGTCTCAGTAAATGTTTAATGCATCTGTCCCTTAGCATGCCAGGAGGAGAAAGTTTTAGGCAGAGGTAGGCTTTGACAAATATCACAGGTTAATTCAGCAGGTGTTGTTGCATCTGTGTAAACCAAGGTTTCACAGTTGCCCAGAAATACTGGGAATTTCTCCTGGCCATTCTCTTTGGGAAACCAGACTTTGACCCATGGCTTAGGTCACACACAAGTGTCACTTCTTCTGTTTACCTAACTTTTTCCTCCATAAAAACATTAAAAATTTGTTTTCATCGATACAAATACTTCTGCTTTGAGAATGTGAAAGGCCATGGTGTTTGTGTTTAGAAATGGAGATGAGATGGCAGAGCTGCCTGGGGGATTGATATGGGAAAAGAGATACTAATAGTTCTAGTACCATAGAAAGATTCACTATGTGCGTGGTTCACTATGGGAATGTGCAGTGGGTCCTTTCACTTTTACGGTAATACACCGTGGGTAATACAGTTACATTGTTTTAAAAATGAGAAAGCCAAGAGTTTGAGAATTTAAGTGACTTGCTTAGGGTCTGTCTGGTGTCCAGTTCTAACTGTTGCTTCCTGACTTGCATACAGGTTTCTCAAGAGGCAGATCAGGTGGTCTGGTATTCCCATCTTTTTCAGAATTTTCCACAGTTTATTGTGATCCACACAGTCAAAGGCTTTGGCGTGGTCAGTAAAGCAGAAATAGATGGTTTTTCTGGAACTCTCTTGCTTTTTCCATGATCCAGCAGATGTTGGCAATTTGATCTCTGGTTCCTCTGCCTTTTCCAAAACCAGCTTGAACATCTGGAAGTTCACGGTTCACGTATTACTGAAGCCTGGCTTGGAGAATTTTGAGCATTACTTTACTGGCGTGTGAGATGAGTGCAACTGTGGGGTAGTTTGAACATTCTTTGGCATTGCCTTTCTTTGGGATTGGAATGAAAACTGACCTTTTCCAGTCCTGTAACCACTGCTGAGTTTTTCCAAATTTGCTGGCATATTGAGTGTGGCACTTTCACAACATCATCTTTCAGGATTTGAAATAGCTCTACTGGAATTCCATCACCTCCCCTAGCTTTGTTTGTAGTGATGCTTTCTAAGGCCCACTTGACTTCACAGTCCAGGATGTCTGGCTCTAGGTGAATGATCACACCATCATGATTATCTTGGTCATGAAGATTTTTTTTGTACAGTTCTTTTCTGTATTCCTGCCACCTCTTCTTAATATCTTCTGCTTCTGTTAGGTCCATACCATTTCTGTCCTTTATCGAGCCCATCTTTGCATGAAATGTTCCCTTGGTATCTCTAATTTTCTTGAAGAGCTCTCTAGTCTTTCCCATTCTGTTGTTTTCCTCTGTTTATTTGCATTGATCGCTGAGGAACAATGAACAACAGACTGGTTCCAAATAGGAAAAGGAGTACGTCAAGACTGTATATCATCACCCTGCTTATTTAACTTCTATGCAGAGTACATCATGAGAAACCCTGGGCTGGAAGAAGCACAAGCTGGAATCAAGATTGCCAGGAGAAATATCAATAACTTCAAATATGCAGATGACACCACCCTTATGGCAGAAAGTGAAGAGGAACTAAAAAGCCTCTTGATGAAAGTGAAAGAGGAGGGTGAAAAAGTTGGCTTAAAGCTCAACATTCAGAAATTGAAGATCATGGCATCTGGTCCCATCACTTCACGGGAAATAGATGAGGAAACAGTGGAAACAGTGTCAGACTTTATTGTTTGGGGCTCCAAAATCACTGCAGATGGTGACTGAAGCCATGAAATTAAGGGACGCTTGCTCCTTGGAAGGAAAGTTATGACCAATCTAGATAACATATTCAAAAGCAATAATTTGCCAACAAAGGTCCATCTAGTCAAGGCTATGGTTTTTCCAGAGGTCATGTATGGATGTGAGAGTTGGACTGTGGAGAAAGCTGAGCGCTGAAGAATTGATGCTTTTGAACTGTGGTGTTGGAGAAGACTCTTGAGAGTCCCTTGGACTGCAAGGAGATCCAACCAGTCCATTCTGAAGGAGATCAATCCTGGATGTTCTTTGGAAGGACTGATGCTAAAGCTGAAACTCCAGTACTTTGGTCACCTCATGCGAAGAGTTGACTCACTGGAAAAGATTCTGATGCTGGGAGGGATTGAGGGCAGGAGGAGAAGAGGGCGACAGATGATGAGATGGCTGGATGGCATCACGGACTCTATGGATATGAGTCTGAGTGAACTCCAGGAGTTGGTGATGGACAGGGAGGCCTGGCGTGCTGTGATTCATGGGATCACAAAGAGTAGAACACGACTGAGTGACTGAACTGAACTGCACTGAGGATCCGTCTGGTGAGGTGCAGAAGAGAAACAATATGACTTCATGATCAAGGACACCACTATTATACTGTGTTGAAAGAGAGGCAGATAGGAGAGAGGAAGGAAATATGTGGACCTCCATGCAGCTGTTCAACTTTATTTGATATGTATCCATTCAGTACAGTTTACTAATTGTAAAACTATGGAAGGTGTTAGATGTACATAGCTGATTATAGCTGCCTTTAAAACAGAGAGTAAAGTGAAGTAGAAAAGTGCTCAATACCAGAAATCTACGATTTTAATTTTGGTACCACCTCTATTACAAACTAGCTGAGTGAAAATGGGAGGGTTACTTAGACTCTTTGTGACATGCAGAGAAAATAAAAATGAAAGATGGAGAGAGAACACTTTTAAGTTCCAGATGGCTTTTTGATTTGTGGTTCCATTTTTTACCTGATCCCCAGCTGTAAGCTTGCCTTTAAACAATTCTGAATGTTTATAATAATTTTACTCTTCAGATTAGTCTAGCAGGAATTGGTTGCTGTTACTGTCAACTAACACAGCAGGAAATACCTGAGTCTGGTCCAGTCTGAGTTTAAAAATCACATAAAGATTTAAGAGCTCTACACTGCTTTCTAGATACACCAGGTTCACAAATCAAGCATTATAAGGACTCCAGGTTCATATTTACCTTTACAAGGTTTATGTTTATGTTGGTCTCTTTTGCTGGTGTGTGTGGGTCCCTTTATGACGCCTTTATCCTTGTAGTAGAGGAGAAGACCTGGGCTACTCCAGTGCCTTTATATAGATAATAATGCTTAGCATCAGCCTTTGTGATCAAGTGTACAGCTCTTTGCAGGATAATACCTTCTGCATAAGACTTTTGAGGGCCGTAGTTATCACAAGTTATAAATATATGGTCTCAGGATTTTCTTCCTTCAAGTAGCCAATTCAAGTATCCAGACATAGTTTACATGAGAATTTCTTAAAAAAAAAAAAAAGGTCCAGTCTGAGTTTAAAAATCACATAAAGATTTAAGAGCTCTACACTGCTTTCTAGATACACCAGGTTCACAAATCAAGCATTATAAGGACTCCAGGTTCATATTTACCTTTACAAGGTTTATGTTTATGTTGGTCTCTTTTGCTGGTGTGTGTGGGTCCCTTTATGACGCCTTTATCCTTGTAGTAGAGGAGAAGACCTGGGCTACTCCAGTGCCTTTATATAGATAATAATGCTTAGCATCAGCCTTTGTGATCAAGTGTACAGCTCTTTGCAGGATAATACCTTCTGCATAAGACTTTTGAGGGCCGTAGTTATCACAAGTTATAAATATATGGTCTCAGGATTTTCTTCCTTCAAGTAGCCAATTCAAGTATCCAGACATAGTTTACATGAGAATTTCTTAAAAAAAAAAAAAATTACCATTATGGTCACGTTGATAATCCTTCTCTTTCTTTAGGATTAAAATGCTAATTATAGAGTATGTGTTATAGGCTTATTCATTTATTTTTAATGATGGGAGTCTGTCCTTTGGAGTGTTAAGTGCCAGTTTGGAATTAATGATAAGGCACTGTCTATACTGCCATTAGGACCCGACTAGCAAAATGGCCAATGGATAATGACTTCTAAGTTTAGTCAAGTCACGCATGATTCTTAAAAACCACCACTGAACTATACAGTGAGGACTTTTAACAGCATAGTAGTTTGTGTTCTCTCAGATATCAGTGAGATAAGCTGAGTCAGACTAACTTCAGCAGAAAGGAGAAATGTGTCAGAAGCATTTTACGGTACCGCATAGAATCAAAGGAAATGTTAAACCATTAGACATTTGAAATGTGGAAACCGGGAAAAGCTGATCTCAGAAACAGGAGTTTGTGACTAGTTCTGAAAAAATTTTGTCTTTAATGACACTTAATTCACAATTTCCAACATGTCGTTAGTCCAAATTCTAAAATTCTGGGGAAAAGAATCTGATTGCCCTTGTTCATCTCAAGTCCTTTCTCAGTCAACTAGGGTCCAGAAAGTGATCGTACAGTACAAATATGGCTAGGGCAATCTGAAACAATTGCCTGATAGTATGTTATTTAAGGTCCTTGGCTATAAGCAACAGAAATTGAATACGGTTTAAGTAGAAAGCAAATTTATTTTAAGCATAAGAGAGTTCACTGATTGCTGGAAGGTGAAATTATCAGATTTAGAATCTTAACAATGCAGCAGGAAGTAATTATCTTGTCTTAGCATTGCTAACCACTGAAATGAAAGTACTTTGTTTATTTTATTTTTCTTACTTTCTTTATCATATTGTTCTCAACATTTAAGTTTCCCACAGAGAGGATATTGTTCTAACTTGGGTCATCTTTCTGACTTTTTCCCTAGGTTTATTTTTTTTTAATAAAACAATTTAACTGTAATGTTAAAAAATAGAAATTCTTTCTAACACTTTCTTTAGGTTTCAAAATATGAAATAATTTTAAAACAAACATAAAGCTAAATTTCTGACTTTTATTTCCATAAAATTAGGGACCTCTGCAATCTATTTTAAAAGCTGGAAAACAGTTTTACTAGTCATCTTCCTTACTTGCTCTTTCCATAGGAAAAACTCCTTTTCTGGTGAAACTGGGATAAAGGTTCTTGTATGGTTTAATCTTTCTCTCGCTCTCTCCTGCCCACAGGAGGACTACTTTATCTTTCTCTGTCCTAGTTTTTATTAGTAAGCATAGCCAAATCAGAGTCCAAGGCCTGTTTTCTAGAGATAGGCCAGAAAATATGACTTGTGAAGGAAGTTGTGAATTTTTTAAAGTGTAGAATCTGGAACTCTCTCAGCTGTCAGTTATAAGCTGTGAACTTGGAAGAAGATGGTTGGAGGCTCTAATTTTAGCTGATATTCACAGATCTATTATTTACCCTAACTGTACCAAACAACAAATAGATAACATATAGAGAGAGTTAATTCTTAGGTAGGTTGATAAGGAGTCCAAGGCTCTCAAGGAGGAGAAAGGGTACAGGGCTCTCAAGGAGAAAGGGACAAACGTTTTATTACTTTCCTGCATGTTAGTCAATAAAGCGTTTTTTTGTTTTTTTTTTTCCTTTAAGCCCAGAGCTAATGATTACACAACAAAACAACTCATCCTGCTCAAGGATGTTTTCCCTTAAGCTCTATACTATTGATTCATTTCAGTTGCTCGGTCATGTCTGAATCTTTGTGACCCCATGGACTGCAGCATGCCAGGCTTCCCTGTCCATCACCAATGCCCAGAGCTTGCTCAGACTCATACCTATCGAGTTGGAGATGCCATCCAACCATTTGTTGTCCCCTTCTCCTCTTGCCTTCAAATTTTCTTTTTTTAATATAAATTTATTTATTTTAATTGAAGGTTAATTACTTCACAATACTGTACTGGTTCTGCCATACATCAACATGAACTAACCATCAGAGTCTGATACAATGAGTCAGTTCTTCACATCAGGTGGCCAAATTATTGGAGTTTCAGCTTCAGCATCAGTCTCTCCAATGAATATTCAGGACTGATTTCCTTTAGGATCAACTGGTTTGATCTCCTTGCAGTCCAAGGGACTCTCAAGAGTCTTCTCCAACAACACAGTTCAAAAGCATTAGTTCTTCGGCACTCAGCTTTCTTTATAGTCCAACATCCATACATGACTACTGGAAAAACCATAGTTTTGACTTGATGGACCTTTGTTGGCAAAATAATGTCTGCTTTTTAATATGCTGTCTAGGTTGGTCATAGCTTTTCTTCCAAGGAGCATGCATCTTTTCATTTCATGGCTGCAGTCACCATCTGCAGTGATTTTGGAGCCCAGAAAAATAAAGTCAGCCACTGTTTCCATTGTTTCCCCATCTGTTTGCCATGAAGTGATAGGACTGGATGCCATGATCTTAGTTTTTTTAATCTTGAGCTTTAAGCCAGCTTTTCTACTCTCCTCTTTCACTTTCACCAAGAGGCTGTTTAGTTTTCCTTTGCTTTCTGCCATAGGGGTGGTATAATCTGCATATCTGAGGTTATTGATATTTCTCCCAGCAATCTTGATTGCAGCCTGTGCTTCATCAACCCCAGCATTTCCCATGATGTCCTCTGCATATAAATTAAATAAGCAAGATGACAATATACAGCCTTGACATACTCTTTCCCAGTTTGGAGCCAGTCTGTTGTTCCATGTCTGGTTCTAACTGTTGTTTCTTGACCTGCCTACAGATTTCTCCAGAGGCAGGTAAGGCAGTCTGGTATTCCCAACTCTTTAGGAATTTTCCATAGTCTGTTGTGATCTACACAGTTAAAGGCTTGGCATAGTCAATAAAGCAGAAGTAGATGTTTTTCTGGAATTCTCTTTTCATATCATCCAACAGATATTGGCAATTTGATCTCTGGTTCCTCTGCCTTTTCTAAATCCAACTTGAACATCTGGAAGTTCACAGTCACATATTGTTGAAGCCTGGCTTAGAGAATTTTGAGCATTACTTTACTAGTGTATGAGATGAGTGCAATTGTGCTGTAATTTGAACATTTTTTGGCATTGCCCTTCTTTGGGATTGAAATGAAAACTGACCTTTTCCAGTGCCATGGCCATTGCTGAGTTTTCCAAGTTTACTGGCATATTGAGTGCAACAGTTTCACAGCATCATCTTTTAAGATTTGAAATAGCTCAGCTGGAATTCCATCACTTCTGCTATCTTTGTTCATAGTGATGCTTCCTGAGGTCCACTTGACTTCACATTCCAGAATGTCTGGCTCTAGGTGAGTGATCATACCATTGTGGTTATCTTCGTCATGAAGATCTTTTTTGTATAATTCTTCTGTGTATTCTTGCCACCTCTTCCTAATATCTGCTTCTGTTAGGTCCATACCATTTCTGTCCTTTACTGTGCCCATCTTTGCGTGAAATGTTCTCTTGTTGTCTCTAATTTTCTTTAAGAACTCTTTAGTCTTTCTCATTCTATTCTTTTCCTCTATTTTTGTACATTAATCACTGAGGAAGGCTTTCTTATCTCTCCTTTCCATTCTTTGGAACTCTGCATTCAAATAGATATATCTTTTCCTTTTGCTGATGATTGTATGTACTAATGATTATATAACAACAATATATCTTGCTCAAGAGCTTGTTTCTCCTTCTTAATAAGAACCTTCTGACTAATCTTGTTATTAAGACATATGTTGTGGGAGTGGGTCTGGTGAGACCTTTCTATTGTTAGTTCTAATCTTGTTAGTTTAAGATGTATATTGTAGGAGTGGGTCTGGTCAAAGTATATAAGTCCTTGATTAGATTAACGAGTGGGGCACTCTCTGTCCCTCTTCTGATGCCTGTGTCAGAAGCTTTGTCTTTTTCACTGTAATAAAACTGCCACACAAAAGCTCTGAGTGATCAAGCCTGGACCCTGATCCTGAAGCTGAGTCTTTAGAGATCCAGAATCCAATATCGTTCACCATGACCTATCAACATTGCCATCATCACTTTGTTTCCTATGTTTGCTTTCAGTTTTGTTTGTTCCTAAGTGGGAGGTACAGTAAGCACATTTAACACCCCAACAAAAGCTTTAAAAGGATTTTCTGTGATTCTTCTAAAGCTACATTTTCTAGCAACTTTCCTGGAAGTCCAGTGATTGTGACTTCACCTTCCAATGCAGGGAGTGCCCATTTGGTCTCTAGTCAGGGAGCTAAGATTCCACATGCCTCTCTGCCAAAGAAAAGAAAAGAAACCAGAACACAAACCAGAAGCAATATTGTGACAAATTCAATAAAAACTTTAAAAATGGTCCACAGGGGGAAGAAAAAAATCTTATAAAAATTAAAAGTACATTTTCTATAAATAGGGAAAAAGATGGATCCACCAGTAATGTAGTTATATTAGGACTTCAGTAAATGAAAAATAATTAAAATAGTGTAGAGTTGAGAGTAGAATTTTGAAAAAAAAAAATTAACCAAGGTATTGAAAGATTTGTACACTGACTACTATGAAACATTGATGAAAGAAACTTGAAGACACACATAAATGCAGAAATATCTTGTGTTCATGGATTGGAGAATTAATATTGTTAAACTGTCTGTTCTTCCCAAAGCAGTCTGCAAATAAAATGCAATCCCCATACAACCTCTAGTGGCATTTTTCTTTTTAATAGAACTAGTAAAAACAATCTTAAATTTTGTATGGAACTAACTACAAAACATCCCAAATAGCAAAAGCAATCCTTAACAGGAACAAAGCTAGAAACATTATACTTCCTGATTTAAAATGATATTACAAAGATATAATAATCAAAACAATATGGTCAGTGCTTGTGTAAAATAAACAGGTCCAGAAAAATGGAACAGAATAGACAACCCAGAAATCTACCCACACATATATAGTTAGCTAATTTTTGGCAGAGGAGCCATGAATGCATAGTGGAGAAAGGACAGTCTTTTGTCAATAAATGCTGTTGGGAAAAGTGGATAGCCACATGCAAAAGAAATCAAATCATACCATTACCTTACAAAAAAAAAAAAAAAAAACACTCAAGCATAAAATGAGTTAAAGATTTAAACATAAGGCCTAGGGCTTCCCTAAAGGCTCAGTGGTGATGATTCTCCCTGCCAATGCAGGAGACATAGGCTCAATCCCTAGTTCAAGAAAATCCAATATGCCACAGAGCAGCTAAGCCTGTGAGCCACAACTGTTGAACCTGGACTCTAGAGCCCAGGATCCACAACTACTGAGCCCACATGCTGCAGCTGAAGCCAGTGCCCTAGAGTCCACACTCTGCAACAAGACAAGCCACCACAATGAGAAGCCTGTCACCACAATGAAGAGTAGCCTCTGCTTGCCACAACTAGAGAAAAGCCTGCACAGCAGCGAAGACCCAGCATAGCCAAAAATAAACAAACAAAACTATAAACATATAAGGCCTGAAAGAAAGAAACATCAGGAAAGGACTCCTTGACATTGGTCTTGTCAGTGTTTTTTGCGGGGGAGATCTGATACTAAAAACATGGGCAACACAAGCAAAACGTAAACAAGTGGACTACATTAAACTAAAATGTTTCCTTGCTGCAAAAGAAACCATCAACAAAAATGAAAATGGAGCCTATGGAATTGGAGAAAATACTTGCAAAATGTCTATAGGAGAAGGGGTTAATATCTAAAATATATAAGACAACTCAGATAACTCATAACTAAAGCAAAACCAAATAATCCAATTTAAAAATTGGGCAAAAGATCTAAGTAGTCGTTTTTCCCAAGAAAATATACAAATGGACAGCAAATACATGAAAAGATACTGAACATCACTATCACCAAAAAATGAAAATTAAGACCACAATGAGATATCACTTCAAACCTTAGAACAACTACTACTAGGCCCCACATCAGACTTCCCAACCTAGGGATCCAGCAAAGGGACTGGGAATCCCCAGGGAACCTGACTTTGAAGGTTAGCAGAATTTTATTACAGAACTTCCACAAGACTGGGGGAAACAGAGACTTGGGGTGGCACAAACAAAACCTTGTATGCACTGGGACCCAGGGGAAAGGAGCAGTGACCCCACAAGAGGCTGAGCCAGACCTGCCTGTGAGTGTCTAAGAGTATTCTGCAGAGATATGGGTCAGCAGTGACCTGATGCGGGGACAGGGGCACTGGCAACAGTAGTCTTGGAAGGTGTGGTGTGTTGGCATAAATCCTCTCGGAGGAGGTCACCATTTAGCCCCACCATAGATCCTGTAGCTTACTACAGAGCTGCTGGGCGGGTGACCCACAAACTAGAGAACAGTCAGACCAGAAAAGTTCACACACTGTTGTAAAGGTTCTAGACTCCACCTCAGACTTCTCAATCTGGGGATCCAGCAAAGGAACTGGGAATCCCAGAGCCTTCCAAGTCTGTAGATTTCCAATATGCTCCTGGGAAAGAGTGGAGAAATAGCTGGAAAAAAAAAAAAATGAGGAGGCTGTCAAAGCGGAAACTATGCCCAGTTGTGGATGTGTCTGGTGGTGAAAGTAAAGTCTGATGCTGTAAAGAGCAATATTGCATAGGAACCTGGAATATTAGGTCCATGAATCAAGGTAAATTGGATATGATCAAACAGGAGATGGCAAGAGTAAACATCGACATTTTTAGGAATCAGTGAATCAAAATGGACAGAAATGGGCAAATTTAATTGAGATGACCATTATACACATTACTGTGGGCAAGAATCCTTTAGAAAAAATGGAGACGCCTTCATAGTCAACATAAGAATTTGAAATGCAGGACTTGGATGCAGTCTCAAAAATGACATAATGATCTCTGTTCATTTCTGAGGCAAACCATTCAGTATCACAGTTATCTAAGTCTATGCCTCAGCCACTAATGCCAAAAAAGCCGAAGTTGAATGGTCTGTGAAGACCTATAAGACCGTCTAGAACTAACACCCCCAAAAGGTGTCTTTTTCATCACAGGGGATTGGAATGCAAAAGTAGGAAGTCAAGAGGTAACCCAGAATAACAGGCAAGTTTGGCTTTGGAGTATAAAATGAAGCAGGGCAAAGGCTAACAGTTTTGCTAAAAGAACACACTGGTTATAGCAAACACCCACTTCAAACAACCCAAAAGATGACTCTACACATGGACATCACCAGATGGTCAATACTGAAATCAGATTGATTATATTTTTTGCAGCGAAAAATGGGAGGAGCTCTATACAGCCAGAAAAAAAAAAAAGACCTGGAGCTGACTGTGGCTTAGATCTTGAGCTCCTTATTGCAAAATGCAGACTTAAATTGAATAAAGTATGGAAAACCACTAGGCCATTCAGATAAGACATAAACCAAATCTCTTATGATTATACAGAGGAAGTAACAGATTCAACGGATTAGATCTGATAAGAGTGTCTGAAGAAGTAACACTGTACAGGAGGCAGTGACCAAAACCATCCCCAAGAAAAGAAATGCAAAAAGGCAAAATGGCTGTCTGAGGAGGCCTTACAAGTAGCTGAGAAAAGAAGAGAAGCAAAAGGCAATCAGTAGAAAGGGAAAGATATAGCAAACTCAGTGGAGTTCCAAAGAATAGTAAGGAGAGATAAGAAAGCTTTTTAAGTGAGCAGTGCAAATAAATAGAGAAAAGCAATGCAATGGGAAAGACTAGAGTCCTCTTTAAGAAAATTGAAGTTACCATGGGAACATTTCTTACAAAGACAGGTACAATGAAGGACAAAAATGGCAAGGACTTAACAGAAGCAGAAGATATTAAGAAGAGGTCACAGCAAGGGTACACAGAAGAACTCTACAAAAAAGCTCTTAATGACTCAGTTAACCACAATGATGGGGTCACTCACCTAGAGCCAGACATCTTGGATTGTGAAGTCAAGTGGCCCTTAGGAAGCATTACTACAAACAAAGCTAGTGGAGGTGATGGAATTCCAGCTGAGCTGTTTCAAATCTTAGAATATGATGCTATAAAAATGCTGCACTCAGAATGCCAGCAAATTTTGAAAACTCAGGAGTGACTACAGGACTGGAAAAGGTCAGTTTTCATTCTAATCCCAAAGAAAAGCAATGCTAAAGAATGTTCAAATTACTATAAAATTGCACTCATTTCACATGTCAACAAAATTAAGTTCAAAATCCTTCAAGTTAGGGTTCAGCAGTACATGAACTGTGAAATTCCAGATGTTCAAGCTGGATTTAGAAAAGGCAGAGGAACCAGAGATTAAATTGCCAACATATGCTATATCATAGAAAAAGTAAAAGAATTCCAGAAAAGCATCTACTTCTGCTTCACTGATTATGCTGAAGCCTTTAACTGTGTGGATCACAGTTAACTGTGGAAAATTCTTAAAGAGATGGGGATACCAGACCACCTTACCTGCCTCCTGAGAAACCTATATGCATGTCAAGAAGCAGTAGTTAGAACCAAATATGGAACAATGGTCTGATTCAAAATTGAGAAAGAACTTCGTCAAGGCTGTATATTGTCACCCTGCTTATTTAAAGTATGTGCAAATACATCATGCAAAGTGCTGGGCTGGATTAATCATAATCTGGAATCAAGATTGTTGGAAGAAATATCAACAACCTTAGATATGCAGATGATAGCACACTAAAGGCAGAAAGCGAAGAGGAATCAAAGAGCTTCTTGATGAAGAAAAAAGAAGAAAATGAAAAAGCTGGCTTAAAGCTCAACACTCAAAAACTGAAGATCATGGCATCTGGTCCCATTACCTCAGGGCAAATAGATGGGGAAACAATGGAAACAGTGACAGGCTTTAAATCATGGTGGATGGTGACTGCAGCCATAGAATTAGAAGATGCTTGCTCCTTGGAAGAAAAGCAATGACAAATCTTGACAGTGTGTTAACAAAGAGATAACTTTGCCTGCAAAGGTTCATATAGTCAAAGCTATGGTTTTCCAGTAGTCAAGTAAAGATGTGAGAGTTGGACCATGAAGTAGGCTGAACCCCAAAGAATTAATGCTTTTGAAATGTGGTTTGGAGAGTGTCCCTTGTGCAGAAAGGAGATCAAACCAGTTAGTCCTAAAAGAAATCAACCCTGAATATCCACTGGAAGAACTGATGCTGAAGCTGAAGTTCCAATACTTTGGCCACCTGATGCAAAGAACTTACTCATTGGAAAAGAACCCTGATGCTGAGAAAGATTGAGGGCAGTAGGAGAAGGGAGTGACAGAGAATGAGATGGTTGGGTGACACCAACTCAATGGACGGTGTTTGAGCAAACTCCGGGAGATGGTGAAGGACAGGGAAATTTGGCATGCTATAGTCCATGGGGTGGCAAAGAGTCAGACAGGACTTGGTGACTGAACAAAAACAAGAATAATTATCAAAAATTCAAAAGATAACAAGTCTTGTTGAGTATATGAGGCAGGAGAGAGATGGGCTCCAGGCTGAGCAGCTGGGTTTAACCCCTGCGAACAGATAATAGCAGGAGAGAGGAGGAGCTGAGCCCTGACCTTATAAGAAATGAGAGATAAAGAGACCATATATTTCTCATTCTCGAGGTCAAGGAGACCTTCCCAACTATGCATGCACAGAAAGCCTCCTCTAGGTTCAAAGGGGGGGGGCACTACCCCATAATAGGCGATGCCAGCCTACCTGTAGACCTTTTCACTAGACTTCATCTTGGCTAAGAGATGTGCATGCACACAAGGAGAACCCTGAGACAAACCAAATATGGACTCAGAGCCAGGCAAACAACATGACTGGCCAGAGGAAACCTATAAGAAATGCCCTATGATTCAAACTTGGTAAAGGACAGAAATGGTATGGGCCTAACAGAAGCAGACAATATTAAGAAGAGGTGGCAAGAATACACAGAAGAACTGTACAAAAAAGATCTTCAGAACCCAGATAATCACGATGGTGTGTCACTCACCTAGAGCCAGACATCCTGGAATGTGAAGTCAAGTGGGCCTGAGAAAGCATCACTACGAACAAAGCTAGTGGAGGTGATGGAATCTCAGTTGAGCTTTTTCAAATCCTGAAAGATAATGCTGTGAAAGTGCTGCACTCAATATGCCAGCAAATTTTGAAAACTCAGCAGTGGCCACAGGACTGGAAAAGGTCAGTTTTCATTACAGTCCCAATAAAGGCAATGCCGAAGAATGTTCAAACTACTGCACAACTGCACTCATCTCACACACTAGTAAAGTAATGCTCAAAATTCTCCAAGCCAGGCTTCAGCAGTACACGAACCGTGAACTTTCAGATGTTCAAGCTGGTTTTAGGAAAGGCAGAGGAACCAGAGATCAAATTGCCAACATCCGCTGGATCATAGAAAAAGGAAGAGAGTTCCAGAAAAACATCTATTTCTGCTTTATTGACTATGACAAAGACGTTGACTGTGTGGATCACAGTAAACTGTGGAAAATTCTGAAAGAGATAAGAATATCAGAACACCTGACCTGCCTCTTGAGAAAGCTATATGCAGGACAGGAAGCAACAGTTAGAACTGGATATGGAACAACAGACCGGTTCCAAATAGGAAAAGGAGTACGTCAAGGCTGTATATTGTCACCCTGCTTATTTAACTTCTATGCAGAGTACATCATGAGAAACGCTGGCCTGAAAGAAGCACAAGCTCGAATCAAGTTTGCCGGGAGAAATATCAATCACCTCAGATATGCAGATGACACCACCCTTATGGCAGAAAGTGAAGAGGAACTAAAAAGCCTCTTGATGAAAGTGAAAGAAGAGAGTGAAAAAGTTGGCTTAAAGCTCAACATTCAGAAAATGAAGATCATGGCATCTGGTCCCATCACTTCATGGGAAATAGATGGAGAAACAGTGGAAACAGTGTCAGACTTTATTGTTTTGGGCTCCAAAATCACTGTAGATGGAGACTGAAGCCATGAAATTAAAAGACGCTTACTCCTTGGAAGGAAAGTTATGACCAACCTAGATAGCATATTGAAAACCAGAGACATAATTTGCCAACAAAGGTCCGTCTAGTCAAGGCTATGGTTTTTCCAGTGATTATGTATGGATGTGAGAGTTGGACTGTGAAGAAAGCTGAGCGCCAAAGGATTGATGCTTTTGAACTGTGGTGTTGGAGAAGAGTCTTGAGAGTCCCTTGGACTGCAAGGAGATCCAACCAGTCCATCCTAAAGGAGACCAGTCCTGGGTGTTCACTGGAAGGACTAATGCTAAAGTTGAAACTCCAGTACTTTGGCCACCTCATGCGAAGAGCTGACTCATTGAAAAAGACCCTGGTGCTGGGAGGGATTGGGGGCAGGAGGAGAAGGGGACGACAGAGGATGAGATGGCTGGATGGCATCACTGACTCAATGGACATGAGTTTGAGTGAACTCTGGGAGCTGGTGATGGACAGGGAGGCCTGGCATGCTGTGATTCATGGGGTTGCAAAGAGTTGGCCCCCCGACTGAGCAACTGATCTGAACTGAACTGATGATTCCATCTACCACAAGGGCACTCCACTCTCTGAGACTGCCCATGTGAGTGAGTCCAGATGAACTCTTTTGCTTCTGTATGAACACTTTACTTGTTTCATTACTTTCCATCTTTTTGTGGAAATTCATTTCTGCAAAGCTAACCAGTCTTGCCATTGGCCACTGGTCCCTGGTCATCTAGGGGCTAGGTTTCAGTGCTCTCACAGCTGTGGCTAGACTTCAGTCTTTGGCCTGGGAACCAAAGTCCTGTTTCAAGCTGCTGCAGGCTGTGGCCAGCCAAGTTCAAATGTGGAGAAAGAGAACCCTTCTGCACTGTTTGTTAGAAATTAAAATAAACACAAACATTGTGGAAAACAATGTTTTGAGCTTCCTCAAAAAGCTTAAAAACAGAACTACCACATGATCCAGCAATCCCAGAAGATTGGGTATATAGTCAGAGGAAATGAAAACAGGATCTTGAAGATGTATGAGTACTTCCAGCATTATTCACAGTAGAAAAGATATGGAAATAGCATAAGTGTAGCTTAGTGGATGTGTGGATAAAGAAAATCTGTGATATATGGTGGAATATGATTCAGCCTTAAAAAAGAAGGAAATCTTGCCATTAGTGATAAAATGCACGGATCTGGAGGACATTAAATAAGTCAGACAGAGATATAAAAATATCAAGTAATCTCATATATGGAACAAAATAAAAGAAAATCAGAATCATCATTCAGTTCAGTTCAGTTCAATAGCTCAGTCATGTCCGAATCTTTGCGACCCCATGAATTGCAGCACACCAGGCCTCCCTGTTCATCACCAACTCCTGGATTTCACTCAAACTCACGTCCATTGAGTCAATGATGCCATCCAGCCATCTCATCCTCTGTCGTCCCTTCTCCTCCTGCCCTCAATCCCTTCCAGCATCAGTCTTTTCCAATGAGTCAACTCTTTGCATCAGGTGGCCAAAGTACTGGAGTTTCAGCTTT
>SJYX01001233.1:102784-128686 GCA_006410675.1 Oreotragus oreotragus | reverse complement strand
ATGGATGTGAGAGTTGGACCATAAAGCCTGTCTCTTATACACATCTAGATGTGTATAAGAGACAGGTGGAAACAGTGTGAGACTTTATTTTGGGGGGCTCCAAAATCACTGCAGATGGTGACTGCAGCCATGAAATTAAAAGATGCTTACTCTTTGGAAGAACAGTTATGACCAACCTAGATAGCATATTCAAAAGCAGAGACATAACTTTGCTTACTAAGGTCCATCTAGTCAAGGCTATGATTTTTCCAGTAGTCATATATGGATGTGAGAGTTGGACTGTGGAAAAGGCTGAGCACCAAAGAATTGATGCTTTTGACTGTGGTGTTGCAGAAGACTCTTGAGAGTCCCTTGAACTGCAAGGAGATCCAACCAGTCCATTCTGAAGGAGATCAACCCTGGGATTTCTTTGGAAGGAATGATACTGAAGCCGAAACTCCAGTACTTTGGCCGCCTCATGTGAAGAGTTGACTCATTGGAAAAGACTTTGATGCTTGGAAGGATTGGGGACAGGAGGAGAAGGGGCTGACCGAGGATGAGATGGCTGGATGGCATCACTGAATCGATGGACGTGAATCTGAGTGAACTCTGGGAGTTGGTGATGGACAGGGAGGCCTGACGTGCAGCGATTCATGGGGTTGCAAAGTGTCAGACATGACTGAGCAACTGAACTGAACTAAATGTTAAGTTTCCATGTTACTCTCTTCATACATCCCACCTTCTCCTCCCCTCTCCCCATATCCATAAGTCTATTCTCTATGTCTGTTTTTTCATTGCTGCCCCATAAATAAATTATTCAGTATTATTTTTCTAGATTCTGTATATATGCGTTAGAATATGATATTTATCTTTCTCTTTCTGACTCACTTCATTTTGTTTAATAGGTTCTAGGTTCATCCACTTCATCAGAACTAACTCAAATGTGTTCTTTTTTATGAAGGAGTAATATATGCAACTTCTTTATTCATTCACCTGTCGATGGACGACTAGGTTGCTTCCATGTTTTAGCTATTGTAAATAGTGCTGCAATGAACAATGGGATACATGTGTCTTTTTCAATTTCGTGCTGTGATTCATGGGGTTGCAAAGAGTCGGACACGACTGAGCGACTGAACTGAACTGAACTGAACCAACAGTTTCCTGTATAGCACAGGGAACTCTGCTCAATGTTATGTGGGAGCCTGGATGGGAGGGGAATTTGGGAGAGAATGGGTACATGTGTATGTATGACTGAGCCCCTTTGCTGTTCACCTAACACTATCACAATATTAATTGGCTCTACCCCAGTGCAAAATAAAAAGTTAAAAAAAATAAAAATTTTAAAATGAGTATATAGGACATAAAGTTAAAAAAAAAATGCTTGATCAGACATCAAGGTTAAGTGCTTAGTCACAGAGGACACCTATTCCTTGGCTGGAAAAATGATCCTATAGTAGGAAAACAACTGCTAATTTATTCACAGAGGCTGAAACATTTTAGGGTCTCCTAGCTAATCAGAGGGAATGTTGAGGGTCTGCCAGTTTGAGGATTATGGTTCCTGCCAAATTAACCCAGCAGCTGTTCTGAGAGTTTTGGGGCAACTCCAGACCTATCCAGTAGCTTCATTTTATGGTTTTTATAGCCTGCTTCCCCTGGAGCAATGCAGAAGAGTGTTATGGTCTTCAGAGACATAGCAAGTGGCAGTCTTTCTGTAATCTCAGTGTACAAAAGCTCAGATGGAAGCTCGCTGAGCTTCAGAATAAGATGTCAGAAATGATTGTTGCTCACTTCTGCTATGATATTTTTCCCTATCATACTACATGGTCACATATTAAACTTATTCCTGACATATTTAGCATCCCACATTCTATACGTAATTAGAAGAGCACCTAATTAGAAAGGAGCCTGACAGACTCCTTTGCTTCATCTTTCTCCCAGCATCTGTCATTTTTGAGAGAGAAATTACCAATATAATTTTATTGTGCTATTAATTTACTTAGAAGTGGAATAAAAACCGTCATCTGAACTTGGCATTGAGAAGCTAGTTAATATTTTTCTTTTATAACTGCCAACCACAATAGATTCATGGTCCTATATGAGTTTCCAGTTGGATGGCCCAATGGGGAGAGCATTGTTCCCATTAGCTAGAGATTTGAATTGACATTCCTATGGAACTAAGATCAAACTAGTAAATCCTGAAGCAAATCAACCCTGAATATTCACTGGAAGGACCGATGCTGAAGCTGAAGCTCCAATAATTTGACCATCTGATGTGAAGAGGCAACTCACTGGAAACGATCCTGATGCTAGGAAAGATTGTGGGCAGGAGAAGAGGGCAGCAGAGGATGAGATGGTTCAATAGCATCACTGACTCAATGGACATGAATTTGAGCATGCTCCAGGAGACAGTGAGGTAGGAAGTCTGGCATGCTGCGGTCCATGGGGTCACAAAGAGTCAGATATGACTTAGCAACTGAGCAGCAGCAAAAAAAAAAAAAAAAAACCAGATAAATCATGTCAACATGGAAGTAAAAAGAGAAAGTGGTACATTTAAATGGAGGATCCAACCAGTCCATTCTGAAGGAGATCAACCCTGGGATTTCTTTGGAAGGAATGATGCTAAAGTCTCCAGACCTATCCAGTAGCTTCATTTTATGGTTTTTATAGCCTGCTTCCCCTGGAGCAATGCAGAAGAGTGTTATGGTCTTCAGAGACATAGCAAGTGGCAGTCTTTCTGTAATCTCAGTGTACAAAAGCTCAGATGGAAGCTCGCTGAGCTTCAGAATAAGATGTCAGAAATGATTGTTGCTCACTTCTGCTATGATATTTTTCCCTATCATACTACATGGTCACATATTAAACTTATTCCTGACATATTTAGCATCCCACATTCTATACGTAATTAGAAGAGCACCTAATTAGAAAGGAGCCTGACAGACTCCTTTGCTTCATCTTTCTCCCAGCATCTGTCATTTTTGAGAGAGAAATTACCAATATAATTTTATTGTGCTATTAATTTACTTAGAAGTGGAATAAAAACCGTCATCTGAACTTGGCATTGAGAAGCTAGTTAATATTTTTCTTTTATAACTGCCAACCACAATAGATTCATGGTCCTATATGAGTTTCCAGTTGGATGGCCCAATGGGGAGAGCATTGTTCCCATTAGCTAGAGATTTGAATTGACATTCCTATGGAACTAAGATCAAACTAGTAAATCCTGAAGCAAATCAACCCTGAATATTCACTGGAAGGACCGATGCTGAAGCTGAAGCTCCAATAATTTGACCATCTGATGTGAAGAGGCAACTCACTGGAAACGATCCTGATGCTAGGAAAGATTGTGGGCAGGAGAAGAGGGCAGCAGAGGATGAGATGGTTCAATAGCATCACTGACTCAATGGACATGAATTTGAGCATGCTCCAGGAGACAGTGAGGTAGGAAGTCTGGCATGCTGCGGTCCATGGGGTCACAAAGAGTCAGATATGACTTAGCAACTGAGCAGCAGCAAAAAAAAAAAAAAAAAACCAGATAAATCATGTCAACATGGAAGTAAAAAGAGAAAGTGGTACATTTAAATGGAGGATCCAACCAGTCCATTCTGAAGGAGATCAACCCTGGGATTTCTTTGGAAGGAATGATGCTAAAGCTGAAACTCAGTATTTTGGCCACCTCATGGGAAGAGTTAAATCATTGGAAAAAGAGTTAAATCATTGATGCTGGGAGGGATTGGGGGCAGGAGGAGAAGGGGACGACCGAGGATGAGATGGCTGGATGGCATCACGGCCTCGATGGACGTGAGCCTGAGTGAACTTCGAGAGATAGTGATGAACAGGGAGGCCTGGCGTGCTGCGATTCATGGGGTCGCAAAAAATCGGACACGACTGAGTGACTGAACTGAGCTGAACTGAACTGTTGAAGCCTGTCTCCATGTAGTTAAGGGTTGGAATCCATCATTTCTTGTTGAAGCCCGCCCCATGTACTTAAGGGCTGGAAGCCATCATTTCTTGTTGAAGCCCATCCCCATGTACTTAAGGGCTGGAAGCCATCATTTCTATGTTGAAAGATTGATTCTGGGATGACATATGGGTCCTGAGGATGCTGCACCCCAATTCAAACCTTCCTTCAGCCCAGATCTTCATTACCTTCAGCTCTCCAGCACAACTCCAAGAGAAACTGTAATATATAGTCAACCCTGCATTTGTCATGTTTTAATAATTTCTTAGTTCCTGTTTACAACCTATTAGGGAGGCGGTGAGGGACAGAGAAGCCTGGCATGTTGCAATCCATGGGGTCAGGAAGTGTCAGACACAACTTGGCAACGGAACAACAACAACAAGGGCAAGTCTACCCTGAACACATATCCCCCTGGCATATCTCTACTTGTGAACAGTAAAGCACTCAAGAAATGCCTGAAAGATCCAGCCAGACTCTGACCATTTTAATGCTTCCAAGACCAGCTAGAAAATGACTTCTTGACTCCATTGCTCTTTTTATTACACCATGCTTCTTTGGAATGGAGAGGAGGGTGGAGAATGGCTCACTTTGTCAAATTTTATTCCTTTGGATTAAAAAAAAAAAAACATTAGTAGCATTTATGTTTAAGTGGAGAAGAAAATGGCAGCCCACTCTAGGATACTTGCCTGGGAAATCCCATGGACAGAGGAACCTTGGCGGGCTACAGCCCATGGGGTTGCAAAAGAGTTGGACGTGACTTAGTGACTAAACAACAAGCAAAATGTTTAAATGTATTTTATCTTAAAACTTTTTGCATCAGTGAGAAAGGCTATATATTTCTTCACATTCAGTCATTTATTATTCATGAAATCAGAACACAAATAGACTGTCAGAAGATAGCCAAAGGGCTGAATTTAGACTAAGAGCCTCGCTGTTACCATGTAAAGTGCCATAAAAAATTGAAATCATAATAATGGGGGGTAGATATATGGTTCTTCCTGAGGAAATGTCCCCCAAGTCTCATAGAGCATTAATCATTATATCCATTTCTTTTTTCAAAGCTCCAGGCATTATTTTGGATTTTTTTTTTGTTCTCTGCTGAATGGTCAAATTATACTCTGACTGCATGTATTGCCTTGTACATTACAAATCTTTGTCAAATTCCCATGAAATGCTTCTGCAAAATGTTTTGGGTATTGCTGAATACTGTGTGTTATTCAGGAAAATGTAAATTTGTAGGCCTTTTCTTCGGATAATTTCTTGAAGCTGTAAAAAGTAGACGCCCCCAAGTAACTTTCAATATTTAAAAATGCCAGTAACTGAGGCTTATTTTGCAGTCTGAAGGAGTCAACTAAAATCGTTAAACAAGCAACATCCAATGTGGTATTCATTGTTGAATTAGGATGCATTTCTTTGCCAGGGAATTATTCCTGTTCGAATAAGTTTCCTCTAGCTAAATCTGCTTTGAAAAAGCAACTCTTGTCTTGACTTTTAAAAATGCATTTCAGTGTTCCTCCTCAATCAAGCATCAGCCATGGATACACCAAACAGAGATTATTTGGAAAAGCGTGCTTGCTAATTGTCCCCATGGATGAGAAAATCCAATCACTATGGATTTACAGAAGATATAATTGTTAATGTCTAAGCCCAGTATCTTCTGAGACTGATGGATACCTCCAGCAAATGGCTGGCCAACAGAATCCTGACAGTAATTTGTAAATGGAATTTGAGGCACTGACAGTTAATGTGTGACTGGAGGACTTCAGTGAATAGCATGATAGTTTAGAATAGCATAATCGAACCCCGGGTTTGATCCCTGGGTCAGGAAGATCCCCTGGAGAAGGGAATGGAAACCCACTCCATTATTCTTGTCTGGAAAATCCTATGGACAGAGGGGCCTGGCAGGCTATAGTCCAAGAGGTCGCAAAGAGTCAGACATGACTGAACGACTCACACTTTCACTTTCAACTTACTTTTCCTCACAATAATCACTTGCAATGAACACTCGCATTTTACAGACAAGGAAATGTTGGTAAGGCAGTTTAAGAAATTGCTCAGACTCATATATTTTATAACTGACAGAGCTAAAATATAAGCCCAAAGACTTCTTGCAAAACTTATACTGCTAACCATGAAGCTAAACTTCTTGAGACTATAGCTCATTTTGTCTTGCAGAGTATATTTTTCCCTGTAGGTTCCCATTGATCTTCTCTTATAATCAATTCTGCAGCCAAGTTCTAGCTTGTAAATTATTTTGGCCACAATTTAGAATTATATGCCAAATATTTATTGACCAGGAATTTTGAATTTTTAAAAATTAATATTTTTTTCAAATCTATGCAGATTATATCTAAATAAATGTTTTCACTCATAAAACATAGCTATTTACTTATTGGATTAAAGAAAGCCATCTAACTCATCTCTCAGTGATACCCAGGTTGCCATTTCCACTCTTGAATTTTGGAAAAAGTGAAGACATGGTACAATAAGTAGTTTGTATTGGAGGATGTTTGTGAGATCATGTAACAAATATTTTAACTCAAAACATAAACTTCTGTGTCAAATAATGAATATAGGAACATTTTTAAATGGCTGTCATTGGCTCACCAGTTTTGTCTTTACCCTTTTTCTTTTCTTATTTATTCTCTTTTATTATGACTTTTTGAACGTACTCTTATGTCTCCTTTTTACCCGATAATTGAATCGTGACTGAAACAAGATTAGTATTGATCTCCTTAGTCAAGTCAAGTCAGTGAGTCAGCACAGGTTGAGACGTTGGGGTACCTGACGTCGTGTGGTCCGAAGGGACAAGTAGTAGTTGAGGACTTCGGACGAGTTTACGTACAGGTAACTCAGTCACTACGGGAGGTTGGTAGAGCAGGAGACAACAGGGGAAAAGGAGGGCGAAAGTCAGAAAGGGTCGTAGTCCCAGAAAAGGTTACTCAGTCAAGAAACGTAGTCCACCGTTTTCATAACCTCAAAGTCGAAGTCGTAGTCAGGAAGGTTACTTATAAGTCCCAACTAAAGGAAATCATAACTGACCGAACTAGAGGGACATCAGGTTCCCTGAGAGTTCTCAGAAGAGGTTGTGATGTCAAGTTTTTGTGGTGTCAAGTTTTCAAGTTGATCTCCTTATAGTCTGTCGATAGAAGGTCGGTTTTTCTACGTCACACCCAGACACAAAAAAGGAGAACTTTTTGTTTAAGTTCTTATTTTATAGGTTATCCCCTCAATCTATTGGACTCAAGTCATGATACGGGATGTGTCTTAACATCACACCGTGACCCACTTGACCTAAGGGTCCACTACGATGACCATTTCTTAGGTAGATGGTTACGTCCTCTGTACTCTCTACGGCCAAGTTAGGGACCCAACCCAAGACCCCCTGGAGGCGGGCATAGCAACCCATTCCAGTATTCTTGCCTAGAGAATCCCATGGACAGAGGAGTCTGGTGGTCTGTAGTCCATGGGACCACAAAGAGTAGGACACGACTCAGCGTATCGAGTACTGGAGTGGGGCGCCATTGCCTTCTCCGCATAGCAGTTACTGTTACTAATTCAATAAATAGGTACGGGTTGCCTACGCTTTGCTTGGGGTTTGAGAAATGATCAAGGCAGATAAATTTCAGACCCAGAGAAAACATTCTGGATGGGGAGACAGACAACGGACAAGTTAAAAAAATGAACGTGTAATTCCAGGTAATAATAAGGGCAATGAACAAAAACATGGCAGGGTTAGAGACTGGAAAGTGACCCAGGGTACAGAGACAGTTCCAGGGAGGTATCAGGAAGGTGTAAGTCGCTCAGCTGGGTCCGATTCTTTGTGACCCCATGGACTGTAGCCCGCCAGGCTCCTCTGTCCATGAAATTCTATAGGCAAGAATACTGGAGTGGGTTGCCATGCCTTCCTCCAGGGGATCTTCCCAACTCAGGGATCCAACCTGGGTCTCCCACATTGCCCATTCAGGAAAGATCTACCTAAATCGGGGACAACTGAGCCAAGACCTGACTTGGGCAAGGAATAAGCTGTGAGCAGACCTGGAGATTCTAGACAGAGGGGAGCACATGCCTAGGCACCAAGGTGGGCAGTGTGGCTGGAAAGGAGTGAATGAGGGGAAGAGTTAGTGTGGACACTGGTGTAGAGGAGCGAGTGAGGGGAAGAGCTAGTGTGGACACTGGTGTGGAGTTGGTGGTGTGGATGCAAGGCTTTCACTTGCAGGGCCATCCTCCATTCACATTTTAGCTTATGGAGTGAGAAAGGAGTCGAGGTTCATTTTTCTATATAGATACGCAGTTGTTCCAACACCATGTTTTGAATGGACTGTCTTACTCTTTCAAATATATTAATGCTTTAAAAGAAAATCCATCAGTCATCCATGTATGGGTCTCTTTATGGATTCTCTCTTCCTCTTTGATGTTATCTGTCTGTATTTATGCCAAAGCCACTCTGTCTTAATTATTTAGGGTTTTATTTATAGTAAGTCTTGAAATTAGGTAGTGTAAGCCTTCTGATGTTCTTTTTATCAGCGTCACTTTGGTTTTCTTGGGTATATCCAACCACCATGGTTCAAGATTCAAGCTCTCTCGGCCCTCATCCACTGACCTTCTGTATGCTGTGTGTGCTGTACCAGCAATAAAATCTATCTTTCCCACAGTAACAGCTTTATCTGTTCTCTGCCAAGGGCATAATGCTGAGAAGAGTCAAAGAATCACACTAAAGTGACTCTAACTTCAGCTGGAGCCTTACTGCTGATTCATTTTGTCTTGATTTCCTAACATGCCCACCCACATCATGTGTTCCAAAGCTGAAATATCCTTAAAGCTTTAACTGCCCAATTCTCGGGGGCTTCCCTGGTGGCTCATGGTAAAGAATCCGCTTGTCATTGCAGGGGACAAGGGTTCAATCCCTGAGTCAGGAAGATCCCCCAGAAGGAAATGGCTAACCCACTCCAGTATTCTTGCCTGGAGAATGTCATGGACAGAGAAGCCTGGCAGGCTACAATAGAGTCAGTAGGGCCTCAATAGAGTCAGACACAATTTAGTGACTAAACACCTGCAAAACACATGCACTTATGCAACTGAAGTCCAGTCCAGAGATGTTCATAGTCATTTTAAAAGCCAAAATAAGGTCAGAGACGCAAAAACACAGCCTGGAAAGTGAGGGTGTAAGTAGGTGGAGTGACTTCAGTGTAGCACATAGTATGTGTTTCTGTGATGATTGGGTGTGTGTGTGGACTTGAAAGACTTTATTTTTCCATCCTGAATGCAGAGCCCCTGCCTCACTCCAATACCTCACCAACTGCCTGGCACCAGAGGCATTACCTGGAGCCTTCAGGATAGAGACCCCCCAATCTCTCCCCCCTGCCTCCCATCCTCTTGATCTTACAACCAAATTGCTCTTGCCACTCAGCTTTATTTTATCCTAAATCAATGTAACAGCCCACTGATCATCATTATTTAAAGCAGTGTTTTCTGTAGAAAAGAGGTCACAAGAGATGTTCAGAAAAATGAGTCTTCATGGTTATATGAGTTTGGGAAATACAATTTACTATGTCTCCCCTTTTGAAAATACATCAGGCACATTTACATATTAAAGCTTCAAAATGAGAGTAGAAAAGCAATGAAAAGACACTTTTATCCTTATTCAGTTCAACAGTTACCAGACTTATGTGCATACATAACTCCATTTAATCTTTGTTTTAACCATTCACCCTCTTCCCTCCCCAGTGCCTTGGCCTTCTCATCATTCAGGAAGAAAAAAAGAGAAGTGATCACGATACCTTTGAAGTATCCATGCAGTGTATTTGTGTTCACAGAATTTTAGAATTCAAAGGGACATCAGAGAACATCTAATTTGGTAGTTCTCAAACATTTTATCACAAAAAAATTTTTAACTTCTTTCCATATTTACACGTTTTGAGAGAAGTATCCTATCAATCACTCAATAAATGATTTCTCCTTTTTTATTCAGCAAAGGGTTATAGAGCTACCTCTCAGAGCCTTTGATTGAGTTACATATTTATTTTGGTGGTTTAGTAGTACTTGCAGCAAAATATCAAAGGATCTTGATATTTTAGTTGGAAAACTTCTAAGTTTTCAGAAAAAAAAAAAAAAAAAAAGACTTCTTTCTATGATCTCCTGAGGGCAGATCTACATTTTACCTGTGCTCAGCTATTTTCAGATCACAAGCTTTGGTTTCTCAAAGACTTGAGTGTCCTGCCTAGAGCCCACTGGTGTTTGTAGAACTGTAAACTATAAACTCACAGTTCCTGATTCCCTAATCCATGATCTTCCTATTGCCCTAGATGTTTCTGTAGAGTCGGGGTTGGCAAACCATTTTTACGAGGAGCCAGATAATATTTTAGGCTCTGTGAGTCATACAGTCTCTGTTGACCCTGCTCAACTTTGCTATTGCTGAGTGAAAGCAGCAATTGATAATACAAATGAATGTGACTCTGTTCCAATAAAACTTTATTTACAAAAGCATGGACCAATCTGGATTTGGCCTCCAAGCTATAGTTGGCCAACTGCTTCTATAATGCACTCTGTCATCTATCTCCCAAGTTATAAGAATCACCTGGCCTTTGGGATGAACTGGTGGGTTTCTCTGGTGGCTCAGACAGTAAAGAATCTGCCACAATGCAAGAGACCTGGCTTTGATCCCTGGGTCAGGAAGATCCCCTGGAAAAGGGAATGGCAACCCACTGCAGTATTCTTGCCTGGAGAATTCCATGGACAGAGGAGCCTGGCAGGCAACAGTCCAGGGGATTGCAAAGCATAGGCCCGACTGAGGAAATAACACTTTCACTTTTTCATAGATTCTGTCATCTCCTTTCTCTCTGATTCTAATGTAGGGTGAAGCCCAGGAATCTTCATTCTTTTCAAACATATCAGGTGATTTTTTGGCCAAGGGACAAGTTGGCGAAACATTGGCCTAGGGTATAGTTATCTTGCTTTGTAATATTAGGAAACCACAAATGTTTATTTCCATAAATAAATCAGGTTTAAGTGATTAATAATGACTTTTCCAAAACATGTCAGGTCAAGGTTGAGTCAAGAGAACTTTAGTGTTTGGCTTTGATTTGATTTAGCAGATTAATATGATTTATATTATTGATTTGTGGTTTAGTTTATGTTCCTGGTTGCTATGTGAACTCTTAAATGATTTATTCCTGGCTCTTTAGCTATTTATTAGAGTAGCTCAAAGAAAGATGAAGGCTCATCCTCTAAAGCAACGGTCCCCAACCTTTTTGGCACCAGGGATGGGTTTTATGGAAGACAGTTTTTCCACAGACCAGCAAGAGGGCAGTGGTTTCAGAATGATTCAAGCACATTGCATTTATTGTGCACTTTATTCCTATTATTATTATATCACCTCCACCTCAGATCATCAGGCATTAGATCCTGGAGGTTGGGGACACCTGCTGTAAAGGACCAGATGCCTGCTTAAGGAAATGTAAAAGATAAGTATGTATATATGTACATACAAATGATGTATATATGATATTACAAGAGAGATGATGGCTAATTAGAAATGAAGTTTTATAAAGCTATTAAATAGTAATAAGAATTAATCTGCTACTGCGCCACTGACAGGACACATGATTCTCACTTGATATTTGCCATCCTGGGAGGTAGGTCTTTTGTCCTCATTCTGTAGCTGAAAAAACAGGCTCAAGTCACACAGCTGGTAAATGAAACTGGGATTTTTAAATGTCAAATTCTATGCCCTTTCTCCTACAGTCAAGGAGAGAGGAATAAAAGAAAGGTAATAACAGAAGCTAGAAGCATATATGAATCAAGGAAAAAACTTCATCGGGGAGTCCATTTCTCCAGTAGTGTGTGAACAGAAGGAAATCCAAGACCCTTAAGAGCCACTTCAAGAAACAGATTTGCAAAAATTCTAAGTGTCTTCCAATCCTGTGGCTGCTGTAGTGCAGACACTTTGCAGCCGTGAAGAACCCTTTCTGTAACTTAAGAAAACCAGGCCAAGAGCCCATGTTTCATGGGGATGAGGGAAGGGGCTGGGGAGAATTTGGTAAAGGGGTTCCTGTGAAGTCAGCGGAACTGATTCCTCACCTGTCTTCTCTATAAAGTCTTTCCCAGCTGTTCTCGTACAGTTTTCTGACAACCTGGCCAGCACCTTTGCATCTCTGTGCATGCTGGTCCTCATTAACACCCTTCTAATTCTGCTGTAAGACACAACAGGATCCTAATGAGATGCCTTATTTACTGTTTTACTCCTTTTTGTTAGGGACTAACCAAAGCAAGGCATCTAATGCTTTGAGGGAACTGAATGAATTCAAGAATAAAGGAAGAAAGGGGGTGGGCATGGGGAGGGGAAGGAGAGACAGAAAGAGAGAAAAGAAAAAAAAAACGTGACTGTCAACAGAACACATGAGACATGACATCATTATTAATTGGCCAAGAAATATCTGAGTTTCTCCACCCCTTACATTACTGTTTCTTTCCTGTCCTTAACTTAGAGGAGAATGATCTCCCACAATGTCCCTCGTCCTTTTCTGATTTTTGTAGCTAGGTCATGGCCCTATCAATTGATGATGAGGGTCAACAGTTGATTTCCAGGTGACGATGAGTACATTGAGCAAATGTTTCTTGGTGATCTTTTTATCTAGTTCTCCTGATTCCGGCATTTCTCCGCTCAATTTGTTGCAAATGAGTTTGATTAACCTACAGCATAGTTCTAGTAAAAAGCCTTTGATGTTTCCATATTGCCTAGTAAAATCTGAATAATTTGGCTGGCCCCCAAGCCCTTTGCATGCCAAGCTAGACTCACTCTGTGGCCCCACTGAGGGCTACTGTCTTATTGCCAGCTGCCTGAGAAATTGCTGCTCACAGACATGCCCACTCTTTTCCTTGTCACTTCTCCATCTATTCTTTGAAAGGGGTTCTCAGATTTTATCTCAAAGAGAATCTGACTGCCTTGAAGTTTCCTCATCAGTTTGAGTTTTCCTGGTAAGCAATGTTTATCTCATTCTAGTGGCTCAGAGGTCAAGAATCTGCTTGCCAATGCAGGAGACATGAGTTTGATTCCCTGGGTTGGGAAGATCCCTGGAGAGGGAAATGGCAACCCACTCCAGTATCCTTGCCTGGGAAATCCCATACAGAGGAGCCTGGCAGGTTACGGTCCATGGGGTCACAAAGAGTCAGACACGACTTAGTGACCAAACAGCAGCTCCCTCGTAGAGGCAGGGTTAAGAGCACTCTGGAGTCAGAAAGACTGTGCTGCGTTCCACTCCATGCCACTGGGCAAAATTCAGAGTCTCTGTTTCCAAGCTGGCAGCATGGTTTCTACAGCAGTGTGACGGCTCAGCTTTGTTTCTTTGTCTTAGTTACTTTAAATTGAAGGATGCTTGCTTTCCTGTATTGTGTCGGTTCCTGCTATACATCAACAGGAGTCAGCCATAGGTGTGCCTATGTCCCCTGCCTCCCGCCTCCCACCCAATCCCACCCCTCTAGGCTCTCACGGAGCACAGAGTGTGAGCTCCCTGAGTTATGTAACAAATCCCACTGACTGTCTGCTTTACATACAGTGGTGTGTATTGATGAATGGAGAAGCGGCACGGTAGTTCACTTGTGTGTGGCCAGCAACAACTGAAAAACCTCCCTGCTCAGAGCAGCTTAGTCACCTCCTAGCTGAGTGACAGAAGTAACAACAACATAATTTGGGAACAAAGAGAGGAGGAGACTGAGGAGGGGGTTGGGAGGACCACTGGATTGTAGGTGGGCTTTCATAGTTGTAGAATCAGGACCCAAACTTTACGAAAGGAAGTGGCCAAGTGTCTGTGTTTGATGGGTGGCTAACAAGACGTGAAAAAATACACTCTTATTCCAAGAGCATAAAAAGAAACGACCATTTACCCATCCGACATCTCTTTCAGAGTGCTGTTCGTTATTCTTTCTTTCTTAACAGTGTACTCTTCACCTGTTCTAAACAATGTTGGCTGCCCAGTAACAGATTAGTAAAATTGCTTGCTTTGCACTGGCTTTTTTTTAAATTATTTTAGCCAATTTAACAGAAGTGAAATATATCTCATAGCTATTCTTAAACACTTTTTTTTTAATTTTTTGGGGGGGCTGTGCCACAGGGCTTGTGGGATCTCAGTTCTCCAACCAGGGGTTGATCCAGCGCCCCCTACAGTGGAAGCAGCGTCTTAACCACTAAACCGCCAAGAAAGTTCCTCTATGTGCTTTAAAATACGTGTTTTCTGCTTATCTCTATAAAAAACTAAACACAAGTTTAATGATAAAACAAACCGGAAGTGGTGCCAAAGTTATGCCATGAACAGTTTGCAATTAAACCATTGACTAGGTGTTGCAATGGGCAACGTAACTGCATTTGTTTTTATATTTGAACGATAGGAATAACACCTTACGCCAGTGGTCCACAGACCTCAGCTGGTTACTGAAGAATTAGACTAAATGTTAGAGTCCAGAGCTACCCGCAGAGTTTTTAATTCATTAAGTTTGGAACGAGGCTTAGAAACTGCTTAAAGAAACAGATGATAAACCATGAAAGTAATCAAACTTGTTATTATTGTGTATTTATATCATCATGATTTGTCTTGTGAGCTAGATTTCAGCTGCCCGTGGTAATTCTGTTCTGTTAGAATCTCTACAATAAGAACACTACCCCAAAATGACTATTGTTTTATTTTTTGTCATATTCACTAGTTTGTTTTATTTCAGTATTTGTCTTTCTCTGTCTCACTTATTTCACTTAGTATAATATCTCCCAATGCCATCCATGTTGCAGCAAATGAGAAAATTTAATTATTTTATGGCTTAGCAGTATCCCATTGTATATGTGTGTGTGTAAGATGTGGACCATAAAGAAAGCTGAGCACTGAAGAATCGATGCTTTTGAACTGGTGTTGGAGAAGACTCTTGAGAGTCCCTGGGACTGCAAGGAGACCAAACCAGTCAATACTAAAGAAAATCAACCCTGAATATTCATTGGAAGGACTGATGTTGAAGCTGAAGTTCCAATACTTTGGTCACCGGATGCGAAGAGCTAACTCATTAGAAAAGATCCTAATGCTGGGAACGATTGAAGGCAGGAGAAGGTGACGACAGAGGATGAGATGGTTGGATGGCATCACCGACTCAATGGACATGAGTCTGAACAAGCTCCAAGAGTTGGTGATGGACAGGGAAGGCTGGCATGCTGCAGTCCATGGGGCCACAAAGAGTCAGACACGCCTGAGTGACTGAACTGACTGACTGACTGAAGATATGATATATGTATTCCTTTTCTGTTGGTGGACACTTGGGTTGCTTCCATATCTTGACAGTTGTAAACAATGCTACTGTGACCATTAGGGTACATGTTTATGACTATTATTTTTAAATATGGTTTCTTGACTTGATTTTCAACTGGCTCCTTAAATATCAGTGTTTAATGACATAGGATCCTAAATTTCCAAACAGCCAACTGCTACCACAGCCATCTTGCCATGCACAGGAATAGCATGGAAAACATAAGAAGTGTTCTGCAGAATAATTACCCGAGATGTGAAACTGTGTGTTCTGTTCTCTTCCTTCCCAACCACCCTCCCTTACTCTGTTGAGAGCATAAATGCCAATATATTTAAAATTTTTATTTAGGGGAATTTAATAGCTCCTGGATTTTTGTGTTTTGAAAAGTTGCAAACTTGAGGAAAATTAGAGGAATAGAATTTACATTTGAGCCCAGTGGCTGTTGGTTTACAATATTAACTGACTTCTTTTCCCTCTCCCTGTCTCTGTGTACCTCTCTGAACTTTTCAACTGAATTTTTGAAAATGGATTGTAGACATCATCATACCTACTCTGTATATTTCAATATTTAGAAAAACGTTATGTGAGTACAATACGTTATCAAGGGCTTCCCAGGTTGCTCAGCTGTGAAGAATCCACCTGCCAACGCAGGAAATGAAGGTCCTGTCCCTGGGTTGTGAAGATCCCCTGCAGAAGGAAATGGCCACCCTCGCCAGTATTCTTGCCTGGAGAATCCCAAGGACAGAAGAGCCTGGCAGGCTGCAGTCCATGGGGTCACAAAAGAGCCAGACCCGACTTAGCGACTAAACAACAATGCATTATCATATACAAGACATTTAATACTGGTAAAATAATAGAGTCCCTATTTCGTATTCTGTTCTCCCAAAACTGACTCATTGCATTGGTTGTCATCTTTAATCTCCTTTATTTAATCTTCCCGCCTTTTTGCAGTTTTCCTTTTTGTCTTCCAAGATATTGAGATGATGCAAGAGAACAGGAACTTGTCTTTTACAATACCCCTCAGCCTGGATTTGTTGTATTTTTCCCTCAGGGTAAACATTGTTTCAAGAATAACTGTGTGAGTGACGTGGCCTGTCATTCGAAGGTGCACAGTGTCAGTCTGTCCCCTTATGGGGGTTTACAGCTGTTGTTCCTTGGAGATGGTAGACTTTGCCAAATTTCCCTTCTGTAAAATTAACTCTTTCCCTTTGTAATTCATATGTTTTCCTCACAAACATGAGCCCAGTGGGTTAAATATCCATCAGTGATCATTGTCTGAATCAAATGTCACACTGATAACCTCAAAACAGAGATTTTACTATGACTTCTATCTTTAAGTGGCCTTAGTATGTAAAGAAGATTTTTCCTTATTATTTACGTGTTTTTATTTGATTGCTTTCTGATCTTAGTAGCATTATGGTCTCATGGATTCCTTTTATACTCACTGTTATAAACCATTTATATTATTTTAATTGAAATTTTTATTAATGTTATTGCACATTCATGTGCAGTTGAAATTAATATGAAAGCATTTTGTAAAACTGTAGTGTAATATCAGGATAACAGCCAGGATACTGACATTGTTATAATCCACCAGTCTATTCAGATTTTTCTCCTCTCTGTGTGTGTGTAGTGTTATACACTTATCAGCTGGGTAGGTTTGTGTATCCACCACCACAATCCACATCACAAGGATTTCTCCTGTTGCTTTTTTATAACCACACCTATCTCTTATCCTACCCCACCCCACCCCTGTCTCTAACCCACAGTAATTGACCTCCATCTCTAAATTTTCACTTTCAAAGTGTTACCTAAATGGAATCGTACAGCACGTAACTTTTAGAGACTGTCTTTTGTCACTCAACACAGTCCCTTTGAAAATATCTTGTTATATTCATGTAACAGGTAGAATGATACCTCCTTGCATGTGTCAGTAGTTTGCTCCTGTGTGTTTCATTATGTGATTTTATTGAAATATGTTTAATCATTCACCTGCTGAAGGACCTATGGGTTGTTTCCAGTTTGGAGCCTTGACAATAAAGCTGATATAGGTACTCATCTATAAGTTTTTGTGTGGGCATAAGTTTTCATTTACCTAGGATAAATGCTCAAGAGATCCACTGCTGGTTAAAATAGTAGATGCATGTTTTTTATAATGCTTCTCCCATTTTACATGCCCCCCAGTGTCTGTTGTTGTCACAATTATTTATTTTAGCCATTTTGATAGGTGTGTAATGATACCACATTGTGTTCATAATTTATGTTTCCTTAATTGTAAGGGATGCTGAACACATTGCCATGTTCTTATCTGTCATTCATGCATTCTTTTCATTCATATATCTGTTTGCATCTTTTGCCCATTTTCTAACTAGATTTTTAAACTATTTTTACTGTTAAGTTTTGAAAGTTCTTTATACTGTTTAGATATTGGTGCTTTGTTAGATACGTGGTTTATAAATTTTTTCTCCCAGTGGGTAGGTTTTATTTTCATCTTCTTTACATGAACTTTTAAAGAGAAAAAAGCTTTTCACTTTGATGAGGCCCAGTGTACTCACTTTTTCTTTTTATGAGTCATGCTTTTGACGTCAAACCTAAGAATTCTTTGTCTAGTCTTTGTTCAAGACTTTTTTCTATTTTTTATTTAGTTTTATAGTTTTGCTTTTTACTTGTAAGTCTGTGAGCCATGATCTACCTCCTGCCAAGACTTACCATTGATTACTATAGTTACATCATAAGCCTTAATGTTGAGTAGAGTGAATCTGTTGACTTTATTATTCTTTGTTAAGAGTATTTTAGCTACTCAGAACCTCCTGATACTGATGCTGACTGCTATGCCCTCAGTAGTAAAGTCCTTTTTCTCTGACCCAAGAGTTTCTTGTCATCATCCAGGATCCATGAAAGGGTAACAGGTGGAATTGCTATCAGTTCAGTTCAGTCACTCAGTCATGTCCGAATCTTTGTGACCCCATGGACTGCAACAGGCCAGGCTTCCCCATCCATCACCAACTCCCGGAGCTTACTCAAACTCACTTCCATCGAGTTGGTGATGCCATTCAACCATCTCATCCTCTGTCGTCCCGTTTTCCTCCTGCCTTCAATATTTCCCAGCATCAGGGAAAGATTCAGTCTCGTCAGTCTTTTCCAGTGAGTCAGTTCTTTGCATCAGGTGGCCAAAGTATTGCAGTTTCAGCTTCGGCATCAGTCCTTGCAGTGAATATTCAGGACTGATTTCCTTTAGGATGGGCTGGTTGGATCTCCTTGCAGTCCAAGGGACTCTCAAGAGTCTTCTCCAACAACACAGTTCAAAAGCATCAATTCTTCAGCACTCAGTTTTCCTTATGGTCCAGCTCTCACATCCATACATGACTACTGGAAAAACCATAGCCTTGACTAGACAGACCTTTGTTGGCAAAGTAATGTCTCTGCTTTTTATATATAGCATCTAAATAAAGAAGCTAAATCTTAGTTCCTTCATAGTTAGTGATATTGTTATATGAATGTACAAACAGAGAAATGAGATTCGAAGCTAGATGAATATCACCACGGGGAGTAAGACACCTAAGACTTTAGAGAAAGGTGTGTGTGTGTGAGAGAGAGAGACACAGTATGATCTTGTTTCTTCAACACACTACTCCCCATTTAGCCCAAGTACTTCCTGTGTTCCTATAAACTTTTAGGTGAAGGTATGGAAAAGAGGATTCAAATGCATTAGGGAGACTTCGGTGACGTGGAAGCTTGTGTCCTACATGTTTAAAAGACGTCTGAAAACAGAAGTGTTGGAAACCAGCTCCATGCCTCAGGGTGATAGCATGCGGCAGTAGAAACAGTGTGGTATGAAAATGTGATGAACGGGCCACGGAAAGTCCGTCCTCTGACTGCAGACAGGGACAATGCAAACTGGACCCTACTTGTAAAGGCAGTGGTTTGAACCACCGAGGCAGAGGGAGGATGAATAGTTAAGTATTTAGCAACTAAATCTGGGATAGTGTTGCAGTTTTCTGATTCTGTCTGTTTTCATATTACTCAAAGCTTCATGTACTTTTGCCTTTTTGTTTCAAATAGAAGAGCTCCTTTCAACATTTCTTCTAAGGCAGGTCTGCTGTTGATGATCTCTGTCAGTTTTTGTTTCTTTGCAAAAGCCTGTATCTAGATCATGTTGATACAGTATTCTAAGATGACAGTTTTTATTTTTTGATATTTGAGAATGTCATTCCACTTCCCCCTGGCCTGTAGGGCTTCTACTGAGAAATCTCTAGGGTGATTTCTTTGCATTTACCATCCTTTTTTCCCCTGGTTACCTTTAAAATTCTTTGTCATTGACTTCTGAGGGTATTCTTTTAGCTCAGTGGACTCGTATATCCAGTTTCTTCCCCAGGTTTGGGAAGTTCTCTGCTATTATTTCTTTAGATAAACACACAGCTCTCTTCTCTTCTCCTTCTGGATACCCATTATCTTAATGTTGCTCTTCTTAATAGAGTTGGATAGAGTTGTAATTTTTTTTCATTTTATTAACTCTTAATTCTCTCTCTTCTTCTGTTAGTCTTATTTCTGGATTTCTATCTTCAAGCTCAGGAATTCTCTCTTCCATATGGTCTTCTCTACTTCCAATGCTTTCTAACGCATTCTTCATCTCATTGAGTTATTGAGTTCCAGAATTTCTTTGTGTGTGTGTGTGTGTGTGTGTGTGTGTGTGTGTGTGTGTGTTTTAAGTCTCAGTATCTAAAGTATTTCTTCTGTTCATCAATTTTATTCCGGAGCTCATGGAACTACCTTTCTGAGTTTTCTTGTAGCTCATTGTTTCTTCAGGGTCGGGATTTTGAATTCTCTATCAGATCGCAGTATTCCATTACTTTTATTTTGGTTTCTGAGAAATCGTCATTTTCTTTTTGTGATGCCATGTTATCGAGGTTCTAAAAAGTCCTGATGAGTTGTTATTCTTGCTGTTCCTCTTTGAAATAGCAAACACCATTCTTCTTTAACTGAAGCTTTTATAACCTGATTATAAGAGAATTCCATGGACAGAGGAGCCTGGTCCACGGGGTTGCAAAGAGTGAGACACAGCCGAGTGACTGAGCATGCAGGCACGCATCATGGCTCAGCAGGTTGGTAGTTAGGGTCCTTTCTCTTCTTTTCCAGGATGTGGCGTAGGGGCAAGTTTTTGGTGTCCCTTACCTGGGCTGCCTCTGGTTGCATTGGAGCGTCTTGTCACTGCTTGTGCCTCTGGGTAGTTGGTACCTTGATGCCACAGCTGTCACCAGGGTTGTCACCTGGGGCACAGGGATGGCAGGCACCTACACTACGTTTGGGGTCTCCAGTGTCACAAGCTCTGCCGCTACAGGGGAAGAAAGGGGCGAGGGGGTGCTAGGTCATGCGTGTGTCCACTGTGGTGAGGTTATCAGGTCCATAGAGGAATGGGGAGCAGAGTTGCTAGGGCCTCTGCAGCCATAGGAAGGGGTCATAGGTGCCATGAGCACCGCTGCCATCTCCCCGTGGCTGCGTGCTGCCACAGCCAGAAGGCTGGGGTCGAGGGCACTGCCTCCCTTGCTGCTCCAGATTCTCTGGGGCCATGGGCTCAGCTGCTGCTGCTGGGGGCCAACACTGAAGGCGCCTCATCCACTGTTCCCACGGCTCTGCCTCCTCTGTGTGTTCCTGTTCAGCCACCTTCAGATGCGCAGGTGGGTGAAGTTTTCCAGCCTCCTGGTGTGTTAGACAAAGGCACCTTTGTTACTTTACGGAGGTCTTACTAATTGTAGATTGAAAGGAAGAGACAAAGGGAGCATCTCACGCTGCTGTGATGCTCTAGTATCTTCAGAATAAGGACTGAGAATTAGGCAGCGTGAGGGTGTGGGAATGAGTGCACTGAATACCCCATAGTAACTGGTTGGAAGCACCTCGGTGCCTGGGATTCCGCAGTCTGGAGCAGGCACGTTTTCCTTGACTAAGTGTCAATACGCGCTGCTTGTACCTAGAGCTGGGCTGTGGAAAGTAATCAGAACAGCCTCCTATTCCCATCAGCAGTTGGAAACAGTAGTAAATTCTTTTTTCTTTCTTGGTTTCTATGCAGGAGGTCAAATCCCTGACCAATTTCAGATGTACAGTATTTTTTAAAACCTATAAATTGAGAGAGAACATGAGCTGAATTTGCTAAAAGAGAGAGAGACAAAGTTTGTGCTGTTAAGCCCACAGTCCCACTGGATATGATATTATTGGAGCATAGTGTTATCCAGATGGCATAGCCTAATCATTTCCTGACACCAGAGTGCCCCTAACTTTTCTCATTATCCATACAACTTCCCATTTGAGGGTCTGTGACAGCATCTCTCTCTCTAGGAATACAGGCAAACCTCAGGCATGAGAGGGAGGTTAGTAATTTTTCAATACTTGTCACTCATTATATTTAAAAGGCTTGTCTACATGTAGAAAAGAGAAATAGTAACTTTATATTTGTTTTAAAAATAGTCACAACAAAGCTGTCACAGAAATACTTTGTGACAATATAAACCAAGTCCCTGGTCAGAGCTCTAAAAACTGATGCTCTTCATTGAATGGCCTGAATTTGCACAAATCCACAGTAATGATGAGAAAAGGGGTCGTTTGTCTGGGACGTGTTCTGTGGTTGTATCCCTTTCACTGGCAGGAGTTTGTCCACTTCTTTTAAGATGAAGAAACTTGTCAACCTCAATAGGTACTTTCAGAGCTTGGCAATTAATTTATGTTGCCATGAAATTCTTCTGCATGACTGTCTTTTTTAAATAGTTGAGTCACAGAAAATTCTGACTGTATAATTAGAAAGTGCAAAATAAAATCAATAAAAAATGTATTTAAATTAATGAGTTTAGTAAAGTGGCTTGACAAAAAATCAATACATGGAAATTAAAGACTTACAAAGAAGCAATACATATTTATAAAAGGTAATAAAAACAAATTTACTGATTTGAAATGACACTCATCACACTCCTCAAAGTAAACAATTTGAGAAACATACAAGACCTGAATAAAAATATGTAAGTCTCTATAGAATGTAAATTATGTTTGGTCTTCCTATATTTATCTGTTTGTTCACTGGAACCCTAATAATCACAATTTAAAAAATAAAACATGAGCACTGATTCTAACATAGATCTTTCAAGAGACACCCGTTAAGAGTCCCCTGCATGAAGCTTAGATGCCCAAAAACCACCAAGGAATGGATTTCCTTTCCAAGAAAAGGTACCTAGGATTAACACTCTGTGTCCCCTGTCTTTCTTTCTTAGGTAAAGTAAGACAATGAGACAGGCACATGTAAGACAAGAATTTCTGAAAATTCCTTATAAAGTTCCCTTCTTGTTAAAAAGAAAGAAAGAAAGCACTGTTGATTTTATGTATCTGTGGATAAAATACAGGGAGCACTCTTCTGGGTGTGTCATGGGCCATAGTATACTCACAAATGAGAGGAAGAGCAGTGACAGAGGGTCAGGACACCGCCTGCCCCAATCAAGGACTCCAGGTTCTGGGGGCAGAGCATCTTTCCCCGGGACTGGACAGCAGTCCAGTCATCTTTTCCCCATCCTGGCTGAGCCATGCCAGCCCTAAACAGAAAGGAGCCGTGCAGAAAATGTCTGGAAGTTGCTTGCTATGCATTTAATATGGAATAATAGAAAACTGAAAAGACTTTCACAAGTTTGTGTCTTGGCTTCTCAAATTTTCAGTGATATGTTGGTAAAGTGGATCAAAAATGACCATATCCAGTGAAGGGGAGAAACCCTTGCTATCCAAGGAGTATAAAGTTTCAGTTAAGTAAGGTCATAACTTGTACAGATCTTCTGTACAGCAGTGTGACTGCAGTTCATGATACTGCATTGTACACTTGAAACATTAAGAGGACAGACCTCTTAATGAGAACACGTGAACGTTCTTACCAAAATTAAAAAAGGAAAATACTAAAAAATAAGAAAGATTTGGATAAAGACAGGGGAGAAGAAGAGACTTGTCCCACTCGATAGCAAAACATATTAAGAAGCCACAGTTATTATGACTATGTTTTGGGAGTGATGGAATAAACACACAGACCAGTGTCAGAAAGGGCCAGAAGGAATAGTCCAGAAAAGATGCATGAATATTTGGAACTTGGTTGAGGATATATGTGAGGAAAAGCTGTTGATTTTCCTTTAATGTTTAATCTATAATTTATCAAGGCATTGGATAATAGATTGATAAAAATTTATTGTATAATTCTGAAGATATTTTTCCACTGCATTCTTGCTTGTGATGCCACAGCTGAAATAGCCATTTTTGATAGGTGATTGTTGCTTGTGGCATACTTTTTTCTCTCACTGAAAGATCTCTGAGTCATCTCTTTATTTTTTGTACTCAAAAGGGGAGCTTGATTCCTGCCTTTCATCACTGGAAGTCTTTAAAATATTACTTGACAATGTCTTCTGTTGTTTTTCTCATTCCACTGACTGATAGAGAGTCTAATTATTTTTGCAGCTTCTAATCCTGCCTCTCGGTCAGTTTGTTTTACCGTCTGTAAGATATTGATGGGCTCTGCTGGGCCTTCCAACCCCTTCGTTGTCTTTTTACCTCTGCTGTTCTTGGCACCTCTGTTGTTAGCAGGGAGCTTCATAGAAAAGACGGGCGCAGATGTTTGTACGTTTTGTAATGGGAAGTCTTCCGTAATGACGACTTCTATTTCCTCTGTGAAGTAGGACAGAGATTCCTTTGTTGATCAACAAAGGACTGAGAAGGCAGTGAGAAGGGCTGGCATTCATCTCAGAGGTGAGGTGGAAATGAATCACAGAAATGAGAGCTCGCCCCACAGATGAATATAATGTATTAATATAAGCTACTTGCATAAGGAAAGAATACCAAGCTGAGATTAAACTCAGAGTTTATCCAGAGGTGCTTACTGCTGTAGGATTTTGAAGGAGGTAAAACTGAAGCAGTGTTTTTTGTGCAGACACTTTAAGAATAGCAGGTTTATAAGATTTCCAGAGGAGAGAAAAACTTTCTGAAGATGAAATTACAATAAAACAGTACAAACTATATGAAAAAGTCACAATGAAAAAAAGTCAGCTGATTGAATAAAGGTCTATTAGCACCCTAAGAACCAGAAATAATAGGAAAAGTTTAAAAAGAATCTTAAATATTATACTTGCATTTAAAATAAATAAGTATGATAAACAAATACACATCACATCAGAAGAACATAGTAATATAAAAACAGGATGTAGACAAAATAAACCACTAGCATTTCTAGATATTTTTAAAGCTACTGAAATTGAAAGGACTGAAAAAATAGACTGAAGAGATTACAAGTTAATTAGAAAATGAATCTGAGGAAATCAAGAATGCAGCACAAAATATGAAGAGACAGAAATATTAGGTTATGGGACATAACTTTCTTTAAAAGAGAAAGTGAGTATCTAAAATATGCTTAACATACATCTGACAAGTTTTCCAAGAAAGAAACAGAGTAAATAGGAGAGAGCCAAAACTCAAAATAGCTGAAAAAAAAAAATATCTCAGAGCTGAAGAAAGATATGTGTCTTCAAGCGTTAACATCAAACCAACTTATGCAAGACTAAATATAAAGCAAAAAAAAAAAAAATCTTAATAGCAACACCCCTAAAAAATCAGACTACCTTTAGCAAGAAATGGCAGATGAATAGATGACCTCAATGTCAGCAGCAAGACACTAGAAAAATATTTTTTAAATGCTGGAGAAAAATAACTGTCAAAATGTCATTCAAGAGTGAAGGTAGAGAGACATTTTCAGAAATATGAAAACTGAGGAAATGTATTAACCTGACACTTCACAGAAAGTATTAAAAATGTATTCTTTAGGAAGAAGGAAAGTGAACACAGAAGGTTGCACGCCTCAGTGATGAGGGTGGTTAAGGACGTAGGTGCCAGAGCCAGCTGTGCTGCGTGGCTAACAGAAAACTCATTTGCCTCTCTGTGCTTCAGTTTCTACATATAAAATAAACATGAAAGTGATCATAGCAATTGCATCTCGAGTTTCTTATGAGAGGGAAACAAGTCAATACTTGCAAAGCACTTTCACGTGTTAATAGTATTAATACAAGTCCAGTAAATGTTGACTAAGAATAATAAATAAACAGTTGCTAAATTTGGAGTACAGAGAGGACAATGGCACCCCACTCCAGTACTCTTGTCTGGAAAATCCCATGGTTGGAGGAGCCTGGAAGGCTGCAGTCCATGGGGTCCCTGAGGGTCAGACACGACTGAGCGTCTTCACTTCACTTTTCACTTTCATGCACTGGAGAAGAAAATGGCAAACCCACTCCAGTGTTCTTGCCTGGAGAATCCCAAGGACGGGAGAGCCTGGTGGGCTGCCGTCTATGAGGTCACACAGAGTCGGACACGACTGAAGTGACTTAGCAGCAAATTTGGAGTAACTTCAATATAAAATGCTAAAAATAATCACTATTTTAGGACTTTAAAGATAAGAGACTTAAGTTGCAAATGTTACAGGAAAATAATATGGTTCAAAGAGGAGAGGAAATTATTGAAGTGTTTTAAGATCACTTTTTTCTTCTACACGAGAAGGGTGGAAAATAAAGAAAATCGGATGGTATGGTCTCAACACCAGCAGCATAACAGGGAACTTGTAAGAAGTGCAGATTCTCAAGCCCCACTTCAGAACTGCTGAATCAGGACCTCTGTGAGTGGGGACCCAGCAA
>SJYX01001233.1:71841-84031 GCA_006410675.1 Oreotragus oreotragus | reverse complement strand
TAATTTTGAGGCCTCTTCAGACAACCATTTTGCCTTTTTGCATTTCTTTTTCTTGGGGATGATCTTGATCACTGCCTCCTGTACAGTGTCACAAACCTCCATCCATAGTTCTTCAGGCATTCTATAATATTTAATCCCGTGAATCTATTTGTCACTTCCACTGTATAGTCGTAAGGGATTAGATTTAGGTCATACCGAAATGATCAAGTGGTTTTTTCCTACTTTCTTCAATTTAAGTCTAATTTGGGCAATAAGGAGTTCATGATCTGAGCCACAGTCAGCTCCCAGTCTTGTTTTTGCTGACTCTATATAGCTTCTCCATCTTTGGCTGCAAATAATATAATCAGTCTGATTTTGGTATTGACCATCTGGTGATGTCCATGTGTAGAGTCTTCTCTTGTGTTGTTGGAAGAGGGTGTTTGCTATGACCAGTGCATTCTCTTGGTAAAACTCTGTTAGCTTTTGCCCTGCTTCATTCTGTACTCCAAGGCCAAATTTACCTGTTACTCCAGGTATTTCTTGACTTCCTACTTTTTCATTCCAGTCCCCTATAATAAAAAGGACATCTTTTGGGGGTGTTAGTTCTAGAAGTTCTTGTAGGTCTTCATAGAACCATTCAACTTCAGCTTCTTCAGCATTGCTGGTTGCGGCATAGACTTGGATTACTATGTAGATTCTGAATAGTTTGCCTGGAAACAGAGATCATTTTGTTGTTTTTGAGATTGCATCCAGTACTGCATTTCGGACTCTTTTGTTGACTGTGATGGCTACTCTATTTCTTCTAAGGGTTTCTTGCCCACAGTAGTAAATATAATAGTCATCTGAGTTACATTCAGCCATTCCAGTCCATTTTAGTTCTTTGAGTCCTAAAATGTCGATGTTCGCTCTTGCCATCTCCTATCTGACCACTTCCAATTTCATACTACACTTCCATACTACACCTGAAAGTGAAAGTGAAAGACCCTCGGTCATGTCTGACTCTTTGCGACCCCGTGGACTGTACAGTCCATGGAATTCTCCAGGCCAAAATACTGCAGTGGGCAGCCTTTCCCTTCTCCAGGGGATCTTCCCAACCCAGGGATTGAACCCAGGTCTCTGGCCTTGCAGGCGGATTCTTTACCAGCTGAGCCACGAGGGAAGTCTGTACTACACCTGAGGAAGTAGAATGCTTGAAATCTCAGAGTGTAGATAACAGAATTGAGGTTTATGTGACATATTACTGTACTATTCTCTAATTTAACTTTTCTGGTGTCTCTTAAGAATTTATGCTGCATCTTCTTGTCTAAAGCCTCTGAATAATGCAATCAGAGTAGTGTAACGAGCTTTTTCCCTCCATTTTTAAAAGTAACTATCATCACTGGAATATCTGCTGCTGCTGCTGCTGCTAAGTCACTTCAGTCGTGTCCGACTCTGTGTGACCCCATAGACGGCAGCCCACCAGGCTCCCCCATCCCTGGGATTCTCCAGGCAAGAATACTGGAGTGGGTTGCCATTTCCTTCTCCAATGCATGAAAGAGAAAAGTGAAAGTGAAGTCGCTCAGTCTGTCCAACTGTTAGTGACCCCATGGACTGCAGCCCACCAGGCTCCTCCGTCCATTGGATTTTCCAGGCAAGAGTACTGGGGTGGGGTGCCATTGCCTTCCCCGACTGGAATATCTAGTGGTATGAAAATAGAAACTTTCCAATGTTATTAATTTCTAATGACTAGTATTTTTAAAAATAATGAGGGATATTGGTGAAGCTTGACACTAGTTGTTAAAAGAAATTCTGGAATAATCTGTGGTTATACACTAGATAGCACACAGTAAAAACGTATCAGGATAACACTGATGGTGATTTCGTTATAAATAATAATATTCTGATAACCATCACTATCTCATAGACCATTAAAAATCATTGCTTTTTGTTTTTTGCTGAACTGAAAAAAAATGTTTTTCCCCTACTAACTAATCATGAACATATCCAGGCGCAAATTTTGCCCATATTGCTAGTTTCAGAAAGTCACAAAGGCATTTCTGTGACTCTTTTTCTAGCTTCCTTTTGATATTTCAGTTTCTTTCCCACACTTTCTTGGATTTCATCTCTCTGACTTATTTTCTGAGAACTGTGCTAAGTACAGAACATCCATAATCATATTGCTTAAAATATGCTGCTCATTCTCAGTTTGAGAGAAGGAAAAAACTCTTTACCAGTAAACATTCATCAAGTACTATGTACAGAAAATATGAAGAAAGTGAATAAATTAGGCCTATGGGTGGAGTCATTGCTGTGTGCAACTTGTTTGGTGTGAATTATATGCTTTTACCTTAAAAATCTGGGGTTGTGTATGGTTCCTATCCAAACAGATAATGTACTCTTTTGGTTATTATAATTTTTATTGCTGATTTGATAATAATGTCAAAGTAATTTACCTACTATATAAAGGTAAATTTTTAATATAAATTTTTTAGGAAAGGACAAACACAGAATTAAATAGCCAGAGCTATGTAAGAAGCACAAGCAGATTTAGCCTAGTAAGTAAACTCTTTAGGATGCAACTTGATGTGGGCTACACCCCTTAAATAGATCAGGTTCCTTAGTCACTTCTAATTTCAGTTTGCTACTGTGTGAAAATAAATGAATACTAATTTATGGTGTTATCATGATGGTTACAGGAGATAATATAAAATAAAGACTAACTCATGCTTAGATTAAAAAAAAAAAAAAGCACGAGTCTGTTTGTTTAAGCCCAAGTAAAAATAAAGAAATCAAAAATTAATTCCTGCATATAGTTTAGAGAAGACCTAAAGTTATAATATCATCCAGTGCTTTTTAAATATATCCTAAATTCATACAAAGGGTTATATGTGCTTTTAGTATATAGTAATAGTAAGAGAAGGTAGTGTTTGATCCATTTGAATGACTTCCTGAAAGTACATGGTACCCTAAAGGAAACTGGCAGACATCACACACAGTCATACACACACACTCACACACACTCACACACTCACACACACACACTCACATACTCACACACACATTGAGACTCTTCCATATTAAGCTTTCAAAGGAAAATCTTAGCTGGGAGGATTTCTTTTCCCCAGGAAACACCTTCCACGTGGGTGAATTTCTCCTTGACTCCCAAGGCCAGGGACATAGCCATTCCTTCCATCTCTTCCAGTCTTCCTACACTTTCTTTAAAATGCTTCAAGTCCAGATAACATCATTTTTCCTCCATTTCTTTTGGCCCATTGAAGTCTAGCTACAACTTTGTAAGATAATGATTTATACCATAGGACAATGAGGAAGGCCATAAACCTCAGCAGAATGTCAAAATTGCAGCCTCAACTATTGGTAGCTAAAAAATCCCAGTGAATATGTGTATACACGCTGCCAAGACACACACACACACACACACACACACACACACACAGATTGGCACAGGTTGTTACTGGCATTCCCNAGCTACAACTTTGTAAGATAATGATTTATACCATAGGACAATGAGGAAGGCCATAAACCTCAGCAGAATGTCAAAATTGCAGCCTCAACTATTGGTAGCTAAAAAATCCCAGTGAATATGTGTATACACGCTGCCAAAAGACACACACACACACACACACACACACACACACAGATTGGCACAGGTTGTTACTGGCATTCCCCAGTTTTGTCACTTCCTAATCAATGGACCGCTTCCATAAATATGATAATCCCATTTCAAGATCCGCCCTGAAATAACTAGAAGTAATCCGTAAAATCTCATGCTGAAGACTAAGAGTGCTTGTTAGTCAATGTGTATCCTCTCCCTTGAGCCCTAGAATTGCTTTAGGGACGCACCTGTTTGTTAGACAGGACACCTGTTCATTTCACTATAGGCAGAGAAAGTATTTGTTGGTTTAGCTAATGCAAGTATTTTTTAAAACAATGTTATCTTGTAAAACTGTCCTCCACAGTTTTTAATCATAACACCTCTTCATATAAACAAAACTTTAACTTCCTGATACATGCTTGAAGTCATTAATACATTCAGATTAGAATCATTCCTTTATTAAAGATTTGTTATTACAGATCCAGGGGTTTCTCCTTAAGGCATTTCAGAGTTAAATTCTACCACTTCTTTTTCATCAGAAACATTATTTTAATATGTTATCAATGGTGGGCTTGGATTCAGTTTGAAATTACTCCTAAGCAATGAGAAGCACATGTGTGCAGAATTGATGTCATAAATTATTGTATCATTCGTGGCTCATGGTGGTTTTGTGGGGTCTCATCAAGAGAAGACCCACTGCTCAGTCCCGACCACAGCATATTTCTTGACATTCAAAATTGCTACTTGTCCTTGAGGGTTTTCCTGACTCTTCAAACAGCTTGGTCTTATTTACTCTGAGACTAGCTAAGAATAAACATTTGTGTGAATTATTTATTTATTCTTTAATTGGAGGGAAATCGCTTTATAGTGTTGTCATGGTTGCGGCGGTACAACAGCACAATTCAGCCGTAATTACACATATATCATTGCTGCTGAGCCACCCTCCCCTCCCCACTCACCCCTCCAGACCGTCACAGGGCGCCTATCTGGGCCCCCTGTGTTACACAGCAACTTCTCACCAGCTATCTCTTTTACGCATTGTGGTGTATATGTCTGTGCTTCTTTCTCCATGTTTGTTTCTTTCCTTCTCCTACTGTATCCACAAAGCCGTTCTCTGCATCTCCATCCCTTCCCTGCAAATGGGTTCACTAATACCATGCCTGGAAAATCCCATGGACAGAGGAGACTCGTAGGCTGCAGTCCGTGAGAGTCGGACATGACTGAGCGACTTCACTTTCACTTTTCACTTTCATGCATTGGAGGAGGAAGGAAATGGCAACCCACTCCAGTGTTCTTGCCTGGAGAATCCCAGGGATGGGGGAGCCTGGTGGGCTGCCGTGTATGGGGTCGCACAGAGTTGGACACGACTGAAGCGACTTAGCAGCAGCAGCAATGAAGGAGACCTGGGTTCGATCCCTGGGTCAGGAAGTTCCTCTGGAGAAGGAAATGGCAACCCATTCCAGTGGTCTTGCCTGGAGAATCCCACGGACAGAGGAGCCTGGTGGGTTCTTGTGTCCGTGGGGTCGCTGGAGTCGGACACAACTTAGTGACTAAACCACCACTGTATGCCCTGCAAATAATTTTTAAAGATATAACGTGTGTTGCTAAGATAAAAGTGGTTATTGATTAAATTCTTTGCATTAATCGTCTTTGTCTAGTGTTGTCACCTGTTTTCCTATTGATTCAGAATCTGGCACGTATACAGAAAGTAAGGGAGGCTAACATGCCACACCCCCCTACCCACACACAGACACACACACATACTTATTCTTAGACTTCAGATAACACAAAAGAGTGCATATTAAGTGGACAATCTGAACTTTTAACTTCTTACAGCTTTCAGAATCCTCACATCTTTCAGCTGTATTTAAGATAACCTGTGCTGACCTCGTGGCTGACCTTGTGACTTCCCTTGTGGCTCAGCTGGTAAAGAATCCGCCTGCCAAGCTCGGGTGGGAGAGGGGCTCAGGACTGGGAACACGTGTACACCCGGGGTGGATTCATGTTGATGTATGGCAAAACCAACACAGTATTGTAAAGTAAAATAAGTAAAATAAAATTAAAAAAAAAAGAATCCGCCTACAATGCAGGAGGCCTGGGTTCGATCCCTGGGTTAGGAAGATCCCCTGGAGAAGGAAAAGGCTGCCCACTGCAGTATTCTGGCCTGGAGAATTCCATAGACTGTATAGTCCATGGGGTCGCAAAGAGTTGGACACAACTGTGGGTTCGATCCCTGGGTCAGGAAGTTCCTCTGGAGAAGGAAATGGCAACCCATTCCAGTGGTCTTGCCTGGAGAATCCCACGGACAGAGGAGCCTGGTGGGTTCTTGTGTCCGTGGGGTCGCTGGAGTCGGACACAACTTAGTGACTAAACCACCACTGTATGCCCTGCAAATAATTTTTAAAGATATAACGTGTGTTGCTAAGATAAAAGTGGTTATTGATTAAATTCTTTGCATTAATCGTCTTTGTCTAGTGTTGTCACCTGTTTTCCTATTGATTCAGAATCTGGCACGTATACAGAAAGTAAGGGAGGCTAACATGCCACACCCCCCTACCCACACACAGACACACACACATACTTATTCTTAGACTTCAGATAACACAAAAGAGTGCATATTAAGTGGACAATCTGAACTTTTAACTTCTTACAGCTTTCAGAATCCTCACATCTTTCAGCTGTATTTAAGATAACCTGTGCTGACCTCGTGGCTGACCTTGTGACTTCCCTTGTGGCTCAGCTGGTAAAGAATCCGCCTGCCAAGCTCGGGTGGGAGAGGGGCTCAGGACTGGGAACACGTGTACACCCGGGGTGGATTCATGTTGATGTATGGCAAAACCAACACAGTATTGTAAAGTAAAATAAGTAAAATAAAATTAAAAAAAAAAGAATCCGCCTACAATGCAGGAGGCCTGGGTTCGATCCCTGGGTTAGGAAGATCCCCTGGAGAAGGAAAAGGCTGCCCACTGCAGTATTCTGGCCTGGAGAATTCCATAGACTGTATAGTCCATGGGGTCGCAAAGAGTTGGACACAACTGATTGACTTTTTTTTTTTCATGCTGACCTTAGAAAATATTGTGGTACCATGTTACAGTCATATTTATTTAGAAAGGAGTCCCACAATACATAATAACAATCCTAGGAAACAAATGTTATGTATTAATCACTAATCGCAGAGGTAAGCATCACAACCAAGAAGCCAGCTACTTGTAGGAAGTTCCTGCTGTTACAGTTGCAAGTGGATTCAAGGATCTGTTTTGCTATTCATGCAAGAGATCACCCTCCAGAACAAAATGAAGAAGTGACCTCAGACTTTGTCATTTGGTTAATTCAGAGTCAGATTTGAGGGTTTGGTTTTTTCCCAGGACCAAGAGTTCCTGCTTAGAAATGAGCTAGAATTCTCATGAATTCCTACTTTTAGCCAAAGAATATGTATATAACCTTTCTCCAGGAGCAAAACAGTATTCCAGTGTTGTTTGTAAATTATTTACTTTGGGTACCCCAGTAACCATGCTCCCTACATTCCACTCAGACACCCTTGTATGTCATTCACTCATTCATTATTCATTCATCAAAGAATTTTGAGGCTATGCTGTGTGAGAACTAAGCTGAGGAAATGTGGTTTAGTCACTAAGTTGTGTCCCTCTCTCCCGACCCCATGGACTGTAGCCCACCAGGCTCCTCTGTCCATGGGATTCTCCAGGCAAGAATACTGGAGTGGGTTGCCATTCCCTTCATACAAAGTAGGGCCATTACTTTTAAGAAGCTCACAGAGTAGTAAGCAAGACAAACTCACACCCACAAGGTGTATCAATCATTTGTTTATTTTTCTGTGTTTCTTAAATCTTTTAAAAGTTAGTTAATTTATTTTTAATTGGAGGATGATTGCTTTACAATACTGTGTTGGTTTCTGCCATACATCAATGTGAAACAGCCATAGGTATGCTCTGCTCTTGGTCACACAAAGAAAGATGGATAGATTGAACTATGATGAGAAACCAGGTTAAATGACTCCTCAATTCACAGTAAAAAAGCACAAACATATACACACACACACACACAAAAAAAAAAAAAGAAAAGAAATCTCAGTGTTCACTAATGTCATTTTGGATATATCCAACTTTTGATGATCTGTTATTTTCCTGCTACAGTAAAACTATAGTGTAAAGCTTGAAAGTCAGACCCTTAGCCTGAGGAACATAAGTGGCCAAGCTTAGTACATCATCAAGTTCTTGTCCACTTCTCATGAGCTCTGGGGCCAGGATCAAGGGACTAAAGTGCTCTAAATCTCAGATTCCTGCTCTTAAGGATGATACTGTTGGTACACATCCCAAACACCGCATGTAAAACAATTTCACTCATCTCACACGCTAGTAAAGTAATGCTCAAAATTCTCCAAGCCAGGCTTCAGCAATATGTGATCCATGAACTTCCAAGTGTTCAAGCTGGTTTTAGAAAAGGCAGAGAAACCAAAGATCAAATTGCCAACATCCACTGGATCATCGAAAAAGCAAGAGAATTCCAGAAAAACATCTATTTCTGCTTTATTGACTATGCCAAAGCCTTTGACTGTGTGGATCACAATAAACTGGAAAATTCTGAAAGAGATGGGAATACCAGACCATCTAACCTGCCTCTTGAGAAACCTATATGCAGGTCAGGAAGCAACAGTTAGAACAGGACATGGAATAACAGACTGGTTCCAAATAGGAAAAGGAGTCAGTCAAGGCTGTATATTGTCACCTTGCTTATTTAACTTCTATGCAGAGTACATCATGAGAAATGCTGGACTGGAAGAAGCACAAGCTGGAATCAAGATTGCCTGGAGAAATATCAATCACCTCAGATATGCAGATGACACCACTCTAATGGCAGAAAGTTGAAGAGAAACTAAAAAGCCTCTTGATGAAAGTGAAAGAGCAGAGTGAAAGAGTTGGCTTAAAGCTCAACATTCAGAAAACGAAGATCATGACATCCGGTCCCATCACTTCATGGGAAATAGATGGGGAACAGTGGAAACAGTGTCAGACTTTATTTTTTGGGGCTCCAAAATCACTGCAGATGATGACTGCAGCCATGAAATTAAAAGACGCTTACTCCTTGGAAGAAAAGTTATGACCAACCTAGATAGCATATTCAAAAGCAGAGACATTACTTTGCCAACAAAGGTCCATCTATTCAAGGCTATGGTTTTTCCAGCGTCATGTGTGAATGTGAGAGTTGGACTGTGAAGAAAGCTGAGCACCGAAGAATTGATGCTTTTGAACTGTGGTGTTGGAGAAGACTCTTGAGAGTCCCTTGGACTGCAAGGAGATCCAACTAGTCCATTCTAAAGGAGATCAGTCCTGGGTGTTCTTTGGAAGGAGTGATGCTAAAGCTGAAACTCTCAACACTTTGGCCATCTCATGCGAAGAGTTGGAGTTGACTCATTGGAAAAGACTCTGATGCTGGGAGGGATTGGGGGCAGGAGGAGAAGAGGACGACAGAGGGTGAGATGGCTGGATGGCATCACCGACTCGATAGACCTGAGTTTGAGTGAACTCCAAGAGTTGGTAATGGACAGGGAGGCCTGGCGTGCTGTGATTCATGGGGTCACAAAGAGTCAGATACAACTGAGGGACTGAACTGAACTGAACTGAAAGCAAGTAGCACAACGTCCACCAGGAAAGACAGTATTTCTCTAGCATATTGTGAATGTCTTCAAGTCATTCACATTAAGTGCTTGTTAAACAAGAGAATTCTGGGCCCCACACCTTTAAAGTAAATATCTCTGGGATGTTGGGCCAGATGTCTGTATTTTGATAACCTCAGGAACCCTAATATGCACTAAAGTTTGAAAACTCAGGGTAATAAACTATTGATTATAATTAGCTTCAGAACATCTACCAATGATTTTAAGAAAATCATTCCTAAAATGATTGAATGATTTCTTGCAAAGTTTCTTGCATTTCTTACAAAGTTTCAAAATTACTGACATAAATTTAATAACAACATCCTTGTATTACCTTCTTAATATCTGTCTATACTGTAGTGATAGCTCCTTCTATACTTCCTGTGGGTTATTTATGGCTTTTTTCCCTGTTAATTGGCATCATCAGATATTAACTTATTTATTAAAACTTTTCAGTATAATTTAAAATGCTCTCACTCACTATGTCTAATCACTGTTAGTTTTTCCACCATTTTGGGTTTAGTTGCAGGATTCTTTTTCAAATCTTTTAGGTGGATGTTTAGATCATTAATTTTCAGCCTTTCACTTTTAAAATATATTTTGTAAAGTTCTGCATTTTTCTTTGAGCATAGTTTAAAATCCTAGTTGTAGTAATAACATTCTCAGAGCTCAGATTATAATAAACGTTAAAATCAGAGCAGAAAATGGGAAAAAATGTTTTTAATTTCTATCTGCCATAAAAGAAAAATTGAAAATATTATCTCTGACTATAGACTTTGTAAATAAAACTTTTATTGCTTAATAGAGATTCAAATTACCCAAACGATTCAAGAAAAAAATAGAAAACCTAAAGATCCCTGTATCCATTCAAGAAATTAAAATGAAAAATGTACCACATCCCATACACAAACTCCAGTCACATACTGTGCACTCTTGAATTCTATTTAAAGGAGAAATAGTGTTAGTCCTATGCAAACTTTTTCAAAAAGCAGAAGAGGAGGGATTATTTCACAATTCATTCTATGAAGCCACTCTAACAAGATACTGAAGCCAGAAAAAGTCACTATAAAAAAATTGCAGGCAGATATTATTCATGAAAAAGTTGGCTTGAAACTCAGCATTCGGAAAACTAAGATCATGGCATCCCATCCCATCACTTCATGGCAAATAGATGGGAAAAAAGAATGGAACAGTGACTGATTTTGTTTTATTTTATTTTATTTTATTTTATTGGGCTGCAGAGTCACAGCAGACAGTGACTGCAGCCATGAACTTAAAAGACACTGACTTGCTCCTTGGAAGAAAAGCTATGCAAACCTAGAGAGTGTATTAAAAAACAGAGACATCACTTTGCTGACAAAGGTCTGTCTAGTCAAACCTATGGTTTTTCCAGTAGTCATATATGGATGTGAGAACTGTGCCATAAAGAAGGCTGAGCACCAAAGAACTGATGCTTTCAAATTGTGGTGCTGGAGAAGACTCTCTTGAAAGTCCCTTGGACAGCAAGGAGATCAAACCAGTCAATTCTAAAGGAAATTAGTCCTCAACATTCATTGGAAGGACTGATGCTGAAGCAGAAGCTCCAATAATTTGGCCACCTGATGCAAATAACTGACTCATTGGAGAAGACCCTGATGCTGGGAAAGACTGAAGGCAAAAGGAGAAGGGGACAACTGAGGATGAGATAGTTAGATGGCATCACCGACTCAATGGACATGAATCTGAGAAAAGTTCAGGAGAAAGTGGAGGACAAGGAAGGCTGGCGTGCTACAGTCCATGAGGTCGCCAAGAGTCAGGCATGGCGTACTGACTGAACAAGACTAACAGCATGGAGCTACAGATACAGGCTTTCATTGAAGATAACTGATGGGACAAGGTCCCTTCTTCATTTCTCAGCCATAGAACTTACCTCATTTTGCCCTTTTCTTCAGGAAATAATTGTAATTATTTGAAATAATTATATTTCAGGTAATAATTATATGAGCGACTGAACTGAACTGAATACTTTCATGGGTCAACAATCTAAGCAAAATGTTGAATCATTATTTTTGAATATTTAGACACTGAACATAAATAGTGTCCAGATGGTTACTAAATTTCAAACTATTGTGCTTAAGTTAAATCTTTGCTTTACAAAATACCTGCAACCGGAACAATTCTTTCCATTATATAGACAGTTGCAGCTCACTTCAGTTCAGTTACACAGTCGTGTCCGACTCTTTGCGACCCCATGAATCGCAGCATGCCAGGCCTTCCTGTCCATCACCAACTCCCAGAGTTCACTCAGACTAACATCCGTCAAGTCAGTGATGCCATCCAGCCATCTCATCTTCTGTCGTCCCCTTCTCCTCCTGCCCCCAATCCCTCCCAGCATCAGAGTCTTTTCCAATGAGGCAACTCTTCGCATGAGGGGGCCAAAGTACTGGAGATTCAGCTTTAGCATCATTCCTTCCAAAGAAATCCCAGGGCTGATCTCCTTCAGAATGGACTGGTTGGATCTCCTTGCAGTCCAAGGGACTCTCAAGAGTTTTTTCCAACACCACAGTTCAAAAGCATCAATTCTTCAATGCTCAGCTTTCTTCACAGTCCAACTCTCACATCCATACATGACCACAGGAAAAACCATAGCCTTGACTAGATGGACCTTAGTCGGCAAAGTAATGTCTCTGCTTTTGAATATGCTATCTAGGTTGGTCATAACTTTTTTTTTTTAGAGCTTCCATTTTACTTTATTTTACTTTACAGTACTCTATAGGTTTTGGCATACATTGACATGAATCTGCCACAATCATGGCTGCAATCACCATCTACAGTGATTTTGGAGCCCCCCAAAATGAAGTTTGACACTGTTACCACTGTTCCCCATCTATTTCCCATGAAATGATGAGACCAGATGCTATGATCTTCGTTTTCTGAAGGTTGAGCTTTAAGCCAACTTTTTCACTCTC
>SJYX01001233.1:53792-70880 GCA_006410675.1 Oreotragus oreotragus | reverse complement strand
CTGGTTGGGGCATAGACTTGGATAACTGTGATATTGAATGGTTTGCCTTGGAAACGAACAGAGATCATTGTGTCATTTTTGAGATTGCATCCAAGTACTGCATTTCGGACTCTTTTGTTGACCATGATGGCTCCTCCATTTCTTCTGAGGGATTCCTGCCCACAGTAGTAGATATAATGGTCATCTGAGTGAAATTCACCCATTCCAGTCCATTTTAGTTCGCTGATTCCTAGAATGTCAACATTCACTCTTGCCATCTCTTGTTTGACCACTTCCAATTTGCCTTGATTCATAGACCTGACATTCCAGGTTCCTATACAATACTGCTCTTTACAGCATCGGATCTTGCTTCTATCACCAGTCACATCTACAGCTGGGTATTGTTTTTGCTTTGGCTCCATCCCTTCATTCTTTCTGGAGTTATTTCTCCACTGATCTCCAGTAGCGTGTTGGGCACCTACTGATGTGGGGAGTTCCTCTTTCAGTATCCTATCATTTTGCCTGTTCATACTGTTCATGGGGTTCTCAATGCAAGAATACTGAAGTGGTTTGGCATTCCCTTCTCCAGTGGACCACATTTTGTCAGACCTGTCCACCATGACCCGCCCATCTTGGGTGGCCCCACAGGGCATGGCTTGGTTTCAGTGAGTTAGACAAGGCTATGGTCCTAGTTTGATTAGACTGACTAGTTTTCTGTGAGTAAGGCTTCAGTGTGTCTGCCCTCTGATGCCCTCTTGCAACACCTACCATCTTACTTGGGTTTCTCTTACCTTGGGCGTGGGGTATCTCTTCACAGCTGCTCCAGCAAAGCACAGCCACTGCTCCTTACCACCACCCTTCCTGACCTTCAGCGTGGGATAGCTCCTCTAGGCCCTCCTGCACCCGCGCAGCCACCACAACCACCTGCGTTGCAGCTCAGGACCAGCAAATATAGAGTGTTTAAGACTGTAGCATCCTGATGGATGGTAGCGTATTTGAAAATATCTCAGTCCTTGACCAACTGGAGCTGTACGATTATGCCTCTCCAAGTAATTCATGCGACAGCTCTGCCTTTAAAGCACTGTTCCCGATTAAGCTAAAACTCACGAAGATATATCTGCTAGTAATTCTTAAACTTTTTGTGGTCATGACTCATTTTTTTGTAATTCCTCAATTCTTTCAGCCCATAGTCATCGTTGTTTAGTCGCTCAGTCGTGTCTGACTCTTTGAGACTCCAAGGACTGTAGCCTGCCAGGCTCCTCCGTCCATGGAATTTCCCAGGCAAGAATGTCGAAGTGAGTTGCCATTTCCTACTCCAGGGGATCTTCCCAATCCAGAGATCAAACCTGCGTCTCCTGCATTGGCAGGCAGATTCTTTACCACTGAGCCACCTGGGAAGTCCTGATATTCATCATATTGTTATTCAGTCGCTGAGACGTGTCCGCTCTTTGAGACCCCATGGACTACAGCATGCCAGGCTTCCCTGACTCTATATCTCCCTGAGTTTGCTCAAATGCATGTCCACTGAGGCGGTGATACCATTCAACCGTCTCATCCTCTGTTGCCCCTTCTCCTCCTGCCTTCAGGTATTATTTTTGGGTAATAATTCCCAAAAAAAAACCAAGAAAACCGTCTCAGCATCAGGGTCTTTTCCAAGGAGTCAGCTCTTTGCATCAGGTGGCCAAAGTATTGGAGCATCCTCTTCAGCATCAATCTTTTCAATGAATAGTCAGAGTTGATTTTTCTTTAAGATTGACAGGGATATATTTATTTCATCATGGGATATGTTTATTTCACTTATTTTATTAGTTAACATTTTATTAGTTCATTCAACTATTAGTTAACTAATATTTATTGGTCACTTACTATACACCAAAGATAAGATGCTAGAAATTAGGGATATTTTATAAAGACCCTTTTAGGTCATACCAAGTTCTTTACTTCCTGGAACTTACCAACTGACCTTATCTTTTAAAGTATATTCTAATACATTTAAATGGGAATCGAGGACTGCAGAATTTTGCAATGGTGTTTGACATAGACAGACATTTATAAAGGGTTTGGAATCATTGCCTAATAGATTTTCAACTACAAAATATCCAGGAATTAAAGCATTTATGTGGTTTTATTTTGCTTACTGAAACAATGGCTGAAGTTCTGCGGAAGGCAGTCATGAATATCTGCATTTATCATATGCTGAATTTGATCATGAGTACTCTGTGCTTGGAGAGTCAGTCTGAGATGGCATTAAACACTTCATGCCACAGAGGTAAAATTGAGTAAGTTCTTGTGTAAATTAGATAAGGCATTCCTCCGTGGAATTGTTTATATGACATCCACTTAAGATTGTGTGAAGAAGCAGACAGTAACACCATTTGGGCAGAGACTCCAATTAGCTTTTTGCCCTTATGTTCCCATGGTACAATTTAACCGTTTAATCCACACCATAGAGGATGCATGGAGAAGGAAATGGCAATTCCAGTATTCTTGCCCAGGAGATCCCATGGACAGAGGAGCGTGGTGGGCTACAGTCCATGACGTCTCAAAGAGGCACAACTGAGCACACGCACATGCACACACACACACACACACACACACACACACACACACACACACACAGGATGCAGGCCACAAGAAGTTGAAGAATGAGTGAATGAGTGAATGATAAGAGAGTGTTTCCCAATGTGTATGGGTGTCACCAAGGAACACGGTGACCCTTTTTGCAGGCTGTAGGTAGGTATACAGGTTAACATAGTGCTGCCGTAAAAGTCACACCTCTTTTCACTTCATTGTCTCCGTTTCTTGTTTCTTTGCAGAACGATTCAATGTGTACCTTATGCCTACACCAAATCTGGACATTTATGGCGAATGCACAATGCAGATCACACACGAGAATATCTATCTCTGGGATATCCACAATGCCAAGGTCAAGCTGGTGATGTGGCCCCTCAGCTCACTGAGGAGATACGGGCGGGACTCGACGTGGTTCACATTTGAGTCGGGCAGGTAAGCTCTGAGGGCAGAAGCAACATGCAAGAGGGGCCTGGGACCAAGGTTCTATGCTCAGGTAGATGGTTGTTTTCATAAAGATTCAGTTCAGTTCAGTCGCTCAGTCGTGTCCAACTCTTTGCGACCCCATGAATCGCAGCACGCCAGGCCTCCCTGTCCATCACCAACTCCCGGAGTTCACTCAGACTCACGTCCATCAAGTCAGTGATGCCATCCAGCCATCTCATCCTCTGTTGTCCCCTTCTCCTCCTGCCCCCAATTCCTCCCAGCATCAGGGTCTTTTCCAATAAGTCAACTCTTCGCATGAGATGGCCTTAGAGGTCACCAAAAATATGATTTCTTCAGATCCTTGTTGATAATCTGGATGAAACTGTGTTAATTCTATGGCAGGTTAATTACTCCATTCAAAATAACTTCAGTCTCTTGTGCTGGCATCAAACTAGTTTCATAATTATTTTTTATCATGCAGTATATTTGTTAGATTTTGGGTGCATTCTCCTATATTTTTGGTGCAGTAGGATTTCCATAAAAGTCAACATGTCCTTGTTGGCATTACTTTTGTGGATTTTTTTTTAAGTAAAAAATATTGAAAGGAGTCTTATATAAAATTGCTTAAATATTACTTTTTAGATTTGACATAATTTAATGCAGTATTCATTTATCCAGATGTTTATGTTAATAGCATTAGTCAAGTATAAATATTGATATTAATTCAGAATGACTGAAAAGAAAGTTGGCAAATCCATAATTTATGGAATGTGTGACTCAGATTTTAAATGTAGTATGTCAAGACAGATACACTGATTTCTTGATCACAGCATATGGTCGGAATCCATAAATGTCTAAAATAAATGCTTGCTTCACAATCATTATTCACAGATATGGATTTAGACACGAGCTTCAATCAACTGTACCAAGTCATTATGTTGTGACCCCTTTGTGATATTGTTGTCACTCATCCAAGATAAGACTTAGGTTTGGGGATTCTATATAAGAAGTGTTTAATGTATTCACACTAGAGGATACGATTTATCACATTCTAAAAATGAATCGGTGGCCTTATAAGGTAATTATGAAGTCGCCATGTGACTGGTTAGACAAATTATGATAGTTATGCAACAGAATTCTACCTACCATGATACACACAGCACAGATGAATCTCCAAAACATCATTGTAACATTGGTAGGAAATCCTGCAACAGACCAAACTGATTTACAGCGACAGAAAGCAAATGAATGGTTGCCTCAGGTCGGGAGAGAATGGACTCCAGGGAGCACACAGGACCTGTGGGGGGTGGGGTGGTCGTGACCTGTACCCTGACATTTGTCGGGAGCCGTGGAGCTGTTTACTCGGTATCAGCGCACATCGTTACATGCAAATTATCCCTCAGTGCTTTTAACGTGGGGAAAAAAAAGGGGGGAGGGGAGCAGGAGGGCATTTACTCCTCTTACTTTATATACTTTTACACTGTTTGAGGTTTGACAGTGGGCATTTGTCACTTTTACAACAAAACACTTCCCCTGGGAGGAATGAGGCCGAGGAAGGGGAGAGAGCTGTGAGCATTTCTGGACGGAGCTTTGAGGTTGGTCCTTGAAGCTGTGCGGGACAGCGGGCCTCGATTCCTAGGTGGGTACAGTAAGGGCAGAAGTCTGTTCTTGGAACCTGAGGCAGGCCTTGCACTTGTTACGTTTTTCTTGTAGGTCTCCCTTTTTCCTTGGTATTGAGATGTTTTAATACTTGACATCGAGGCTTCCTTAGTGGTCTGCATGCTAAGTTGCTTCAGTGGTGTCTGACTCTTTGCGACTATGGACTGTAACCTGCCAAGTTCCTGTGTCCATGGGATTCTCCAGGCAAGAATGCTGGAGCGGGTTGCCATGCCCTCCTCCAGAGGATCTTCCCGACTCAGGGACTGAACCCACGTCTCTTGTCTCCTACATTGGCAGGCGGGTTCTTTACCACTAGCTCCACCAGGTGGTTAAGAATCCTCAGTGCCAGGCTGGGGGTGCAGGTTCGATGCCTGGTCAGGGAACGAAGATCCCATATGTCACGGGCAACTGAGCCTGCTTGCCACAACTGCATGCGCCAGATAGAGAGCCAGCATGCTATAACCAAAGATCCCGGCTGAGGCAGCTAAGACCTGACACAGCCAAAGAAATACATGAATAATTTTTTAAAAATACTTTATATCATCTGATTTTAAAAGTCAAGCCAGGCTTTTGAGGGAGTAGTTGGAAAGAAAAGCTTAAAATCACTTACTATTTCTGCATCTTGAGAAAGTGGCTTTTAATATTTTGCTGTACTTCCTTCCAATGTATTTTAAAATCAGCGTATTTTCATTTAATATTATATTGAGAAGTAATCTTCTATAAAGCCCTATAAGGTCAAGATTTTTGTGACCATATGGTATCTGAACATATGTCTGTACTGTCATCAATTTAACATTAGGATGTTCCCAAAATGAACTATTATAAATAAAGCCACACTGACCATCTGTGAAAAGATGTGCAAATATTTGATTATTTTCTTAGCAGAGCCTTTTTAAAGCAGAATTCCTGAGTCAAAAGCTGTAGGTTCTTCACAGTATAGCAAATTGCTTTCAAAGCAATTTCAATTCACACACCCTCTAATGGTGCAAAGAGCATTCTTGACCCCATAACTACAGGCATTAAAAAGATGATTTAAGATGTTTCTATTTTAAGAGAGGACTTGGATATCTTGGTTTTTTTTTTTTCTTTTCTCCTCTGTTTCTTTATGTTTAGAGGTTTGTCCTTGTGGGTACTGGTCATTTGTATGTTCTTCGTTCTCTGCATTTCGGGTGTCCCTTGCCCTTGGAATCTTGACCATTGTTCTGTGCATCTGTTTTGTAAACTCCAGAAGATCTCTCTCCTGCTAAAGGTAACCAAGCGCAGAAGGTTTTGTCCGTGTCCGACCCAGTTCCCCGAGTCAGGACTGGGAGAAGGGGTGTGGGGGGGCATGGGTGATGACATGGGACAGTTTAAAGGAGAACCTGGCAGGTCAGTTTTGTGGTGTCAGCACAGCGGACCTTCAGCTCAAGAGCTCCATCTTCTCTGTTTTATTTTGTTCCTCTCTGCACAGAGCACAGCATTTGGAGGCAGTTTCTAGCTGTTTACTTGTACTACCGCATGTACTGGAAAGTGATAAAACTGGGTGTCGAACTAGCCTTTTTTCTACTGACAGGCCTTGTACAACTTTGCTTATTTGCTTGGCCACGCTGGGTCTTTGCTGCTGCCTGCGTTTTCTCTGGTTGCGGTGAGCGGGGATGCCCTCAGCGGCAGTGCACAGGCTTACTGCAATGGCTTCTTTCGTAGAGCCAGGCTCTGGGCTCCCTACTGACGAGCTTTTTAAAAAATGCACTTTAAATTCTACTGTACCAATAAAATATAAGCATGAATGGTAGATATGGAGCAAGATCATTCTTCCTGGAAGAATACACCTCACGCATCCCGACAGTTGTGATCATACACTCATGTGGGTGAAGACGGGAGAGGACCAGGGAGCTTTCACTGGGAACTGCCCTCACTCAGAGGCCTAGGGAGAGGAAGTCGCAGCCTTCTGACTGCTTAGAGTAACTGCTGCTGCTGCTGCTAAGTCGCTTCAGTCGTGTCCGACTCCGTGTGACCCCATAGACAGCAGCCCACCAGGCTCCACCGTCCCTGGGATTCTCCAGGCAAGAATACTAGAGTGGGTTGCCATTTCCTTCTCCAATGCATGAAAGTAAAAAGTGAAAGTGAAGTCACTCAGTCGTGTCCGATTCTTTGCGACCCCCTGGACTGCAGCCAACCAGGCTCCTTCGTCCCTGGGATTTTCCAGGCAAGAGACTGGAGTGGGGTGTCATTGCCTTCTAGTTAACCATAAAAGAGCACTTTAAAAGTGAAAAGCAACCCAGTTTACCATGCAAGCTTGTTTAATCAAAAAATCAAAACAAGATATCCAGACCTGCAGAGGACGTCACAGGAGTCAGGATAATGTGCAGTTTTACCCTGTAGAAGATAAAACCACTTTTTTAATTAGCTGATGGGTCTTTTTCACTTCCTGAAACTTCATATATATTGTAAGCAAAAATCAGGATGAGCTCAAAGGCCTGCAGAACAAGATTCAAACGATCCCCAAATCAATTTTTATAAAATTATTGTTCAAAATGCTACTGCTGCTGCTAAGTCACTTCAGTCGTGTCTGACTCTGTGTGACCCCATAGACGGCAGCCCACCAGGCTCCCCCGTCCCTGGGATTCTCCAGGCAAGAACACTGGAGTGGGTTGCCATTTCCTTCTCCAATGCACGAAAGAGAACAGTGAAAGTGACGTCGCTACTGCTGCTGCTAAGTCACTTCAGTCGTGTCTGACTCTGTGTGACCCCATAGACGGCAGCCCACCAGGCTCCCCCGTCCCTGGGATTCTCCAGGCAAGAACACTGGAGTGGGTTGCCATTTCCTTCTCCAATGCACGAAAGAGAACAGTGAAAGTGAAGTCGTTCAGTCTCTCCGACTGTTAGCGACCCCATGGACTGCAGCCCACCAGGCTACTCCATCCATTGGATTTTCCAGGCAAGAGTACTGGGGTGGGGTGCCATTGCCTTCCCTGATTGTTCAAAATATAACCTCCCTATTCAGCAAAACACTTAATATAATAATTGGTGCTTAAAATATATGTCTTACACTAACTCTGATAGTATTGTCTCTGTTGAGAAGCATGGGGACAATCTGGTTACATATTTTTAACAACTGGAAATAAAAAGCAGTACAGTTCCCACAGGAAGATGGTAAATGGAAGCAAATGCTCTGTGTGCTATAATCAAGGATTCCCTCATGTCACAGAGGCTTGTTCAGTCCTTAGAAAGCTTTTCCATCAGTCATGCAGAGAGAAACCCTCCTCCTTTTATGTGTGACCGCTCAGTTAAAATAAAAGATAAGGCAGAGAGTTTTTAAATAGGATACCAAAGCATGATTACCCTCCCCACAAAAGATAAATTAGACTGTATCATAATTTAAAACTTTTCTCTGCAAGAGACACTTATAAGGGACTGAAAGTCCAGACATCGATTTAGAGAAGATATTCAGAAGTCACATATTAGACAGTGCACTTGTATCCAAAATATATAAAGAATTTCCAAATCAAAAATAAGAAAAAATGAAACCCAGCTTTAAAAACAGGCAAAAAATATAAGCAGATACTTCACCAAAAAAGACATATGATTGATCAGTAATCACACTAAAATATGCCAAACCTAATTGTTCATTGTGTGTGTGTGCGTTAGTCGCTCTGTTGTGTCTGACTTTTTGCGACCCCATGGACTCTAGCCCACCAGACTCCTCTGTCCTTGGGATTCTCCAGGCAAAAGTACTGGAGTGGGTTACCAGTTCCTTCTCCAATTATTCATTAGGGAAATACAAATTAAAACTATGATGAGATACAACTGCACATCTCTTACAGTGGCTAAGTTAAAAAGGAAAATCTGACAATACCAAATGCAGACAAGGATGCACAGCAGATGGAACACATACAGTTTTGGTGGGAATGTAGCATGCTACAGGGATTTGGAAAGAAACTTTGAAGTTTTTTAAAAGAAACCTCAACGTTGCCTGAAGATCTGATCCGGGGTCCTACTTCTTGGTATTATCTCGCAAAAGATAAAAATACATGCTCATACCAAAACCTGTACATGAATGTTGCTAGCCATTTTATTCATCATTGACCAAAACTGGACAAACCAAATATCCTTCACTGAATGGGTAAACAAACTATGACAAATCTATAGAGAGCTACTCAGCATCAAAAAAGGAGTGAATGACATGCACAATGAGTGCATCAAAGATGCCTTGTTCTAAGTGAGAGACCAGATCCAGCAAACAGAGTACTCTTATGATGCCACGTACATGGGGGATAGAGCTATAAGGTCAGGAGGGAGACCAGTGATCGCCATGGAGGGGGTGCTGTGCAGAGGGAGGGGGACGACAGGATGAGGAAACGACAGAAGGGCAGTGTCAGGGCGATGGTGGAACTGATATTTATCCTGATGGTGGTGGTGGATATGTCTTTCTATACATCTGTCAAACCCCAGAGAACTGTCTAGCGCAAAGAGTGAATGCTGCTAGGTGGAAATGTTTTAATTTAAAAACAAATTTTTTAAAAGGAAAGAGTTTCACATATATGCTCAAATGATTTTGGGCAAGGCTGCCAAAATTCAATGGTGAAAGTCTTTTCAACAAATAGCTGGAAAAACTGTATATCCACATGCAAAAGGATGAAGTTGGCCCATCACTACTGTGTATCACAAACATTAAGTCAAAACAAATCAAAGACCTACATTTAACATCTGAAACTATACAACTCCTCGAAGAAAATATAGAGCAGAACTTTACAGCTTCGGATTGGGCAGTGATTTCTTGAATGTGACACAAAAGGCAACAATGGAAAAAACAGACAAGTTGGAACTTATTAACAATTTAAGGAATTTGTGCATCAAAAGACAATATCAATGCAGTAAAGAGGCAACTTGTAAAATGGGAGAAAATATTTACAAGTCATATATGATAAGGGGTTAATATCTGGAGTATAGCGAGAACTTCAAAAAGTTCATAACAACAAAAAACAAACCACATAAAAAAAAAATGTGCACAAATGACTTAAGTAGGCATTTCTCCAAAGAAGATATGCAGACAGACAATAGCACCTGAAAAGAAAGTCCTAAAAGCACCTATAAGAAACTTTTAGGAAAATGCAAATTAAAACTATGGTGAGATGCCTCCTCACACAAGTAGGAGGGCTACGATCAAAATAATAATAATCACAACAATAGCAATGTGTTGGTGTGGTTGCAGAAAACTCGGAAACCTTGTGCACTGTTGGTGGGGATGTAAGGTTTGTAGAGCCCCTATGGAAAGCAGTATGGCAGTTCCTCAAAAAAATGTTTTAAAACCCTAAAAATTAAGAGGCTTCATTCTCTGTTAAAAATCAGGGAAAGATTGCTCTCCCCTCCCTTTTTCTTAGAACATTTACTTTAGAAAACAAAATCGTTAGTACTTTCTTCCCTCTTGGAAGTGGTATTAGTCACTCGGTCATGTCGGACTCTGCGATCCCATGGACTGCAGCCCTCCAGCCTCCTCTGTCCATGGGGTTTCACACGCAAGAATACTGGAGTGAGTTATCACTTCCTTCTCCAGGGGATCTTCGCAACCTAGGGATCAAACCCGGGTCTCTCCTACTCTCTGAGCCACCAGGGAAGCCCTATGATTTCTCTCTTTGAAATGTATATAAACCCTTTTGAAAACAAAATGGGTTGTTGTCAGCTTTAAGAACCAGGAGTGCCTTTATTTCAGGGACTCAGGAACCACATCTTTGAAAGTTAAACATCAAAAAAGAGAACACTCCTAACCCCCAGTTGCTGTGGGAGGGGAGGAACCTAACTGCATTGGTACTTGACTCCACATTGGAAAACCCCCTTCTCTCATAAAGGTGTGAAAAGTTTGTTTTTCCTCTACATAAAGCCAGTTAGCTAGCCTGGGTTGTCACTACAGTTACCAGGTGAATCAAGGATGAACTCTGTCTGGAAAATGGTGCTGTGAAGCCTTCTCATCCCTTGAGACCAGTGTTGTTTATCTTAAGAACATGTACATAGTGCCTTCTATCTGCTTTTAACTATAAAAAGGGTGAGATACCTTATTGTCTTTACCCTCTCAGCAGATTGCCTGAAATGTGTATCATATTCTGGTTTAAAACAATAACAAGGGTGTTTTCTTTCTTTATTACTTTTGTGGAGAGGATTTCTAGATTGGAAGATTTTGTTTTTAATTGTGTTCCCAACAGTATCAAGGGGAAGAAGTTTAGAAAACAAAATGTTTGTTGGCTGTCCGGATACTACAAAGGATCTCAGGGATAATTTGAGAACTTGCAAGCAAAGATGAAAGGGATTTGAAAAAAATTAAAACCCTGCAACATTGGAAAGATAAGTATGTTGAGTCACAAAAGAATAAGAGATAAAGTTAAGGAAGTCTTTTAAGTGACAAGAGTAAGTTAAAACAGCCACAAGAAAAAGAAGAGATTAAGTGTACAGTCTCCAATATTATTGTTTGTCGTTGTTCAGTCGCTAAACTTTGTCCAACTCTTTGCGACCCCATGGACTGCAACATAGCAGCTCCCCCTGTCCTTCACTATCTCCCAAAGTTTGCTTAAATTCATGTCCATTGAGTTGATGATGCCATCCAACCATCTCATCCTTTGTCACCCGCTTTTCCTCCTGCCCTCAAACTTTCCCAAAATCAGGGTCTTTTCCATTGAGTCAGCTCTTTGCATCAGGTGACCAAAGCATTGGAGTTGCAGCTTCAGCATCAGTCCTTGCAATGAATATTCAGGATTAATTTCCTTTAAGATAGACTAGTTTGATCTGCTTACAGTCCAAGGGACTCTCAAGAGTCTTCTCCAGTATTACAGTTTGAAAGCATCAATTCTTTGGCTCTCAGCCTTCTTTATGGTCTGACTCTCACATCCATACATGACTACTGGAAAAACAATAGTTTTGACTAGACAGACCTTTGTTGACAAAGTAATGTCTCTTCTTTTTAATATGCTATCTAGGTTGGTCATAAAAAAAGAAGGTTCCTCGTTCGCAGAAAATTAAAGGTGGAGGAGGGGACATAAATGGAAACGGGAACGTTAATCAACCCCGGTGCACTCTGTAGTAAGGGACTTACAAGTAACCTTCCTGACTATGACTTCGAGGTTATGAAACCGGTGGACTGCACTTCTCGACTGAGCAACCTTTTCTGGGACTACGGTCTTTCTAACTTCCGTCCTCCTCTTCCCCTGTTCTATCTACTCTACCAACTTATGTTAGTTGAGTCACCTGTACCCACATTCGTTTGAGGCCCTCTATCACTTCCTGTCCCTTCGGACCACACGACGTCAGGTACCCCAGTGGGTAGGGAAAATGGGTGATACGTCGACTTTACCAGATCACAACTCTACAGAATTGGTACCCTAGAGTCGGTGGAGTCAAAGACTTAGGTGAAACGGGACCACTAAACGGGTCTCTACATATTCTGTATCGAACTTACTCCTCATTTGTAAACAACAGAATTCCGTAACTCCAAACTTCAATCGAAATAAAAATAAAATAAAAAAAAATGAATGTGTCGGACACTCTCGTAGACACGATTCAACGAAGACGACACAGGCTGAGAAACGTTGGGATACCTTACACACCAAATAAAAGGATTGGGTGTTGGAAAAACACTAAAGTTATGGATGAGTGATTTAGAAAATAATGTTAAGGATGAAATATAATATTGGTAACCAGATAGCCAGAGAGGTTCTTGGGACACTCGAGTGATTTTTGTCCCTCATACACAATGAGTAGAGACAAAGAGACTTTGTAGTACCGTAAACTGTTTACTAACCTCCGTAGAATCTTTTAATTACCCTAAAAGCTGTAGTGTTTTTCTAATTCAATAGTATAAGTTAACTCAAAATTGATAATCTCATATCCCTTCTTTTCAGAGGAAGACCTTTAAAACGTAGTTCCTATATACACTACAATTTTAAGTGTACAGATAATAAGCTCTTCTTTAATTCCAGAGAAGTAAAGCTAAGACAAAGCCTTTGAGGATGCTGGTGTCTTCTGTGTGTGTGTTTAATTTGCTAAATCTTTTGCCGCTACAACACTGGGACTAATTTTTTCCCCCTAGGATAAAGCATTAATTAAATGACTTAGGAAACTGTTCTTATCAAGAAATGGAGGCTCTGATCTTAGTTTTTGCTCCATTAACTTTAAAGTTCAGTACATTTTTATTGAACCCACACATGCTTTAGTGTGAATTGCTTTTCATTAATTGGTCTATAGGGATTCCAATGACAGGTTTGGCCTTCCTTTTAGGTTTTTTAATTCTCCTTCGAAAGTTCCTAAACTTTAGTAATAGTCATTCAATCAAGGAATGATTGCTGAAATCAAGAGGAAGAAAAATCAATGAGAAGTTCCGGTTTGATCTCCTTGGATAGTGGCACGTCTCCACATCCACCGATGAGACTTACATCTCACAGGAGACGCAGGCTGGCTTCTTTAGAACAGTTGGACCATTCTTTTATTGCTTATTGATTCTTTCATTCAAAAGATGCACTTATTTTCACATGTCTGTAATTGAGATATATGTAGTTACTACTGGGCTTCTCTGGTGGTTCAGACAGTAAAGAATCTGCCAGCAATTCAGGAGACCCCAGGTTCTATCCCTGGGTCGAGAAGATCCTCTGCAGAAGGGACTGGCTACCCACTCAAGTATTCTTGCCTGGAGAATTCCATGTGTGCTCACGGTGTGCTCATGGCCTGCTCAGTCGTGTCTGACTCTTTGCAACCCTATGTGTTGTAGCCCGCCAGGCTCCTCTGTCAATGGGATTTCCCAGGCAAGAATACCATTTCCTTCACCATGGATCTTCCCAACCCAGGGATCGAATCCGCGTCTCCTGTGGTTCCTGCATTGCCAGGCAGGTTCTCTACCCCTGAGCCACCTGGGAAGCCCCTACTACTACTGCACCTTACACTGAATGGCATCATCCGATGGTGGCCAGCAGGGGGCGGAAGTGATACAGTTGCCATTGTCGCAGGTTCACAGCCTTGGTCATGGATGCCAGAGTTTTCGTTCCTTCTCTTGAACCTGTGTGTAATGTGGGTGCCTCACTTCTTGAGTTTAATTATATTTCAGTTCCATCTCAGCTCTCCAGCGTTTCACTCAAGAAACCTTTAGGGCCATTTGAGAAAAACAAAACTTACTGTGAGCACCGTCTGGTAGACAAAATATCCACCAGGCAGCACAAAACTTGCAGAGTAGGTGTCAGGGATTCAGAAGAAGATTTTAAAGTCAAAAGCAGCATACTCTTTAATGGAGAAATGTGTATCACTAACTTGCTGATGATAAATGGAATAATATTTTGTGAAAAAAAGAAAACCAAAGGACATTGATAATCCTGAGTTGATTCAGAAGAGTTGGACTCAGTATGTGCAAAGGTTTTATAAATTCCTTGGCTACCTTATTTTACTTACATTTTCTTTCTATGCATGTAAAAGATAACATAATAATCCATGACAAGTGAGCCTGAGTCTTGTTTGTTTTCTGACTTGATAAGTTGGAGATACCTTGTGGACCTCCAGGGGGAATTTCAGAAAGTGGCTGTATATATGTGTCTGTATATCAGGAAAGAATCCCCAGCAAGTAGATGGCTTTTAAATTATACACCTGGATGCCTCACATTTGAGAAGAGAAGATACAAACATCTATTACTTACGCTGGAAGCAAAAACGCCTCAAGAAGTAGATAATATTAACCGTGTTAAGTGCTACAGACAGGATGAGTAAGATGAAGCTTGAGAAGTGTCATGTTGATTTTGCAAAGCAGAGGCCACTGGTGGCCTTGGAAAGACCTATTTCAGTGGCGTCGTGGGGAAAGAAGATTGGAGCGGGTTCCAAAGAAAATGAGAGGAGAGAAAGTGGAGTCAGCAAGGACAGCGCCTCAAGAAATTTTATTGTGAAGATAACAGAAACAGAAGTAGCTGCAAAAGAATGTGAGGTTAAATTGTTTTGAAGGCAAGCTGTATTAAAAAAAATCTGCATGCACATGGGAGTCGTACTATGAAGAAGAAAAAAAATAATAAAACAGAAGAAAGAGGGAAACATCACTAACCAGTATCTTTGAGTTGAGAGGAAACGGGATCTAGTGAACAAGTGAGTAAAAAAAAAAAAAAAAATCCTTTTAAACAGGAAAGTGTAATGGAGGCTGATATAATGGAGAAATAAGGGGAGGCAGGCATTTGAGGATGGGATGGAGGCGTGTGGAAGTGGTCTGATCGTGTCTGTTTTCTTGGTCAAATAGGAAGCAAGGTGACTTGACTGTGCGGCTAGAGAAAGGTAGTCAAGACTTGATGCAGGAGAAGGTGGGATACAGTTGTTTGCCGAGAGTGAGCGAACCCAGCGCAGCAGGCAGGGAGGACGCCGTGAGCACGCTGCGGCCTGTTAGCGGCAGCCGCACCGCGGCCGCCTCCTGCCCGTCGGGGCTCCGCGGCCCCACGCGCGAGCCGGGCGGCGCTCCCGCTCGGGGCCCGTCCGCTTCAGAGCCCGCTTCTGCCGTCGCTCGTGTCCTGCTCTGAGTGGCCGCAGTGCGGCCCGCGGGGCTCCCCTGGACGGCCGCAGCCCGCCTCTGCTGCGCCCTCCTCTTGGGCACGTTCTCGGGCTGCTCAGGGAGCTGAGCGCTGCTCGGGGGCGCCCCTCCTTCCAGCACGCGTCCTGGGGCTGCCACGCTGCACCCCCGCGAGCGGCTCGCGGCCGCTGCCGGCCCTGCAGCCTCCTCCCCCGGAACCGCCCGCCCGCTAACCCACTCTGCAGCTCGCGCGCGCGCGCTCTCGCTCTCTCTCTCTCTTCCTCTCTCTCTCTCTCCCTCTCTCTCTCTGTCTCTCTGTCTCTCTTTCTCTCTCTCTCTCTGTCTCTCTCTGTGTCTCTCTCTCTCTCTCTCTCCCTGTCTCACTCTCTTTCTCTCTCTTTCTCTCTCTGTCTCTCTCTCTCTCCCTCCCTCTCTCTCTTTCTCTCTCTCTCTCTGTCTCTCTCTCTCCCTCTCTCTCTCTCCCTCCCTCTCTCCTGTCTCTTATACACATCTAGATGTGTATAAGAGACAGGTGCACAGGCTTACTGCAATGGCTTCTTTCGTAGAGCCAGGCTCTGGGCTCCCTACTGACGAGCTTTTTAAAAAATGCACTTTAAATTCTACTGTACCAATAAAATATAAGCATGAATGGTAGATATGGAGCAAGATCATTCTTCCTGGAAGAATACACCTCACGCATCCCGACAGTTGTGATCATACACTCATGTGGGTGAAGACGGGAGAGGACCAGGGAGCTTTCACTGGGAACTGCCCTCACTCAGAGGCCTAGGGAGAGGAAGTCGCAGCCTTCTGACTGCTTAGAGTAACTGCTGCTGCTGCTGCTAAGTCGCTTCAGTCGTGTCCGACTCCGTGTGACCCCATAGACAGCAGCCCACCAGGCTCCACCGTCCCTGGGATTCTCCAGGCAAGAATACTAGAGTGGGTTGCCATTTCCTTCTCCAATGCATGAAAGTAAAAAGTGAAAGTGAAGTCACTCAGTCGTGTCCGATTCTTTGCGACCCCCTGGACTGCAGCCAACCAGGCTCCTTCGTCCCTGGGATTTTCCAGGCAAGAGACTGGAGTGGGGTGTCATTGCCTTCTAGTTAACCATAAAAGAGCACTTTAAAAGTGAAAAGCAACCCAGTTTACCATGCAAGCTTGTTTAATCAAAAAATCAAAACAAGATATCCAGACCTGCAGAGGACGTCACAGGAGTCAGGATAATGTGCAGTTTTACCCTGTAGAAGATAAAACCACTTTTTTAATTAGCTGATGGGTCTTTTTCACTTCCTGAAACTTCATATATATTGTAAGCAAAAATCAGGATGAGCTCAAAGGCCTGCAGAACAAGATTCAAACGATCCCCAAATCAATTTTTATAAAATTATTGTTCAAAATGCTACTGCTGCTGCTAAGTCACTTCAGTCGTGTCTGACTCTGTGTGACCCCATAGACGGCAGCCCACCAGGCTCCCCCGTCCCTGGGATTCTCCAGGCAAGAACACTGGAGTGGGTTGCCATTTCCTTCTCCAATGCACGAAAGAGAACAGTGAAAGTGACGTCGCTCAGTCTCTCCGACTGTTAGCGACCCCATGGACTGCAGCCCACCAGGCTACTCCATCCATTGGATTTTCCAGGCAAGAGTACTGGGGTGGGGTGCCATTGCCTTCCCTGATTGTTCAAAATATAACCTCCCTATTCAGCAAAACACTTAATATAATAATTGGTGCTTAAAATATATGTCTTACACTAACTCTGATAGTATTGTCTCTGTTGAGAAGCATGGGGACAATCTGGTTACATATTTTTAACAACTGGAAATAAAAAGCAGTACAGTTCCCACAGGAAGATGGTAAATGGAAGCAAATGCTCTGTGTGCTATAATCAAGGATTCCCTCATGTCACAGAGGCTTGTTCAGTCCTTAGAAAGCTTTTCCATCAGTCATGCAGAGAGAAACCCTCCTC
>SJYX01001233.1:0-53276 GCA_006410675.1 Oreotragus oreotragus | reverse complement strand
CTCTCTCTCTCTCTCTCTCTCTCTCTCTCTCTCTCTCTCTCTCTCTCTCTCTCTCTCTCTCTCTCTCTCTCTCTCTCTCTCTCTCTCTCTCTCTCTCTCTCTCTCTCTCTCTCTCTCTCTCTCTCTCTCTCTCTCTCTCTCTCTCTCTCTCTCTCTCTCTCTCTCTCTCTCTCTCTCTCTCTCTCTCTCTCTCTCTCTCTCTCTCTCTCTCTCTCTCTCTCTCTCTCTCTCTCTCTCTCTCTCTCTCTCTCTCTCTCTCTCTCTCTCTCTCTCTCTCTCTCTCTCTCTCTCTCTCTCTCTCTCTCTCTCTCTCTCTCTCTCTCTCTCTCTCTCTCTCTCTCTCTCTCTCTCTCTCTCTCTCTCTCTCTCTCTCTCTCTCTCTCTCTCTCTCTCTCTCTCTCTCTCTCTCTCTCTCTCTCTCTCTCTCTCTCTCTCTCTCTCTCTCTCTCTCTCTCTCTCTCTCTCTCTCTCTCTCTCTCTCTCTCTCTCTCTCTCTCTCTCTCTCTCTCTCTCTCTCTCTCTCTCTCTCTCTCTCTCTCTCTCTCTCTCTCTCTCTCTCTCTCTCTCTCTCTCTCTCTCTCTCTCTCTCTCTCTCTCTCTCTCTCTCTCTCTCTCTCTCTCTCTCTCTCTCTCTCTCTCTCTCTCTCTCTCTCTCTCTCTCTCTCTCTCTCTCTCTCTCTCTCTCTCTCTCTCTCTCTCTCTCTCTCTCTCTCTCTCTCTCTCTCTCTCTCTCTCTCTCTCTCTCTCTCTCTCTCTCTCTCTCTCTCTCTCTCTCTCTCTCTCTCTCTCTCTCTCTCTCTCTCTCTCTCTCTCTCTCTCTCTCTCTCTCTCTCTCTCTCTCTCTCTCTCTCTCTCTCTCTCTCTCTCTCTCTCTCTCTCTCTCTCTCTCTCTCTCTCTCTCTCTCTCTCTCTCTCTCTCTCTCTCTCTCTCTCTCTCTCTCTCTCTCTCTCTCTCTCTCTCTCTCTCTCTCTTTCTCTCTTTCTCTCTCTCTCTCTCTCTCTCTCTCTTTCTCTCTCTCTGTATCACTTTCTCTCTCTCTCTTTCTCTGTCTCTCTTTCTCTCTCTGTGTGTGTCTCTCTCTGTCTCTCTCGTTCTCTCTCTGTCTCTCTCTGTCTCTCTCCCTCTCTCTTTCTGTCTCTGTCTCTCTGTCTCTGTCTCTCTCTCTCTCTCTCTGTCTCTCTTTCTCTCTCTCCTCTCTCTCTCTCTCTCTCGCCACACAGTCGTCTGACCCGGATGCTGCCACAGTGACCCACGCAGATCCTCTGTCCCGCAGACTGAACACGGGTGACCGGGTCCCGCAGGGCCTGGCGCCTCCCCGCTGCCCCGGGGCCCTTTCGGAGGGGAGGCTGCTGCTGGCTGCGAGCCGGGGCCCTGGCACCCAAGTCTGCGGGCTGAGCGGGCAGAGGCCATCCCTGGACAGAAGGGCAGTGTCGCCGCAAGACCCGAAGCCCGGCTCGGCCTCCGGGGCTCTCCGGCTCGCTCAAGTCAAGCGGGGAACAAACCAGAAGTCTCTAAGGCAGGCCTTTTCGACTAGTGAGACAGCAGAGAGAATGCCGACAGGTCCGCCACCTCAGGAGGCAGACAGGCGAGGACAAAACCTCAGCTATTATTTCCACCTGTCAGGTGTTTTCTTCGCTTAGATCCTATTACAACAAAATCTGACAGATAAGCTGCGCTGCAAATCACGGGAAGAGTTAAGAGAGATGAAGAAAGAGTATTATTTGCATTCCTTTGGTGTCTGAGTTGCCCGTGACATATTCCTGGTTTGTGAAGTGAGGGTGAATTTGGCAGCAAGGAAGCCCGTTCCTGCGTCGTCCTTTCATTATTACACGCCCCGCTCCGCCTGCCTTTCCGCGTTCACAGAAGGTTCCCTCTGCACCTCTGGCTTCTCCCCTCCCCTCCCTTCTTCCCTCCCCACACCTCTCCCCTTTCTCTCCTTTCCTTCCTTCTCTTCAATGATTATCCACTTTCGCATCTGTTTTGCTGTCCCTGTCTCTTTTCGACCTGACACGTCCTGATCCAGTCCCTCCAAAATGTCAAACTCTTTCCAAGCTCTTCCCTCCTAAAACTTGTTAAATTTCACGAGAAGTCAGTCTCCCTAAGCATACAGTCTCTGACTTCCCTGATGGTCCAGTAATAAGGCTCTGCGCTTCCCCTGCAGAGGGCACCGTTCCATCCCTGGTCTGGGAATCAAGATCCCACATGCAGTGCAGCAAAAGGATAAATAAAGCATAAATGTAAATAAACAGTCGCTCAGTCGTGTCCGACTCTTTGCTACCCCATGGACTGTAGCCTGTCAGCCTCCTCTTTCCATGGGGATTCTCCAGCCAAGAATACTGGAGTGGGTTGACATTTCCTTCTTCAGGGCATCTTCCCAACCCAGGGATTGAACCTGGGTCTCTTATGTCTCCTTCATTGGCAACCGGGTTCTTTACCACTAGTGCCACCTGGGAAGACCAAATAAGGCATATGTATCTTGATAAATAAAGCATATCTATCTAAAAAAAAAAATCAAGTCAAATAAACCATTCATGAACTTAAAACAAAAAAAACTCTTAGAACTCTGAAACAGAAGAATGTATAACATCAATTTATATATGAAGCCACAGGATCCTACATTTACTAAAATTTTAATTTAGAAATTTCAAAATATTTTACATGCTAGGTTATGTAGACTAAAATGTGTCTGTTAACTCTTTCTTACACAAAAAATATCACTGAGTCCCTTACTCTTTGAAGGGATATACAGTATACCTAGCTCACAGTCTATCCCTAGAATGTGTTACCTGGTTCAAGTTAAGCCTGACAAAGACATAAAAAGCAGAAATATGGATTGTGCTCAGTTGTGTCCAACTCTTTGCAACCCCGTGGACTGTAGCCAATCAGGCCCCTCTGTCCATGGAATTCTCCAAGCAAGAATACTGGAGTGGCTAGCCATTTCCTTCTCCAGAGTATATTCCCGACTCAGGGATCAAACCCACGTCACCTGTATTGGCAGGCAGATTCTTAACCACTGAGCCTCCTGGGGAAGCCCATGACTCTAATTTAATGAGATCTAAAATTCATAAATATTTTTGGGCTTGCTCCTGGTATTTAGCAGTAAAGAACTCACCTGCTGATGCAGGAGACAAGGGTCCAAGAGAAATGATTTTAAAAAATTACAGATTGAACAATGTATCCCACTGTGGAGAGAGGAGTTAATAAAGCTCCTGGTCTGGGATCCATTTCTCTCCTGAGTAACACTGAAGGAACGTCCAGGGGACAGAAAGAAAGCAAGTGGTCCAGTCTAGCCTTGTAGACTTGGTTACCGTGTGTGCATGCATGCTGAATCACTTCAGTCGTGTCTGACTCTTTGTGATGCCATTGTAGCCCACCAGGCTCCTCTGTCCATGGGATTCTCCAGATACGAATCCTGTAGTGGGTTGCCATTCCCTTCTCCAGGGCATCTTCCCAACCCACGGATCAAACCCCCTGTCTCTTACATCTCTTGCATCAGCAGGAGGATTCTTTACCACCAGCACTACCTGGGAAACCCCAAACATGCTTACAGCCCTCCTAATAAATAGACAAAGGATATCCCTATTTGTAGAATGCTTTTAGCAGGATGCTCCTGGTTTAAGACTGCCTGTGGTCAGCAGTCCTACAACCAGTGGGCTTGAGTCAGTGCTCACTAGGCTAAATACCACCTAAACTACATATGTGGGGTAGAAAATAAAGCTACATCTTTCCTACCTCCTTGTTGGGTGTGTCTGCTGCACGCATCACTCCGAGAACTCACGTAGTCTGAAGCGACTGTGCGCATGAGCAGAGGGGGAGGTCCTGAGGAGCCGCTCGCTCTCAGTGGTGCAGAGCGGCTAGACCACGCCTCTTGCCTTGGCTGTGCCTCTTGGTTCAGTTCAGTTCAGTTCAGTCGCTCAGTCGTGTCCGACTCTTCGCGACCCCATGCTTGGTTGGGGTAAGATTTTACGTTCAGTAGAATCTCTTGATGGTCTGACCCTTTGGATTGGTTCATCTCCAATATGCTCAAAGATGGTTGACAGGGAATAAATCAGATAAATTCAGAAAGACATTATGATCCATTAATACTTCTTATAAATGATCAATCCCTAAATGTACATATGTTTAGCAATATATATGGCTTCCTAGGTGGTGCTAGAGGTAAAGAACCCACCTGCCAATGCAAAAGACGTAAGAGAGGTGGGTTTGATCCCTGGGTCGGGAAGATTCCCTGAAGAAGGAAATGGCAACCAACGCCAGTATTCTTGCCTGGAGGAGAATCCCATGGACAGAGGAGCCTGGCAGGCTACAGTCCATGGGGTCACAAAGAGTCCAACATGGCTGAGCACACACATGCGTCAGAAGAAAAATAAAAAGATGTTTCATATAGACGTGAATACCAATATACCATCCTAGTTAGATAAAAAGAGCTGAGAAGGAGATTTTGAAGGGCAATTCATCTTGATTATTAAATATTTAGCAATATTTTTATGTAATAAATATTTTATGAATGCAGTGATATTCTCTAAAACATGATGAGTATATTTGTCAACGTGTAAAGAACTTAGGTAAGTTGAATTATGTTTTCATTGGCTCACAGAATTATTCCAAGGGTATATGAATCAAGAAGGATTGGATATGAATAATATGTATGTGCATAAGTCAAATCTTGCCACAACTTCATTCTGTATATTTATTTTTATTTGTTATATTTATTGTGATCAATGTAATTTGGAAACCTTGTTCCCTAGGAAAAAGCACTAGACTGAAAAAACCTTTTTCTCTGACCAACTTTGGCACCATGGCATTATAAATTTCTCACATTAAGTTCATGTAAGGAAGTGGTTTAGACTAGAATATGAAATCTCAGGCAATCGATTCTGGATTAAAATTCTCTTGTGCGTCAATTCCTTTAAATGTCAGATTCTCATCTGAAAACTGGAGATGAATTTTGCTGAGGCCATAGGGTCATTTTTAGCATTAAATGCTATGCAGTATGCAGGAGCCCCAGTTATTATTAATTAGATCGATTGTGTCTTTTAAATTTTTAAGGCACTATCTGAACTTAACAGACACCAGAGTTCTGTTTTAAAAGAGAAATTAGGAGTTGGACCCCAGCTTGCTGTGCACCCATGCTAACAGACAAGGCAGCATGGGGACTGACAGCTTTTCAAGCCCAGGCGTCAGTTTGCCCCCACCCCCCAACACACACACACACACACAGACACACGCACACCCTGTTCTGCATGGCAGAACTGTCAGTCAAGTGCATTGTTAACCACAGGGCTGGTGAGGAATGAGAAGCACAACTTTTGACATTACGCTCTGCTGATGAATGAATTCTTCCAATTTTACAGCCTTTGAAATAAAAGCCTCTCTCTAATGTTACATTTGAACGACTCACTCCCCGTTGCTCTGTCAAGGGATTGTGTTTCAAACAAGTCAGATGGGCCATGTAAGCACTGGAAGTCCCCACTTACTGTCTATTTGTTTCCCTGTTACCACTCTGAACCCGCTCTGCTTATGCATTCTCAGGTGACTATGTTTGCATTCACTGTATTGCTATTAAGACAGTCTGCAGAAACTGGGTCACTCAGCAAGAGTCAGAAGATAAACCATTCATAATTCTGCTGGAATTAGCTACTTTATTTGCAAATATGGGCTTCCCTAGTGGCTCAGATAGTAAAGAATCTGCCTGCAGTGTGGGAGACCCGGGTTCAATCCCTGGATCTGGAAGATCCCCTGGAGAAGGGAATAGCTACCCACCCCAGTATTCTTGCCTGGAGAATCCCATGGACAGAGGAGCCTGGCAGGCTACAGTCCTAGGGGTCACAAAGAGTCAGACACAACTGACAGACTAACACTTTCACTTTTGTGAATATAAAGTCTAAAGAAAGGAAAAGGAATTCTTCGGCAACATGATTTCAGCAGTCAAATCCCAACTATTCAAATAGATTCATTTATATTCCTCAGACATTTACATAGCAGGGTAAAAACTTGTTTCTCTCTTCTTGGTGTGGGGGGTCGGGGGGGCAGGGAGGGCAGTCAGAGTGAACAGATAACTCTTCCAGATAAAACTCTGTCTCTTTTTCTACCTACCTGAATATTGAGGGGATTCCTTATTTGAAGCCCACTAAGTCCATATTATTCTACAAAGCTCTACTTTGAGGAGTTCACTGAAAATTTTGGGTGAGAATGGCACCGTGTAATGAGAAGTGGGGGGCGCTTCAGTAGATCGCTGACTTTAATTACAGTTATAAATGACAAACTGTTAATATAAATGTGTCACAGTGAAGTTCTATTAATATTACAGATCTATTTCCTCTTTACTATAGAAATGGTGAAAATCTCAACCTACTAGAGTTTTGTTTTCTGTCTTTATTTGTGCAGAATTTTGCTGGACAAATTTTGCTGATTCTGCTATACACCCTTACTATTCTTTTCCTATAAGTGTCTACCTTTAAAAGGTCCCTGTGTTGTTTCAAGAACATTCTCAGATGCTTCAGTTGTTCAGAGTTGCTTTACGATGACAGGCTCTACAAAATTGACAGAACTACCCTCCCCTGGTTACTTATAACCACTGCACTAGAGTGGCATTTTAAATTCTTCTATTTTTGCTAAGAATCATTTGTGAATTATTTCTAATTTCCAAATTAATACCAAGCAAGCAAAACCACCCACCTCAGCCCCATCCCCTGATTCCTATCCTTAAAGTTTTTTTTCCAGAATATCATTTCAATATATGTCTAGCTACTTTCACGTAGCATAATGATTTTTTAAACTCTTCCATCGTGTTTCATCCCTGGAGAAGGAAATGGCAACCCACTCCAGTATTTGTGCCTGGAGAATCTCATGGACAGAGGAGTCTGGCAGGCTACAGTCCATGGGGTCACAAAGAGTGGAACATAGCTGAGCAATTAACACATACACATAGTGCTTCATATGCAGGAGTCTATTCCTTTTTTCCTTAATTTTTATTTTATACTGGGGTATAGCCAGTTAACAGTGTTGTGATATTTCAGGTAGACAGCAAAGGGACTCAGCTCTACAAACACATGTATCCATTCTCCCCCAAACTCCCCTCCCATCCAGGCTGCCAGGCAACATTGAGCAGTTTTACATGTGCTGTAGAGTAGGTCCTTGTTCATTATCCATTTTAAATATAGCAGAGTGTTCATGTTCATTCCAAACTCCCTGACTATCCCTCTCCTCTCCCCATAACTGTAGGTTTGTTCTCTAAGCCTATGAGTCTGTTTTGTAAATAAGTTCATTTCTATCATTTCTTTTTAGATTCCACATGAAAGCTATATCATACACTCTCTCTCTCTGTCTGACTTCACTCAGTATGCTAATCTCTAGGTCCCTCCATGTTGCTGCAAATGGCACTGTGCCATCTTGGTTGTTGTTCAGTCGTTCAGTCTTGTCTGACTCTTTTGTGGCCCCATGGTCTGTAGCCTGCCAGGCTCCTCTGTCCATGAGATTTCCCAAGCAAGGGTATTGGAGTGATTTCCATTTCCTTCTCCAGGGGCTCTTCCTGACCCAGGGATCAAACCCACGTCTCCTGCACTGGCAGGTGTATTCTTTACCCCTGAGCCACCTGGAAAGCCCTTCATTCTTTTTAATGACTCAATAATATTCCATTATACATATACATATAAAGCACATCTTCTTTATCCATTCCCCTGTCAATGGCCAATTAGTTTGCTTCCATGCCTTGGCTATTTAAAAAGTGCTGCAATGAACATTGGGGTACATGTATCCTTTCGGACCACGTGTTTCTGTGAATATATACCCAAGAGTGGAGTTGGTGTGAATATACTACAACTCTTTTATCTATATACCAGTTTCAGAAGTTTAAACATATTGTAGTTTCTTGTTTCACATATACCAGTGAGCTCTGCTTTTAAGGAAAATTCTCTCACACTTTCTGCATCACAGTTAGAGCCTGATTCATTTGATTCCATGAATTTCTGGACTCCAAATATAGACATATTACTAAATTTGAAACTCTATAAAAAATACAGTGCACGCATGCTCAGTTGCTTCAGTCGAGTCCAACTCTTTACAACCCTACAGACTATAGCGTGCCCGGCTCCTCTGTCCTTGGGATTCTTCAGGCGAGAATACTGGAGGGGGTTGCCATGCCCTCCTCCAGGAGATCTTCCCAACCCGCATCTCTTATGTCCGCTGCATTGACAGGTGGGTTCTTTATCACTAGCACCAGCTGGGGAGCCCCATGCAATACAATATCTTATGACAAAAAGCTTTTGGAATGCAAACGATAATATGCAGAAGTATTTATTAAAATGCATTTTAAAATATATTTCTCTGTGAATAAAACATAAGCTTTAAAAATAAATATTTTATTAAAATGATAGGAAAAATGGGAAATATATTTCATATTGTATCCAAGAAGTTCTCATAAACAAAAGAATCAGAGTAGGTGGGTAATCATTTTAGTGGGTTTTGTTAATATCTAAGTATGGTGAGGCCTGGGCTTCACAGATAGCTCAGTTGGTAAAGAATCCTTCTGCAATGCAGGAGACCTCAGTTCAATCCCTGGGTTGGGAAGCTCCCATGCAGAAGGGATAGGCTAACCACACCAATATTCTTGGGCTTCCCTGGTGCCTCAGATGGTAAAGAATCCACTTGCATTCCGGAAGACCTGGGTTTGATCCCTGGGTTGGGAAGATCCCCCAGAAGAGGGCTTCGCAACCCACTCCAATATCTTGCCTGGAAAATTCCATGGACAGGGAAGCTTGGTGGGCTACAGTCCATGGGGTCATAAAGAATTGGTCCAGACTGAGTGACTAAGCACAACACAGCATGGTGAGGCCTACAGATCAGGAGATGAATGCCACTGAAAAGATAATTGGTCACTGACAGTTCCCAAGAAATAGCAATAACCTCAGATATGCAGATGACGCCACCCTTACGGCAAAAAGTGAAGAAGAACTAAAGAGCCTCTTGATGCAAGTGAAAGAGGAGCATGAAAAAGTTGGCTTAAAACTCAACATTCAGAAAACTAAGATCATGGCATCTGGTCCCATCACGTCATGGTAAATAGACGGGGAAAGAGTGGAAACAGTGTCAGACTTTATTTTGGGGGGCTCCAAAACCACTGCAGATGGTGACTGCAGCCATGAAATTAAAAGACTCTTGCTCCTTAGAAGAAAAGTTATGACCAACCTAGACAGCTTATTAAAAAGCAGAGACATTACTTTGCCAACAAAGGTCCATCTAGTCAAGGCTATGGTTTTTCCAGTGGTCATGTATGGATGTGAGAGTTGGACTATAAAGAAAGCTGAGTGCCAAAGAACTGATGCTTTTGAACTGTGGTGTTTGAGAAGACTCTTGAGAGTCCCTTGGACTTGCAAGGAGATCCGTCCAGTGCATCCTAAAAGAAATCCAGTCCTCAATATTCATTGGAAGGATTGATGCTAAAGCTGAAACTCCAATCCTTTGGCCACCTGATGCAAAGAACTGACTCACTGGCAAAGACACTGAATCTGTGAGTAGTGGCCCAGGTGTGAGAGCCCTATAGAGAAGGTGGTTGAGGATGTGGACTCTGGGTTGGTTGGTTTGTATTTGAGAAGTGTCCCTACAGGTGGTTTGCCATCTCTAGGAATCAGCCAACGCTGGGAGGGGCTGTCCCTCTAGGGTTTGCAAAACCCTAAATGTTTTATTTTGTTGGATTCCAGAATCACTACGGATCATGACTGTACTCATGAAATTAAAAGACCTTTGCTCTTTGAAAGGAAAGTTATGAAAAACCTAGACAGCATATTAAAAAGGAGAGACATCACTTTGCCCTCAAAGGTCCATATAGTCAAAGCTATGGTTTTCCCAGTAGTCATGTATGGATGATAAAGAAGGCTGAGCACTGAAGAATTGATGCTTTCAAATTGTGGTGCTGGAGAAAACTCTTGAGAGTCCCTTGGATAGCAAGATCAAATCAGTCAATCCTAAAGGAAATCAGTCCTGATTATTCATTGAAAGGACTGATGCTAAAGCTGAAGCTCCAATACTCTGGCCACCTGATGCAAAGAGCCAACTCATTGGAAAAGACCCTGATGCTGAGAAAGACTGAAGGCAAAAGGAAAAGGGGTCGACGGAGGATGAGATGGAGAGACAGCATCATTGACTCAATTTACATGAATTTGAGCAAACTCCAGGAGATAGTGAAGGACAGGGAAGCCTGGCATGCTGCAGTCCATGGGGTTGAAAGAGTCAGGCATGAAGTAAAGACTGAATAACAATAATCAAAGCATCAGAACACAGAAAATAAAGATATAGTTAATACAGTAATATACTTTAAGGTTTATTCCTTTGAGAAATTTAATTCTTTCTTTACAATTTACAGTCAGCAGGAACGTATTTACAATCAGTAGGAAGTTGCAGAATCCTTGTCACCCCAGCAGATGGGAATGAGGACAAAGGAAACTGAGGGGTCCACATGAAGCCTTGGAAACATGAGGAGTAGATTTGCATGTTGGTGCATTTGAAGTGGTCTGCAGTGGATGGAAGGGAAGGAAGAGTACACAGCAGCTGTGTGACAGCTGAGGGAAGCAGGCAATTTCCACGCAGCCAGAGGAAGTGTTGAGTCGTTTGAGTCACTATTCAGAAAGCAGGAACTCTTCTGTGAATTGGGAGTAACAATAGAGCACGTTTTATCAAGGAAGGAACTGAGGCAGGGTTTGGAAAGAACAAGGTTTTTAAATTGTTACAGAAATTGTTTCTCCACTGCTATGATGAGGCCCCTATTTAGTTTTAAAAAGGAAGCATGTTTTATGGCATGCTCATGGGGTGAGTAATCACTTTCCATTGTACTAATGGCCTTGTGCGTGCATGCTAACTCACTTCAGTCATGTCCAGTCCTTTGCGATCCCAGGGACTGTAGCCCGCTAGGGTCCTCTGCCCATAAGATTCTCCAGGCAAGAATACTGGAGTGGGTTGCCATGCCCTCCTCCAGGGGATCGTCGATCAAACCCATGACTCCTCCGTCTCCTGCACTGACAGGCGGTTCTTTACCACTGGTGCCACCTGGGAAGCCCGTTAACGCCTTTACTTCTCATAAACAGGAGAACTTGCCTGGTGTGTTATAGTAGCCATGAGTTCCGCCTGTCAAATAAGTTCAGCAGTATTCAGTATGGGCACTTCATCTCCAGCTCACTAGTGCTCTATTTACCTCTAATTTTTAATGAGATCAAAGATAGCATTGACCTGAGTCAGTACTGGGAACGAGAACCAGGATAACCATCCAGAGGGATACATGAACATACTAGACTCTGACAAAAACGAAAACTGGAGTCTGCTCAAAACCTAAAGAGCTAAGACATAGGGAGTACAAAATAATGGTTTACTACATTCTGGACCTTAATAATTATATAATCTTAGAAGAGCAAAGAATAGAACTAAATTGTTGAAAGCAAAATGTAATCAACATGTAAAGTCCTAGGCTCCATGTGGGTGATGAGTGGTTTACATTAACATTAATTCTCATGAACAAAACATGCTTTAAAGATTAAGCATGGAACCATGAGTTAGCAAACAGAAGACTTTATTGGTGGTATTTATGTACTTTATCATCTAACTTGCATTTTTAAGCAGAGTAGCTACTGGCTTCACAAGATGTTATGGTGTTATACTTATGAATGATCTCTCGATAGATAAATAGATAGGGATATATCTGCTTATATATATAGAGAAAAAGAGTACTCTTGGAGTAGGAGCACGCAGCAGCTGTCTGAAAACCGAGGAAAATGGGCAATTTCCATGCAGCATGCGTTTTTCCCTTCCCCATCCCCCTCTACAGGAAACTCCTTCATTGTGACCCAAGCCTTCCGGCACTCTCCTAGTGCAGCAAACTACTTCTATTAATGTTAAAGCCTTTATTCCGTGTTCTATTTATAATCTTACTTTTTTTTGGCCGTGCCGGGTCTTCGCTGCTACACTAGCTCCTCTCTGGCCGTGGTGCTCCGGCTTCTCATGGCGGTGGCCTCTTGTTTGGAGCACAGGTCCTAGGGTGCAGGAGCTTCAGGAGGTATGGCTCCCAGGTTCTAGAGCACAGGCTCAATAGCTGTGGCACACGTGCTTAGCTGCTCCGCAGCATGTGGAATCCTCCCAGACCAGGGCTCAAACCCATGTCACCCTGCATTACCAGGCAGATCCTTTACTCTATTGTAGTTCTAGAGTAAGGGAGCAGGAAAAATCAGACACGTGTAAAATTTGAAGATAGAATGGGCTAGAATTTTCAAAAATAAAAAGCATCTTATCATAGAGTGAAGAATTTCTACTAAATCTAAGATGGATAAATAAAAAGAGCACTGCCTTTAGAAAGAACTAGGTTACTTTCTGAGGTTACAATGTAATTTATAGCTAACAGCTCAACAGAAATTACAAAAGCCAGAAAAAAAATGGAATGATACCTATGAAGTACTAAAGAGAAATAACTGTCACTCAAAATTCTATTCTTGGAAAAAAGTTATTCAAGAATAAATGCAAATTAAAATGTTTCATACAAACCAACTCAGATAGCAGACCTTTTGCCAAAGGAAATATAAACATACAGAAAGATAGACTTCATGCCAAAGGAAACTGTTCACAGATAGATTAGAAATGAAATATTGAATAAAGATAAATGAAATAAGTAAAGATGTGAAACTTTAAAAGCTGATTCTAAAAGATATCTGGAAATGAAAATGGAAAAGTTGTATGAATTTTCCAAATCATTCTTGAAGGACAAGCTGAGAAGGCAAGTCCTATCAGATATTTAGACATATTGTAAAGTTAAATTATTTTTAGCAGTATAGCGTTAGCAGAGGAATACATGTTTGCCCCTTGGAAGAAGCATACAAACCCTTATATAGATTTTTGTTTTATAGCAAAGGCAGTAGTAGAAAACACTGGAGAATAGTCAGTTTTTTAAATAAATGGCGCGGAGTCAACTGGATAACTGTAAGGATGAAAAAGTAACTTGATCCAACCTCACATATATAAGCAAGATGTGTATAAGAGACAGTGCTAGTCTCGCGGAGTCAACTGGATAACTGTAAGGATGAAAAAGTAACTTGATCCAACCTCACATATATAAGCACGAATAATATTAATTACGGACAAATTATGTGTTTAAAATATGAGAGAAAAAGTTAATATGATTTTTAGAACCAGCAGGTAATATCTTCATGTGCTCAAAGGAGAAATACTTTTTAAAATAAAACTAAAATACTAACAAAACAATTAATAGTTTGGACCATATTAAAATTAAGAATATTAATGCTGTTCATCAAAAGATCATTGAAGGCATGAAAATTAGTCCTAGTGTGAAAAGAATTGGTTGCAACATATATAATTGATAAGGCGCTCATATCCAGACAATATAATAAAAGAGCAATGAGGAAAAGACAGCTCAGTACAAAAACAGACAAGTATTTTGTATAAGCACTAGACAAAAGAAGATACCCAAGTAGTCAATAAAAAACAGTACAGTCATTCAGCAGTGTTATTGGGAATTACAGATTCAGATTTCAGTGAGATAATACTGTACACACTCAGTAATGGCTAAGGTAAAAAAAGACAACGCCAAGCATTGCTAAGGATGTGAAGCAACTGGAACCCTTAATCTTTATAGTAGGAGTGAGATTTGTACAATCATTAGTTTATCTGTTTTACCAGGAGCATACGCATACTCCACAACCAAGCAATTCCACTTCTAGTTATGTACCCAATAGAAATGTTGCACGTGTCCAAGAGACACGGATTCAAGTATTTATATATGTGGTAGGAAGCACAACATGAAGATAACCTGAATGTGCTTTAGCACTAGAATGGAGAAGTAATGTATGTAATTAAATAGGATAATTCAGAAACAGTGAACATCCAACAGTCTACATGCCTACATAGATTAAAAATATCACTTTGAGTAAGCAGAAGCTAAACACAAAAGAATGAAATTGGAAAATCGTCAGTGCTAACGACAATGTTTGTGCTCAGTCATGTCCGGCTCTTTGCCAGCCTGTGGACTGTATTTAGCCCCTCCCAGCTCCTCTGTCCGTGAGATTCTCCAGGCAAGAATACTGGAGTGGGCTGCCGTTTCCTCCTCCAGGGGAATCTTCACAACCCAGGGACTGAACCCACCTCTCTTTCATCTCATATCTCAAGCATTGGCAGGCAGATTATTTACCTTGAGCGCCACCTGGAAAGCTAACCTACAATGCTTGTGATGCGTAATTACATGAAAAACTAAACCAGAACACTGTTGCCGTAAACATCTGGTTAAATCCTAGTGTAACATGAAGGTGTAGGAATTGGGAGGGACAAACACCTAGGATGCTAATTAACTATGTTTTAAATTTTGACTGGGTTTTAGTTATACTGGCATTTGCTTCTGGATGTATCATTGAGCACCACATTTATATTTTGTTTTATCACATTTCCTGTTTACATGTTATTTGCGGAAAACTTAGCATGAAAATATTAAACCTTTACTTTTAAGAAATGTATTTAGTGTTCAAATGTTTCTGAGTTCTATTTCAGAATATTTATATGAACATAATACTTAAATTCAGGCTTCCCAGGTAGCGCTAGTGGTAAAGAACCCTGCCAGTGCAGGAAACATAAGAGGCACGGGTTCGATCCCTGGGTCAGGAAGATCCTCTGGAGGAGGGCATGGCAACCCACTCCAGTATTCTTGTATGGGGAATCCCAAGGACACAGGAACTTGGCAGGCTACAATCCATAGAGTCACAAAGAGTCAGACACGACTGAAGCATCTTAACACAGACACACAATACTTAATTCATTTATTTCTTCATATAGTTCCAAAATTTCACAATTGCTGTGTTCTGGTTTTTGAAATGTAGTTAACCTGGTGATTTTATTATCTCATTCCCTTGGAATCAAAGTCGAAACTTCAGAAGATTTCCTGTAAGACAGTTCATCGAGACTGACAGCTGGAATCAAATGAACATACTTTAAAATCTAAAGCATGAATTCTATATAAAAGAGTAAATACAACCTAAAAGAATGACTTGTATATCTTAGATATGCCCCATGGACAGCTTTCCCCCAAAATGTATTTGAAATTCAATCTTGATTTTCTTATAATTTTCATCTTAATATTGTTTGTGTTCACCAGCATAAAAACTGCACATAAATTTCAAAGCTTGCCTCCATCAGGCCATAAATAAGAGCCTATTGCCACGTACCTAGGATATTACACAAATGTCTAGATTGAAATGTTCTTTCAGAAGATCACTTTAGTAAGTGTTGTAAAACATATCCCTACTTTTCCTTTTGCCAACAAGCATATATATTCCTGGGACATAGCTGACATACAAAAACTATTTGCTTAATTATTTGAAGATGTTTGTGGCCTAAGTTAAATATTGACTTGAGGAGTGAGGTTCTTGTTTTGTTTTGTTAACTTACCTCCTCTTCCAGTGGCAGGGGCTCCATGAAGTGTTCACCAGAGCAACTAGGTGTAGATCTAGCCAAAACTCAACTTGGAAATAAAGACGAGGTTTTTCAATAAAAATGTGTTTATGACAATATAAATTCTAAAGCTAGGAAGAGTAATGCTTCGGTTGTATAAAACAAGGAAAGGAAGCTTAATTCACAGTCCTCAGTCACTTTGCTCTGTCGCATGCGGTGCACGTTCAGATGTATTCTCTCACTGCAGCAAGCATTTTCATCTCTCCGTCTTGACACGAGCCATCCATCAAAAAATGCTAATTATATTAGTTCTTTCCTAAGCCAGCTCCCTTGGAAAGAATTTTTTAAATGTAGCGGAAGCATTATTATGAATTTACTTAAAGTATGTATTTCATACATTTATTGATGAGAACAATAAAAACAGAGAAAATAAATACCAAAGAGTGATTTTTCTTGAGGTTACAAAAGACAGCGTAAAAATATAAGTAATATAAACAGTGTTGTCTTTTTAAATAGAAAGAAGTCAAAGGATCTTTGAAAGTTTATCCTCTCTAGTGAGAGCTACTAGGTAAAACCTGCTTGATCTGTCTTTAAACAAAGAGGCTTAAATTATGAGAGAACTTTTAGAATAAAAATAGGATGGTAGAAACCAACACAGAATTGTAAAGCAGTTATCTTCCAATTAAAAATAAATTTTAAAAAATGAGGGAGAGGGAGAGGGTGGGATGATTTGGGAGAATAGCATTGAAATATGTATACTATCATGTAATTTCATGTACACCCATGACGGATTCATGTCAATGTATGCCAAAACCAATATAGTACTGTAAAGTAAAAAAAAAGTAAAAAAAAAAAAAATCAATTCAAGGGTATCCATCGATTTGGAATGTTATGGTAACTTGGGAGGGAATTAAAAGCTCCCTAAGAGAAGATGCAGTGTTATCTTATATCTCTTTTCAGTGAAGATCTTAATTTAATTCCTATTAATAAAATGAAGTGTTAGTCACTCAGTCGTGTGTGACTCCTTGCAACCCATGGACTGTAGCCCACCAGGCTCCTCTGTCCATGGAATTCTCCAGGCAAGAATACTGTATAGGCTGCCATTTCCTTCTCCAGAGGATCTTCTCAACCCAGGGATTGAACCCACATCTCCTGGCAGGCAAATTCTTTACTGGAAGATGCTCTCAAATACGGTGTTGGAGAAGCCTCTTGAGAGTCCTTTGGACGGCAAAGGGATCAAACCAGTCCATCCTAAAGGTGGTCAACCCTGAAGATTCACTGGAAGAACTGAAGCTGAAGCTGAAGCTCCAGTATTTTGGCCACGTGATGTGAAGAGCAGACTCATTGGAAAAGACCCTGATGTTGGGAAAGATTGAGGGCAGGTGAAGAAGAGGGCAGCAGAGGATGAGATTGTTGGATGGCATCAATTACTGACTCAATGGACATGAGTTTGAGCAAACTCTGGGAGATAGTAAAAGACAGGGAACCCTGGCAGACTGCAACCCATGGGGTCACAGAATTGGACATGACTTAGTGACTGAAAAACAACAATAAAATGAAATCATATATCTGGGTCTGGATCACCGCTGAAAAGCTGTGCTACCCTGAATATGTTCTTTAGGAACATGTTCACATTTATACCTTCGAAATTTCCATTCATATTTATAGGAGAGAGTGCTTTCCAAGTAAGTTATTATTCTTAACTTCAAATGAGTGCCCTCAAGGAGTCTAGCAACTCCCTCTTGGTGTAGAGACACCGGCATCAGATGCCAGCCTCAGGTCCCAGCCTTTGATCTAAACCTCAGAGGACACCGGTGACTCAGCTTTAGTGACAACTGCCATGTTTTTTCCCCAAAACACCCATCTCCTTGGCACCTCTCAGACTTGGCAGGGACTGGGCAAGCATGACGTTTCGAATGTACCGAGCATCCAGTTTTTAAAATGCAGCTCTCGAATTTCTCTGCCTGATCATTATCAGTTTTCTGAAGGATCCACACTGTTGAGGATGTGCTCCCCAGGCAGTCATGCCTCAGGATAGAAGGCTTTCTGGATAACATTTAGAGCTGAGGCTAACGCTACTGAGCACAGGACCTATGGTGTCATCTTCCATCCAGATATTCTTCAGCCCAGAGTGAGAAGTCCTCTAAGCCAAAGCTCTAGTGTGTTCGAAGCCTGTGCCCTCTCTCTCATAAGACTCTAGTCCACACGATTTAAATGATAGATTGTTCTTTCCTTTCCTCTGTGTTTGCATTAATAGCAAAACACTTGATATTTCTAAAGTTAAATTCAATCACATTAATGTTAATTTAAAATATTATTGACAAGTATTTGGCACCAAAATCTAAAATGACAGCACAGCATCCTGAGGAAGTATGCCCCATCACTCCCCCTACCTATAAACCTACTTCAGAGTGAACTCACAGTAACAGGAGCACTAAGAAATCATTCTCACTAAGAGAAATTGTTTTCTTACTCTTCATGCCAAGGTGAATTGCCATATTTTAAATAGAACCCCAGAGAAAAATATATAAAGTCACCCAAATCCAGTCAGAAACCAAGCCATTTCTTTCAGGCCAGTCCTGATGACCTGTACATAATTTTACAGCCTGCATTTCTATTAAATATGCAGAAAGTCAACAACAGGTGTAGTAATGGGTTATTTAGGGCTTCCCTTGTGGCTCAGCTGGTAAAGAATCTGCCTGCAATGCGGGAGACCTGGGTTCAATCCCTGNCAGGCCAGTCCTGATGACCTGTACATAATTTTACAGCCTGCATTTCTATTAAATATGCAGAAAGTCAACAACAGGTGTAGTAATGGGTTATTTAGGGCTTCCCTTGTGGCTCAGCTGGTAAAGAATCTGCCTGCAATGCGGGAGACCTGGGTTCAATCCCTGGGTTGGGAATAGGTTGTTTTGCCTGCAATTTTAACGACATCATTTGCACATTCTGCACTAAACATAGTGAAACTTGGTGTAGGGGGAAGATAGCACAGCCCTTGAGAAACGATGAATTTCCAAAAAGGCAACATTGCTAGAACCATACAAAGCAAACCGTACTGCAGGAGAAACAGGTTGAGAAATGACCTTTACTTGAGCTGGGGAAACAGCAAAGTGCTTTCTGTTCCCTTCTCCAATATTGTCTGTGTTGGTGGCAGCGAGTGGCATGTTTCCCCAGTGGAAAGCTGCCACTTTACCAGAGGAAACTGTTTTTCACAGGCAAATTCTCTGACGGGGACAATTGCTGGTTGGACAGAGTATTCACCAGGGTGCGATCGAGCCTGCCAGAGGCCTTGCAAGCCACAGTTTGAGAACAGGAAGCATCATCTCCAATCGTTCACAATGCAGCCTCACTGGGGAGGTGCAGCAGAGGCGGGTGCTGTTCCAGAGCAGCCAGAAGACATCGCCCAGGAGGAAGCAGGGGCCCCCCAGATGCAGGAGTGCCCTGGCCGAACCTTCTCGCAGAATCACACTGTTGATAATAATGCCCTTCATTTCATAGTCCTTGACAATTTCCATGATACTTCCACATTTTGATCCTCATAGCAATCCTTTAGAGTGTGTGACAAATGGTTTTACACTGTTTATCTATCCATTCACCTAATGAAGGATATTTTCATCGCATTCAAGATTTAGCAATTATGAAGACTGCTGCTGCTGCTAAGTCGCTTCAGTCGTGTCCGACTCTGTGCGACCCCACAGACAGCAGCCCACCAGGCTCCCCCGTCCCTGGGATTCTCCAGGCAAGAACACTGGAGTGCGTTGCCACTTCCTTCTCCAGTGCATGAAAGTGAAAAGAGAAAGTGAAGTCGCTCAGTCGTGTCCAGCTCTTTCCAACCACATGGACTGCAGCCTACCGGGCTCCTCCGACCATGGGATTTTCCAGGCAAGAGTACTGGAGTGTGTTGCCATGGCCTTCTTTGGTAATTATGAAGAAAGTTGCTATAAACAAGAAAAAAAAAAAAAAGACATGGTTTTTATTGATGAGTGCCCAACTTTGAAGTCAGCTGACTTTCCCAAGGCCTCCAGGCTGAGCCCGAGCTGCTTGGCCCCTCCATGTGTTCTCCTGGGACACTAGGTGTCTGTTCCAGGCTTTGTCTTATCCCTGTGGCTTCCACCCCCAGCAACCCAGGGCCGCTCGGACTCTTAACCCTGGTCCCCAAACCTTGACTGCTTCCTCTGACATAAACACAGATTGGAGGAGTTGTGCTTTCCAGTGCTCTTTTGTTCACTACCTTGCAAATTCCTCTCGCCTTTAATCTGTAGCTAAACCTAATGAAAACAGTGAGATAAACAATCCTTGGAAATCAAAACCAGGGATCAATCCCTAGAGAGAAAAAAATGAGTTATATAAATTCATTTATATAATTGAATAACATATGTTCTGTTTATGTAATTCATACTATACTATACTATAAACATAAGACAACTTTACACCTCAAGCATCTAGAATGATAGACAACAAAGCAACACAGAATGTTGAGATTCTGTAACATCCTTACATGGGGCTTCCCAAGTGGCTCTAGTGGTAAAGAACTCACCAGCCAATACAGAAGATATCAGAGACATGGGTTCTGTCCCTGGGTTGGGAAGATCCCCTGGAGGAGGGCATGGTAACCCACTCCAGGATTCTTGCCTGGAGAATCCCATGGACAGAGGAGCCTGGCGGATTACGGTCCATAGAGTCACAAAGAGTCGGACACGACTGAAGCAACTTAGCACGCACACATGTAACATCCATTTATGTGATAAGAAAAGGGAAATCATACAGATATTCCTTAGCAACAAATGATCTTTTGTCCATAGAGAAGGTGGCATTTCAAATGAGAGCTTCATGGAGCTTGAGCTACTAGCAAAGCAGAAAGGGATATTTTTCACTATGATTGCTTCCATTCGTGATAGATATTTACAAGAAGTAGCCAAGGGCTTTGACCATTAAGAAAAATGAAATAAAATGTATACTGTTTGAATTCCCATTAGATCTCAAGGGTGAAAGAGTAAATTTCTCTCAACTACTTTGCCCTGTGGCATTTTTATTCCATTTCTTTACAGCAGTTGGGGCTGGACTGAGAACAGTGAAAACAGTCCAGTAAACTCCCACCTCCTTGACATTTCCCCAGTATTTCATCTTGAGCAGAGATGGCAGCTAGAGAAGAGGATACTGGCGATCAGCTCCTCTGCTTTCTCCCGTCTCTGCCGGCCCCTTCTGCTACAGAGCATTCAAAGAGCCTAAGAAAGGTCCAGTTGTTCAGTCAACTGCATGAGACGCCTTAACCAGCTCCTGCCAGAATCATGAGGAATATTAAGATAGCGTCATCTGTTACTGGGGATATTTTGTGTCTTCTCCTTTCTTCCACCTGACCCCTAGGACACCAGTATCTTCAGGCAGCCCCCTGGCTAGTTAAAACCAACATTACAGTGGTTTCCACTGCTAAAGATTTCAAATTGCCCTTTCCAGAAAAATCATAACTCTATTTCTATAAATACGTCTCAGTTACTCCAAGTGATTAATTCATTCCTACCAGCAGACCTTCAGCTTCCCTGAAGATGTTTAATTAATGATTGAAGATATTTCTGGAAACAGGAAGGGAATGTATTTGGGTCCAGGCCTGGAGACATTGGTGAACTGGAGGTGGCAGAGTGTAAACTACTCATATAAAGTACCAGAATCTCATTCATTTGGGTTCCTTTTCCAAGTCACCACCCAGCTCTACACAGCCATTTGCAGAGTCAGGTGAAGAATCAGGCACTGTATGCCTTGCTTACAGTGATGGACAAATAAGTGTTTGTTGATTGAATAAACAAGCTAATGAGCATTTGGTCCTGTGAGAAGGTTCTGTGGGGCCCTTAATTCTCGTCTACATTCGGTGGAGCAGGAAACCATCACTATGTGCTCTAAAAGAAATAGTTCATGCTGAAATGTGCAAAAGTATCACCTATAGTACTTATTTAATGTATAGAATCAAGCCCCGTTATCCTGAACACATGAAACAAAGTATACCTGGAGTCAGACAAAATTAAGCAGAGCTAAAAATTCAGGAAGAGGCTGCACACCTTCGCCCAGCTCTGTTCACCTTTTCGCCAAGTCTCTCCTTTCATACCTGAGCATCTAACCCTGATGTTATTACCCCCTGGGTCTTGTAGCTGAAGTTGTTAATAAACAGGGAGACTTGGATGGTCCCACCCACCCACTCCCTTAAAATATCAGGGCAATGCACTCAGTACGTCAGCCAGGGCTGTGGACAGGATGAGCCGGGAAAATCCAGAATATTCTCTGATGATAGAACTCTGAAAGTAATACTCACATATTAAAGTTAGCTACTTCCTTGGCTCATTCTGATCCTCACCCCCTCCTCTCTGGCTCTCAGAACCTTCTGTGTCCTCAAGATTTAGCCAGCTTGTTCACTGAAGGACGTTCCCACTTGAATAATCATTATTTCCATGCTCTCCTTGTGGATGTTTATCACCATCTGACTCCCTGACCTTTCCTGAGCATCTTTTTTCTGCTTTAATTTTTTGTTGATTCGCTGCCCTCTCTCTCCCTCCATACTGTTTCTCCCATTTCTTACCACGTGTGACTCTCACCCGAGAGATCACTTGTAGCTTACTAATTCATCCTCCCCTACTCCCAGCATGAACGGTCATAGCAGAAAGGCCTGCAGCGCCCGAATATGCCTGACCCCCTGACCCTCCTCCAGGTGGACTCTTCTCTGAAGTGTCTGAAATTTGGGTCACTGGGGCTTGTTCTAGCACATCTAACCTCTACGCTCAACATCTGAGAATACCTCTTAGGTTTGAGCTCTTTCTGTGATTTTCTGACAATGACAAAAGCTTCTTTAATACTGATGTGTGTTCAATCACTCAGTCATGTCCGACTCTTTGTGACCCCAGGCCCTGCAGCCCGCCAGGCTCCCCTGTCCACAGGATTTTCCCAGCAAGAATACTGGAGTGGGTTGCCATGCCCTCCTCCAGGGGATCTTCCTGACCCAGGGATCAAACCCACATCTCCTGAATTTCAGGTGGATACTTTACCACTGAGCCACTGGGGCAACCCTCAATCTGAACCTTAATGAGCACTAAAATCTTGTACCTAAGATTAATGATATCCAGAGATATAAAATAATTGATATATTTATTTGAGGGGAAATATTGATTTCATTTTTTAACTTGTACTTTGAAGGTAATTTAGATTATCTGCTCACCATATGTTCACTTCAGATACTTTTAAAGAATGCAATTTAAACTATAAAGGAAGTTTCAAAATTAAAGTTTAAAGTTTTCTGACCTGGAATGATGGCATCAGAAATTATTTTTAAAAATCTAAGTGTCTACATTTGAAATTCTTTAATTTTAAAAAATTTTAGTAGTTTCATTTTTTAAATGGTATTAATTTTAATTTCTGTTTTTAAACAAATGAAAAAGCTGTATACAGATATGCCCACATCCTTTGTAATACCAGTCAGTATTCTCCTTCAGTGTCTTAGAATGATACGTGTTGTATCACTTGACTGGTAGCTTGTTTTAATAGTAGCAGTAAAAGTCTAGAAGTTATACTGCATCAATGATCTATCAACTAAAAGCCTCTAGAGAAAACTTTAACACAATAAGAATAACCAGTTCAGTTCAGTTCAGTTCAGTCGCTCAGTCATGTCCAACTCTTTGCAACCCCATGGACTGCAGCACGCCAGGCTTCCCTGTCCCTCACCAACTCCCAGAGCTTACTCAAACTCATGTCCATCCAGTCAATGATGCCATCCAACCATCTCATCCTCCATTGTCCCCTTCTCCTCCCGCCTTTAGTCTTTCCCAGCACCAGGGTCTTTTCCAGTGAGTCAGTTCTTCACATCAAGTGGCCAAAGTATTGGAGTTGCCGCTTCAGCCTCAGTCCATCCAGTGACTATTCAGGACTGATTTCCTTTAGGATGGACTGGATCCCCTTGCAGTTCTAGGGACTCTCAAGAGTCTTCTCCAACACCGCAGTTCAAAAGCATCAAATCTTTGGTGCTCAGCTTTCTTCATAGTCCCACTCTCACATCCAGACATGACTACTGGAAAAACCATAGTTTTGACTAGACAGACCTTTGTCAGCAAAGTAATGTCTCTGTTTTTTAATATGCTGTCTAGGTTGGTCATAGATTTTCTTCCAAGAAGCAAGCGTCTTTTGATTTCATGGCTGTAGTCACCATCAGCAATGATTTTAGAGCCCAAAAAATAAAGTTCCATTGTTTCCCCATCTATTTGCCATGAACTGATGGGATGGGATGCCATGATCTTAGTTTTTTGAATGTTGGATTTCAAGCCAACTTTGTCATGTTCCTCTTTCGCTTTCATCAAGAGGCTCTTTAGTTCCTCTTCACTTTCTGCCATAAAGGTGGTGTCATCTGCGTATCTGAGGTTATTGATATTTCTTCCGGCAGTCTTGATTCCAACTTGTGCTTCATCCAGCCCAGTGTTTCTCATGATGTACTCTGCATATAAGTTAAATAAGCAGGGTGACAATATACACAGCCTTGACGTATTCCTTTCCCGATTTGGAACCAGTCTGTTGTTCCATGTCTGGTTCTAACTATTGCTTCTTGACCTGCATACAGATTTCTCAGGAGGCAGGTCAGGTGGTCTGGTGTTCCCATCTCTTGAAGAATTTCCCAGTTTGTTGTGATCCACACAGTCAAAGGCTTTGGCGTAGTCAATAAAGCAGAAGTAAATGTTTTTCTGGATTTCTCTTGCTTTTTTAATGATCCAGTGGATGTTGGCAATTTGATAACCAGTTCAGTTCTTCAAAATCTGTTATTGTGTCATGTATTTCATGTAGCCATCTACTCATTTGCTGAGTTTTTAAATGAAAAAGTAAACACACACAGAAAGATAGGTAGGTAGGTAAGTGGGTAGATAGATAGATAATAAAAGCAAATGCAGTTCATGAGTTAATGTTTATTATTTACTTACTTTTTAAATATGATTTATAAAATACTATCTAGAAGCTAATATAGAACCTGACACATTATTAACTGGTGCTCCTCAAAAAGTGTCATCAAATGAGTAAATATAAGCAATTGGGCTGCTCTGGTAACTCAGTCAGTAAAGAATCCGCCTGCAGTGCAGGAGACCTGGGTTCAGTCCCTGCGTCAGGAAGATCCCCTGGAGAAGGAAATGGCAACCCACTCCATTGTTCTTGCCTGGAGAGCCCCATAGACAGAGGAGCCTGGTGGGCTACAACCCATGACCTCACAAGAGTCAGACATGACTTAGTGACTAAACCATCACTAAATATAAGCAAAGAAGAAAAAGCAATATTACCAACAGAAAATCAAGTATAATCTTGATTTTTTTTCTCTTTTAGCTATAATTTAAGCACTTGAAACAGTGAAAGTATCTTTCACATAATTTTAAAATTTATTTTAATTACCTACACTTGGAGCAAAAGAGAATAAAATATAATTTCTAAACCCTAATTACTTGTTCTTTTGCCCTGAGGGAATACAGTTATCAGTATTCCCTAGTGGCTCAGTGGTAAAGAATCCACCTGCAGTGAGGAGACACAAGAGACGTGAATTCGATTTTTGGATCGGGAAGATCTCCTGGAGAAGGGGATGGCAACCCACTGCAGTATTCTTGCCTGGAGAGGCCCAGGCAAGAAGCCTGGAGGGCTACAGTCCCTGGGGCTGCAGAGTCAGACACGACTGAGTGACTGACACTTTCACTTCCATCCTGCACTGGCAGGCAGATTCTTTACCACTTCCCTAGCCCTAGGATCATATTTTGAGGTTCTAAATGGCAACTAAAGTGTTATGTCTTATTTACATCCTCACCTGGTGGACTTTTCAGTTCTCAATTTTTGAGGTAGGAAGGAAAGTAACAAAAAGAACATCTTATATGTGTCTCTTCTCAAGGATTTTATGAAGCCAGAACTTCAGACTGCTTCAGGGAGACTCGGCTGGCTTTTTCATGGAGATGAAAAACCAAGAGAGAACATTTGGCAATAAGAAAAAGTAAATAGATTAGAATAGTAGGAAAATTGTGCACAGATGGAGATATTTTAATTAGTGTGATTATAATTTGGTCATCACTGAGTACACGGGTGGAGGAATTGTAGAATACTGGAAGAAATTCGTACCTTAGAGATCATTTATATCAACTCTTTAACTGTAACCTAGTTTTATAAAGGATCAAAAATGTCATTTCAGGCTAATTTGCAACAGAGCCTGGACTAAAATCTAGATCTCCATGTAGGATTGGGTTTCTCATCTTGTGTGATAGACAGCTTTGTAGCCCTAAGGTACCAAGAGTGATAAAAGCAAGAACAGGCACTGTATGCATTAAATATGCACAGTCGTCCAGTCAGGAGACAGATGGTGGGTGTTCTATTATATTTTCCTCCTTACAAAGGACTTGACAAGAAGCTGGGAGTCCAGGGCATGTTTGAGTCCAATTAAACAGTTCTGATCAGTTTACCTGAATGTGCATTTTCCTGGTGCACATATGCCTTTGAGATGTGTGTGAGTGTGTGCTAAGTCACTTCAGTCGTGTCCAACTCCTTGCAACACTATGGACTGTAGCCTTCCAGGCTCCTCTGTCCGTGGGATTCTCGAGGCAAGAGTACTGGAGTAAGTTGCCATGCCCTCCTCCATGCCATTGAGGTATGTGTCTTGAAAACCTAATTTGATAGAAATGGAACTGCAGCAAAGGAGGAGAGTGCTTTTAAGATGTTTTATCCCAAGCCCTGTCCTATGGTCTGTCATGACACTATGAAAAGTGTCCTGATGAAAGAACTATGCATGCTTTTCTGCTGCTCCTCTTGAATGAATGCAACCGAGCTAAGTGGTAGTAAGCCTAGACTCCAAAATCATATGGCTGGGTTCAGATCATGGCTCAGCCACCTCGGTTTTAATGACCTTGGGCAAATTTCTTAGCCTCCTTAGCATGGTGTTTTTCTGTAAAACAGAATGGTGAGAGCCTTGTAGAGTGTTGTGAAGCTCAACGAGGTAATGGACACACAGCATTTATCACCATGCCAGGCACTATAGGTGTTCCCCCAAAAGCCAGCTATTATCATTTCCTCTCATTACTATGGGTCAGAGAAGGCAATGGCAACCCACTCCAGTACTCTTGCCTGGAAAATCCCATGGACAGAGGAGCCTGGTAGGCTGCAGTCCATGGGGTTGTGAAGAGTCGGACATGACTGAGCGTCTTCACTTTCAATTTTCACTTTCATGAATTGGAGAAGGAACTGGCAACCCAGTCCAGTGTTCTTGCCTGGAAAATCCCAGGGACAGGGGAGCTTGGTGGGCTACCGTCTGTGGGGTCGCACAGAGTTGGACACGACTGAAGCAACTTAGCAGCAGCAGCAGCATTGCTATGGGTAGTGGGTATTGTCTCAATGCTTTACAACCCAGGTGGTGGTATTAGTCACTCAGTCGTGTGTGACCCTTTGAGATCCCATGGACTGCAGCCCTCCAGGCTCCTCTCTCCGTGGGATTCTCCAGGTAAGAACACTGGAGTGGGTAGCCATTCCCTTCTCCAGGGGATCTTCCCAACACAGGGATTGAACCTGAGTCTCCCACTTTGCAAGCAGATTCTTTACTGTTTGAGCCACCAGGGAAGCCCATGTATAAGCCAGAACTCTGCATAATCTTGGTCCCCTTGGAAATCAGATGAGATGCCTGTGCTCACTGGAAAGAGAGTAAATGTGCATATAAATGTATATATGGTGTGGATGTGTTTAAGCTGGAAGGGAAGCCTTTAAGTCACTACTACAGTATTGTACAAATTTAACAATAAAGTGCACAGTTGACACTCATTATCTGCCATTCCACGTTCACAAATTTAACCAACTGAGCATTGATCTGCAGATGGGGAACTGCTGATACTGAGGGCTGAGTGTACTGCATCACTGTATATAAGGAGTTTGAGCATCCTTAGATTTGGGTATCCACCCTTGGAGCCAGTCCCCTATGACTGCCAAGGGCAGCCTGTTATTTGCCAAGGGACTGAGCTGAGAACATTGTAAGTGCCACATCTGCACAAAAACCCTGTGAGGGAGGGTCTTTGGACCTTTGCTTTAAGTTTTAATGTGGTCTAATTTTAATTAATTAAATTAATAAATTGATAGCGTTCCTTTATTTAATATGACAGTTTGCATAAAGAAGAATCAGTGGAAAGTGTCTCTCCCATCCTCATGGACTGCCAGTCATGTTCATTTCATCCCCAACTAATAAGACAGGTCTTGTGCCTTCCTCCACAGTTTAATGTACATATAAATGAAGATTTATATAAATTTTTCCCCATGTACTTTTTTTTACAAAACTGTTAGCACACTATAAACATTACAGTCACCTTTTTTTTTAAACTAATTTAGCAATGTTTTAGATATCCATTTGGTAGTAGTAATAATAGAAGTACTATTTCATGAGTTGTAATAAATTATAAACAGTTTTAAAATTTACATGTATTCGTTCATTTAATGATCAAACAAACCCTGTAAACAAAGTACTTACTGACAGTATACCTAACTTATAGGCATCAGAAGATATCAGTGTTGTGAATTTCAAATATTTTTAATAGTATTTAATTTGCCATTTACTAGCTCATGCTAGTGATTCACAGGCAGATTTATCAGTCTTTTGTCATTTTCTGTGTTCAGTTGTAGCTTGAAACCTGCTATTTTCTAACTTTAAATAGGAATTCTTTCCACTTTCTTCTCTTGCTTTTTTGCTGTTGTTGTTTCTTGAATTTATATCAGTGAAAGTAAAAATATGGATTGAAATATTTTTCCAAATGGCTGTTGTCCAAACACAGTTTATTGACCAGTCCAGCTTTCCCCCACAGATATGAGATGACACTTGTACCATATGTTTAACTGTCATATGAACTGAGTCTGTTTCTAGACTTTCCTTACTCTTGCTTTCATCTGTTTGTCAATTTTCCTTATCATTTACCATAAAGCAACATCTGACTTACCAAAGTTTTAGACCGAAACTTCAGCCTTTTTCATAGCTGCTTAAAAAAAAAGAAAAAAGAAGAAGACATAAAATGCTAGCATTTTTGAGTGACAGTAAAGATTAAACTGTTATCAGGAAAAAAGTGTTAATTGGTTTGCACTGTTCTCCAGAAGAGCCGTGCTTTTAAGAATTTCATTCCTTTCCATAACTAAACATTAAATTTTCAATAATGAAAGAAGCACCACTGGGTTTTCAGGAAAGTGCTCCTGTTTTAACACCATTGTAGAGAGTTTAGAATTTCTGTGTGAACAGAGAATAAATATCTAGTCACTAAATACAGATTCAAAATCGCAAAACATACTGCAGGAATGAAATGACACAGTGTGAAAATGGACCGAATTGCCATACTGGTTTCTAATTTTTTGCTACAGATTCACCTGTAGCAAAATTTTATCTAAAGACCCATAGAGAATTATTTTAAAAGCATCCATTTTCACTTCTTAAACTGTTTCCTTCTTGGCAAAATTCTTTTGCTTGTCATTTGGAGGAAAGGCTGGAATTCTGACATCACTCATTCATAAAGAGCTGAGTTTGGAGAGAACAGAATGGCAGAGGAGTAGGTGGACGTGGAGTACATCTCTCTCCATGAATACATCAGGAATACAGCTTCAGACACAGAAATGCATGCAGAATACCACCTGAAAGCGGGCAGAAGGACCTGACCAGTGGAAAGGAATATATAGACCCACGCAAAACTCGGTAGGATGAAGAAACTAGGGGGAAAATAGGAGTGTTAGGACTGGACCTGCCTCGACAGGTGGGGGAACTGATAGCAGGGGTCTGATCTGCACATCAGGGCAATTGTCTGAGTCAGAGTAGAAACATTTAAGGCTTAGAGTGAAAGAGCTGACCTGTGAATGAGAATCAGACAGTCCTTGCCCCAGCCATACATACCCCAGACAGAGACACAGATCCCCTGGAAGGTGCAATGGCTGGGAGCTGAGTTTAGAGATTGTGGAGCAGTCCCAGGGTGAGGGCTGCTGTTGACTGTGGAGAGACAGATTGAGGGAATGTGAGGGAGGAGATCATGGTGGGAAATGCCTGTGAAGGAAAGCTGGGTAGCCATGGAAGCAAGGTGATACTGCTGAGTCACGTGTAGGGGGTGGAGCCATCACCATAGCCTCTCTTCCTCACAGGCCAGCATCAGCAGCTAAACAATAGAGAAGCTGGCCCATCAAAAGCCTGACACAATGAACTACAGAGCAGGACCACACCCAGGTTGCCCCTTTAAGTGCCTGATGCTCCAGTCTACAGAAGAGGACCCCAGCCAGGGGGCGGATGCGCCAAACAACAGAGAAGGACCCTAGGCAAGTGAGCCCTCTAAGTGCCTGAACAGGTGGAGCTACAGAGAAAACCTGGCCAAAGAGGCCTTCTGATCACCAGCTACAAGAGGCTGAAAAAAAGACTCTAATAGGGCCATAAGTTCTGCCATGGAAGCAGTCTGTGTCCCTGCACGCTTGGCACTGCCAGGGTCCCCACAAGCCAAGCAGCTGCACCACCTTCACGCTCAGCTTTCACTGGGGCAGAGCTGCCGCAGGGGAAAAAGTCTTGTGTCCACGCGCACAGGGTTGCTTTGGTCGTGTCCAACTCTTTGTGACCCTGTAGACTGTGGCCCTGCCAGGCTTTTCTGTCAGGGGGGATTCTCCAGGCAAGAGTACTGGAGTGTATTGGCCAATACTGGTTGCCATACCCTTCTAGAGCACTATATTTCCTGCTGCCCTAGCCACCAACTCCTGAGTAGCTGGTGCTGCCAGAAACCCTGTGACCCAAGCAGCTGCACCACCTCCACACCTGGCCCTCACTGGGGCAGACCCAAGCCCTCCAGAGCAGCCTCAGGAGCAAACCCCAGTGGACAACCCACATGCAGAGGTGGAAATAAAACCACAATTTAACCTCAGGGTCAGTGTGTCTAAGGAAGAAGACCCAAAACCTTCCCACCAGCTATATAAGCTGCAGATTAAATCCACACGATCAACTAGGCAGACTGTGTCTATGGAATATATAAAAGGTCATTGAGAGCTCACACAAAAGAAAATGCACTCGTTCTGTTAGCTGTGGATGTTGGAGTCAAGAACACAGAGGAGCAGAACCAGATTAGAACCTGGGCTGCCCCCGCAGCAGATCCAGAGACCAGCACAGTGTTGGAGGGCATCCTAGGAAGATGAGGGGGACTGTGACTCCCAGCGCGGGAGAGGACTCTGACAGCGGTGACTCAAGGAAAGCATTTGTTATTCTTATGTTTTGACTTGTTATGTAGATTCTTTTAGATTTTTTTTTCTTTTTATTCCCCCTCTGTTGTAGTTGTTGATTTTATTGGCACTGTGAAATCTAATTAAACTTTTGCGCTTTTTTTTCCCTTAGTCACATTTTTTATTGTTGTTATAAACCTCTGCTTCTATGTTGGGCTTTTAAAATTCTGTGGAGTTTTCCTTTTTTTCCCTCTCTCTCATTTTTAATTTTAATTTTTTAAACCTATTATTATTTTTTCTATATTTATTCCTTTGTTTGCTTGTCCTACTGTTCTCTTCCCTTTGCAGTTAATCTTTAATGTATATAAATCTTTATCTGCCTCTATTTAACTTTGCATATTATTCTTTCTTTCCTTTTCTCTCAACATACTTATTAGTTTTGTTTTCATTGCTTTATTCCCCACTTGGCACCTTGCTTTAGTTTTGTTTCCCAATTTGTGCTTTAGTTAGTTTTGTTCTTAACTGGTAAATATAATTTTTTATTTCCTCTGTTCGCTGGGTCAGGCTACTGTACTTTATTTTTGTTGGACTGTTTTGACTTTGCTCAAGAGTGTATATGTATATGTGTATATTCCATTATTTTAATTATTATTTGCCTGATTTTGTAACTGCCAATTGTCAGGGATTCATCACTGGTTTCTAATTTTTGGATATTTGTCTTACTCTCAGTTAATGCCATAAAAAACCACTTGTGGAATTTTTGTTCCTGATCAGATATCAAGCCCTGAGCCTTTGGAGTAAGAGCACTAACTCCAAGACCCTAGACTATCAGAGAACTAACCCTAGGGCGTATCAGATAGTGAGAACTCACGCAAAGGAAACCACTTGACTACAACACCCAGCATCACGCAACCACCATTAGCACCCTGTGCAGGACGCCTCATCTAAACAACAAACAAAACAAAGATACAAACCCAATCATCAGCAGACAGGATTACCACCTCACTCAGCCTTACGCATCGGAGGAAAAACAAACAAACAAAAACTCAGCACAAATCTCACTACAGAAACCACTGGGCCTTTTAGAAGGGCAAAAACCAAAAGGAAGAAAGAATTCAACCTTTAAGGGAAAGGAGATCTCAAACACAATAAGTTAAAAAAAATAATGATGAAAAGGCGGAGAAATACTATACAAATGAAGGAACAAACTAGAAACACAGAACTCCAAATAAATGAAGAGGAAATAGGCAAACTACCTGAAAAAGAATTCAGAATAATGATAGCAAAGATGATCAAAAACCTTGAAAACAGAATGCAGAAAGTGCAACAATCAATTAACAAAGACCTAGAAGAATTAAGGAATAAATACACAGACAACACAATGACAGAAATTAAAAATACTCCAGAAGAAATCAAAAGCAGAAGAATAAATCAGTGAGCTGGAAGGTAAAATGGTGGAAATAACTTCTGAAGAGCAGAATAATGTAAAAAGAATGAAAAGAGCTGAGGACAGTCTCAGAGACCTCTGAGACGATATCAAATGCACCAACATTCAAATTAGAGGGGTCCCAGAAGAAGAAGAGAAAAAGAAAGGGTATGAGAAAATTTTTGAAGAAATTTTACTTGAAAATTTCATCAACACGGAAAGGGAAACAGTCAGTCAAGTCTAAGAGGCACAAAGAGTCCCATACAGGATAAGCACAAGGAGAAACACACCAAGGCACATACTAATCAAACTAACAAAGACTAAACACAAAGAAAGAATATTAGAAGCATCAAGGGAAAAAGAACAAACAACATACAAGGGAAACCCCATACGTTTAACAGCTGATTTTCAGCAGAAACTCTGCAGGCCAGAGGGGAATGGCAGGATATTTAAAGTAACTGAAAGGGGAAAATCTACAACCAAGATTACAGTACCTGGCAAGTATCTCATTCAAAATTGATGGAGAAATAAAAAGCTTCTCAGACAAGCAAAAGTTAAGAGAATTCAGTACCACCAAACCAGCTTTACAGCAAATGTCAATGAGACTTACATGGTCAACAAATACAAGAGAAGAAAAAAGATCTACAAAATCAACCCCAAATAATTAAGAAAATGGCAATAGGAACATATATATCAATAATTACTTTAAATATAAATGGATATTAAATGCTCCAACCAAAACATACAGACTGGCTGAATGGTTGCAAAAACAAGACCCATAGATATAGTGTCTACAAGAAACCCACTTCAGACCTCATGGCACACAGAGACTGAAAGTGAGAGGATGGAAAAATATATTCCATGCAGGTGGGAAGCAAAAGAAAGCTGGAGTAGCAATCTTCATATCAGGCAAAATAGACCTTAAAGAACATTACAGGAGATAAGGAAGGACACTACATAATGATCAAGGGATCAATCCAAGAGGAAGACATAACAACTGAAAATATCTATGCACCCAACATAGGAGCCCCTCAATACATAAATCAAACACTATCAGACTTAAAAGGAGAAACAGATAGTAACACAATACCAGAAGGAGACTTTAATACCCCACTCACACCAATAAGACAGAAAATTAATAATTAAGCACAAGTCTTAAATGATACATTAGATGAGATGGATCTCATTGATATCCTCAGGACATTCCATCCAAATGCAGAAAAATACACCTTCTTCTCAAGTGCACATGGGACATTCTCCAGGGTAGACCACATCTTGGGTCACAAATCAGACCTTGGTAAATTTAAGAAAATTGAAATCATATCAAGCATCTCTGACCACAACACTATGAGACTAGATATCAATTACAAGAAAAACAAAAACTGTGATAAACACAAACACATGAAGATTAAACAACATGTTTCTAAATAACCAATAGGTTACTGAAGAAATCAAAAGGGAAATCAAAAAATTTCTAGAAACAAATGACAAAACATGACAACTCAAAACCTATGGGATGCAGCAACAGCAGTTCTAAGAGGAAGTTTATAGCAATACAAATCCTATCTCAAGAGAAAAAAAAAAATCAAATAGACAACCTAACTTTACACCTAAAACAACTGGAAAAGGAAGAAAAACAAAACCAGAATTAGTAGAAGGAAAGAAATCATAAAGATCCAAGCACAAATAAATAAAAAAGAAATTAAAAAATAGTAAAAATTAATAAACCTAAAAGCTGGTTCTTTGAGAAGATAAACAAAATTGACAAACCTTTAGCCAGACTCATCAAGAAAAAAAGAAGAATCAAATCAACAAAATTAGAAATGAAAAATGAGTGGTTAAAACAGACAATGCAGAAACACAAAGGATTATAAGCAATATGGCAATAAAATGGATAACCTGGAAGAAATGGACGAATTCTTAGAAAAGTTCAGTCTTTCAAGACTGAACCAGGAAGAAATAGAAACTACGAACAACCCAATTACAATCACTTAAATTGAAACTGTGATCAAAAATCTCCCAAAAAACAAAAGCCCAGGACCAGATGGCTTCAGAGGAGAATTCTATCAAACATTTAGTGAGGAGCTAATGGCTATCCTTCTAAAACTCTTTCAAACAATTGTAGAGGAAGGAACATTTCCAAACTTATTCTACAAGGCCACCATCACCCTAATACCAAAACCAGACAAAAACAATGCAAAAGAAAAGAAAAGAAAACTACAGACCAATGATACAGACCAATGATGAACATAGATGCAAAAATTCTCAACAAAATTTTAGCAAACAGAATTCAGCAGCACTTCAAAAAGCTCATACACCATGATCACGCTGGGTTTATCCCAGGAATACATGGATTCTTCAATATACAAATCAATGTGATACACCATACTAACAAATCGAAAGATAAAAACCATATCATCATCTCAATAGATGCAGAAAAAGCCTCTGATAAAATTCAGCACCCATTTATGATTAAAACTCTTCAAAAATGGGCATATAAGAAACTGACCTCAACATAGTAAAGGACATATATGATAAGCCTACAGCAAACATTTGGAGAAGGGAATGGCAATCCACTCCATTATTCTTGCCTGGAGAATCTCATGGACAGAGGAGCCTGGCGAATCACAGTCCATGGGGTCACAAAGAGTCAGACATGACTGAGCAACTAGTGCTACAGCAAACATTATTCTCAGTTATGAAAAGCTGAAAGCATTCCCCCTAAGATCAGAACAAGACAAGGGTGTCCACTTTCACCACTATTATTCAACATAGTTCTGGAAGTCCTAGCTATGAAGAATAAAATGAAATAAAAGGAATCTAGATCAGAAAAGAAGTAAAGATCTCACTGTTTGCAGATGACATGATACTGTACATGGAAAACCATACAGATAGTATCAGAAAATCACTAGATCTAATCAGTGAATTTAGCAAAGTTGCAGGATACAAAGTTAATACACAAAATCATTTGCATTTCTATATACTAACTTCCAATTTGCCTTGATTCATGGAGAATGTCAGGTCCATGAATCAAGGCAAATTGGAAGTGGTCAAACAAGAGATGGCAAGGGTGAACGTCGTGAATGTACATACGAAACAGAAGCAGACTCACAGACATGTATAACAAACTCGTAGGTACCAAAGGGAGGGACAAATTATGAGCATGGGATCAGCAGATGGAAATGCCAGCCCATAAAACAGAGACCCAACAATGACCTACTGCAGACTACAGGAAATTATAACTCAGATTTTGTAATAATAACCTATAATGGGATGGGATCTGCAGAAATACCGAATCCCTCCTCTGTAAGTGGAAAACTAACACAATATTATAAATCAAGTTAAAAATTAAATTCAAATAAAAAATTTAAAAACATAGCAAGAAAAAAGGATGCAATTCAAAAAAAAAAAAAAAGATGCCCTTCTTTTCCATTCTCACTTCTCTCCCCAGTTCCTTTCAGTTGTTCAAAACGTAAAAGGCCCCAGAGCCGTAAGCAGAGAACACTGAGGGCAGCCCCCCTGATTTTTCTGTCTGCCTGGCTAGCTCTGTGGGCTGTCGCCTTGGGCCACTGGGTGCCTTGAAGGGGCCTGCGTGCCGTGTGTCGGGATGGCACTCCAAGGTGGCCCTGTCCTGAGGGCTGGCAGTGCGACAGGGCTGCGCTCCCGGGACTCCTTCTGGAAGCCCTGCCCCCGGCTCTTCTCTAGCCACAGGAAAGCTCTCCCTCAGCTCTGCAGTCTTCCCTCTCACCGAAAAAACAAAACAAAAAGCACCATCCTTAGCCCCCCCGCCCCCCCACCTCCTCTGCACAACGCCCCCCTCCTTCCTCTGAGTACCAGCAAGCATTATCTTTTATCCTAAGTGACTTCAAGCATCCAAAATAAAATTCACAACAGTGGGTTTTCATTCAGGAAAACTCTGCTTTCCATCCGGCACCACAAAACTCCAGAGTGATAAGGAGCTCAAACACTTGACCTTCTGGGAAGGAAGACCCCCCAAAAATGACAACAGACACCACGCAATTTAAGATCTCTATAAATTATGTTGTTTCCGCAAGTGGAGAAAACCAAGGCCCTGTGCGGTCAAGATAATCGTTCGGTATCGCGTTTCTGCAAAGTGTCAGAGGAGGAGCCCAGCCCAGGACCCCTGCCTCCCCCTGCATAGATCACTGTCACTCTCCCTCTCCACACCCCGGGCCGACCCCCAGAGGGCCTGGAAGGGGAGCTGACAGCCGAGGGAGGGGGCAGCTGGCCCGCCGAGCCCCAGCTCTACTCCCGGAAGTGCCAGGCCCCAACCGACCCAATGAGGACTCACTTCCCTGTTCACTTAGCCTTGCTGGAACCTGCTGGAATGTTTAAATAGGGCCTTGTTGGAAGCTGAGGTTCACATATCTGATTTACAAAATATTTTTCTCACTCAGCTTTCTGCAGAAATTGTTTTTTTTTTTTTTTAAAGGGAAGTAATCAGTAAAATCCATAGGTGCTAGGTGCTGCAGGAGTTCTGCAAATCTGTGATTCCAAGAACAGTTTTCTTGGGGGGGTGGGGGTGGGGGCTGGAAATGCGGTTGAGACAAGGTGTGGAATCGTGGAGCTATTTTATCACATTTAGTAGTCCCTTATCAGCAGGGTAATTGCGCAGCTGATCAAAGTGCTCCATCATAAAACTATAGAATCGACCTTCCAATTGGATATTGGCCACTGGAGCAGGCCCAGCTCACGGACCAGGCAGGAGTCCTTGCTGAGACGTCTGCCTCTTCAGGCTGTGAAGTCTGTGAGAGTGGCAGAAACAGAGGCGCAGCTGACGTCCCCACACAGGACCCAGAGCACAGATCCTGACATGAGTCCTGCGCCCATGTCCAGCAGGGCCTGATGTTGACCGCACAGGGGGCGGTGTACTATCCCGCTGAAACCCCTTGCAAAATGCTACGCAGTTAACCGTAGGGCTGAAAGGATTCACCTATAAAAACACAGCGTAATAACACATGGGATATACCGCAGGGAGCTATATTCCCCATTCTGTGATTAAGCCTTCATGGAAAAGGACATTTTAAAAAAGAATGACACATCAAATGGAAAACCGCTTGGGATTCACGAGCACTTTGCTTTTTGCTTCTTATGCCTTTTGATTTCTTATTATATACATGTTAACTTTTTAAAAATACATATTATTTTTAAAAACCTTTTAAAAAATGTGTGCATGTGTGTACAGCAGAAATTAGCACAACATTGTAAATCAATCATATTTATTTAGAAGATATGGGAAAATATGAAATACAGACAAATAAAAAGCAAGTATAGCTTCTTACAAACCTGGATGTCTGTTAAAAATATAGCAACAGAGATTGAGCTACACAGAGTTGAAGAAAAAAGCCAGACAAAACAGTGTGTGCTGAAAATTTCCACGTATGGAAATTTACAAGGGGCTTCCCCAGTGGCTCATCGATAAAAAGCCCACATGCAGTGCGGGAGACAAGGGTTCAAGAAGATCCCCGGAGAAGGAAATGGCAACCTCCTCCAGTATTCTTGCCCGGGAAATCCAACAGACAGAGGAGCCTGGCGGGCTACAGTCCCTGGAGTCGTAAGGAGTCAGACACGACTTAGTGACTCAACAACATAAAAACGGGCAAAACTGGTTATGGAAACAGCATGGAGGTTCCTCAGAAACTCACAGAGAGTATTATCACGTGGTAGAGACACTCAGTCGTGTCTGACTCCTTGTGACCCCAGGGACTGTAGCTGGCCGGCTCCTCTGTCCATGGACTTCTCCAGGCAAGAGTACTGGAAAACACCGCCATTCCCTTCTCCAGGGGATTTTCCCAACTGAGGGATCAAACCCAGGTCTCCTGCACTGCAGGCAGATTCTTTACTGTCTGAGCCATTGCTAGAATTACCGCTTGACTTAGCAATTCCACCTCTGGGTAATTATCCAAAGGAATTGAAAGTAGGGTCTCTAAGCGCTATTTGCACATCGATGTTCATAACGACTTTATTCACAATCGCCAAGAGGTAGAAGCCACCGAGTGTCCATCAGTAGATGACCGGGTAAACAAAAGGGGTATCAACACAGTGGAATACCCGTCAGCCTGACAGAGAGGCTCCTGACACAGGCTGCACTGTGGAAGGACGTGAGGCCATCAAGCGCAGTGACAGACGCCGGTCACCAAAGGCCAAACGCTGCCCGGCTCCATGGAAGAGGTCCCCGGAGTAGGGAGGTTCACAGACACAGATCGGTGGGCTCCAGAGGCTGGGGAGGGGGAATGGGGACAGAGTTTCGGTTTTGCAAGATGAAAAGAGGTCTGTGGATGGCAAGTGTGAGGGTCGCACCATTTGAACGCACTTCATGCCACTGAGCTGGGCATTTAGAGACAATGACAATTAAATTTGGTTTTATGCTTTTCGCTACAATTAAAAATTAAATTTTTTCTTAAGGGAAAAAAAGAGGCAGCACGGCTGGCTGGGGAGAAGGGGGCTTCCTTAGTGTAAGGGTTGGTTGCGTGAGGGTTTCCCAGCTGTGAACCATTAGTGAATTATACATTTAGGCTTTGGGAACTTTTCTGCATGCATTTTTTATAATTTTTTAAAAATATTGTAAAATGCCTTCAACCAATTCCTCCTCCTCTACCCCCATACATATGTAAAAGTTAGCAGAAATTATATGAGCAACAGTGAAAACCCAATTCTACAGGAAAGGCCACAAGGATGAAAGGTCATCTAAAGTCTGCAATAACAGACGAGACGATTCACTTTTGCCCGTATCTTGCCTAACAGCTTCTGGAGCTTCCAAGTTCATGAAGCAAGTCCTCTTTGTGTTTTCATTGCCACTTCTGTTAGTGAGGAGAACATCGCCCCTCCCCCCTCCAAATGTCCGATTTTTAGAAAACTTTGTCCCAGGGGTCCCTTCCCCCAACGGCTGCTCAGCAAGCAGAGTCAAGCAAGCAGGGTGGGAAAGGCCTGGGTGTGCAGAGAGCCTGGAGCGAGCGTGCGGGGATTTAGGGAGTCCCAGGTGCTCTCGGTGGCTCAGAGGCTAAAGCATCTGCCTTTGTTGTGGGAGACCCGGGTTCGATCCCTGGGTCGGGAAGATCCCCTGGAGGAGGAAATGGCAATCCACTCCAGTATTCTTGCCTGCAGAATCCCATGGACAGAGAAGCCTAGTAGGTTACCGTCCACGGGGTCGCAAAGAGTCGGACACGACTGAGCGACTTCACCTTCATCTTCTTCAGGTGCTCTCTGATCACGGTGCACTCATTAACCAGGCGCTTAACCGGTTAACTGGCTGGCGCCCGAAGGCCCCTCTCGGCCTGGCAGACAGGGAGCTGTGGCCTGATTCCCAGCTTGCCCCCACCCCCAAGTCCCCTCTTCTGCTCCCAGCCAAGGCCTCTCTCCACAGGGACCCAGACCATAAGCCCAGGGCTCTGTCAGGTTCTATGGCGGCAGGCTGAATCCTCAGGCAGGGCAGACGCCCCCTCAGCCCCTGCTTCCCCCAGGGCCTCCCCACGCCTTCACAGGCCCCGGCTGTGATGGGAACTAGCTGCTCCAGAAGACAAGGTCTTCGCTCTCCTCTCTCTTTCCTCGTCTTCCTCCCAAAGCTTCAATTTCTGCTTCTACCCCAGTTCCTTGCCTTACATGACCACAAGCCCAGGTGAGGCTCGGGGCTTGAGGAAGCCAGTTCCACACCTCATTTCCTTTGGGTCCTTTTAATTCAGACCTTTAAAAAGATAATCTACTGGTATCTTACCAATTGGCATCTAAGCATTGAACTTCTATAATGACACTCACAACATCTTCACCCCCCACCCTGCCCCCCGCCCCAGGGAGGACTCAGATGGAGGCTGGGAGAAGTAAAAAGCTTCTGATCCCACCAAGTAGCCAAGCCAAGGAGATGCAAGTCCCACCTGGATCGTGCGGGCCCGTAATCTCAGATGTGCTGGAGCCTCACTCACACTTTGAGGGGTTCTGGTCCTGCTGTGGGCATTTCAGCCAGTTCCCCAGTTCAGACCTTGGAGGCTTCCCCAACCACTGTGAGAACACTCACAGTGAAGCAAGGAACGCCGGGAATCCCAGCAACTCTTAGAGGTATTCTTTAAATGGTCACACTCTTGTGTTTTAAATACCACGTATAAGCCCAGGGCCCTCTGTTTACCTTTGACGTTACCCAAATAAAACCAGGGAGCCGTGTCTGCAGCTCGCAGGGGCCTGGTTTGGGGAAAGCACTCTTCTCTTGAGAGGTGGAACTGGCCTTGCAGGAAATGTTAAGGAAGAGGAACTGCATGGACCGTCTCTCAAAGTCCCGTGATGCCATCTTTACGCCGGAGGGGCGGGAAGGGAGGGTTGAGGGGAAGTGTGGCTATAAAACAAACCAAATCTTGGAGTGCACAGTACATGTGTCCAAGCAGACCCAGGCCCGCCAGGCTCTTAGAAGCCAGAGCAGGGCCTGCTGTCTGGCCTGCCTGGGACGTGCCTAAGTGCCTTTAGAAAGATGCCGGGCTCCTCTGAGGCTGAATCAGCACTGTCAGACATCAAAGACGAACACGGCCCAAATTTCAGGTGAGTTCTGTCAAAATAAAGGAACCTTTTTTGTGTTAATCTTTTTCAGAATTTGCTCAAGATTTTCAGAAAGGAGGAACACGTGCATTTTTTTTTAGTTGAGTGGGAAAAGATGAGTCTCCTGATGATGAGTTTCTGCAGCTAGAGATCCAAATAAAAATCCAAAATGAAAATAAATTTTTAAAAAATATGTCTTTCCCATTTCTAGAAAGAGTGACCATATCAGAAGGGGTGAGGTGCTTGAACCCCACATGAAAACTGGACTTCCCTGAGGGCTCAGACAGTAAAGATGTCTGTTGGATTCCTGGGTTGGGAAGATCTCTTGGAAAAGGAAATGGCAACCCGCTCCAGTATTCTTGCCTGGAGAACCCCGTGGACAGAGGAGCCTGGTGGGCTANAACTGGACTTCCCTGAGGGCTCAGACAGTAAAGATGTCTGTTGGATTCCTGGGTTGGGAAGATCTCTTGGAAAAGGAAATGGCAACCCGCTCCAGTATTCTTGCCTGGAGAACCCCGTGGACAGAGGAGCCTGGTGGGCTACAGGCCATGGGGTTGCAAAGAGCCAGACACGACTGAGTGACTTTCGCTTTCACTTTACATGGAAACCTTATCATCTCAAATACGGCTTATAATTTCAAATTTCAACCCCTCCTCCTGCACCTTCTGGTCTCCGTCCCCTCTCCCCAAGGCAAAAGGGAGCAGTGGTTTGCTCCCACCAAACAGTAGTTTCAGCTCCCTTGGAATTAGCACATTAACCTCTGTGACCACCACCCCCAATTTAAGGAAAGCTAAAGGTGGCTTGCTCCAAACTTTGCTTCATAGTAAAGTGAGTCTTTTTTCCTCTAAGGAGCTTCACTCTATAAAATCTCAAAACTCATGAAAACTCACTTTCGCATCGTTTCCTGCTGAGCAGCGAAGCTCAAGCACGATGCTTTGCTTTTTGCCAGATTTGGGGCTTATTGCAGGAAAACAGAGTTCTTTCCTCTTTTAGCTTCTTTCCATCACCTCTGGAGACAAGCTTGCCAGCTACCAAAACAAAATGTTTCCCAGTTTCTCCTCCCACACTTGTGAACTTTGTTCCTTGATTAGGTACCAGACTCCCCTGGAAACAGAACTGGACAGTGTTCAACCAATCATTGCAGGTTCTTCAAACACGAGCTCGAGAGACGTTGTTTCACGAGGTGTGTGTGTCCTCCCTGCCTCGCCTTCCAGCGTTTGAGTTGGTTTTCGGGGCTGCAGCAGGGGAGCCCCCTCCCCAGAAGGCAGGAGAAGGAAGCTGCTCTGGGTGCACAGAGGACAGGCCCTGCACTCCCGTCTTTAGGCCCAGCAAGGAGCTGTGAGCAAGCAGGCGGTCAGCGCGGCCGAAGGACAGGCTGGTCCCAGCTCCCAAGCCAGAAAATTCCTGTTATTTCACAGCTGGCAGTGAAACACTGGGCCACTCCCCCCTCCAGCCCCTAGCCAGACCCACCAGGCCTGCCTGCCTTTGGCATTCCCCCCAGCCCCTCCCAAGAGCAAGGGCTGGTCCTTGGTGCTGGGGGAAGGGAAAGAGCCTGCTTACTTGCAAGGAATCTCGTTGTGGACCCTCCACGAAGGCCTGGGGCTGCTGTTGCCAAGGGGGCCGGGGAACTCGAAGCCGGAGCCGATAGAGGGCAGCATGTGCTAACGGATAACTAGAGCCGGCTTCTCTTCCGAGGGCAGGGCGTCTCAGAGAGCACACGCGGGGGTTCCTCGAGCAGAGAGGGCATCACGTGTCCCAGCATGCTTCAGCCTTCTGGGCCGAGAGGACAGGGGAGCGCCGTGAGGCTGGCAGACGCTGGGGGCCTGGCTGGGTCTGAGAAGGGAAGTGCAACCCCACCAAGTGGGATCTATGAGGTGGCCCAGTTCCAAGGGCAGTGCCGGGCTCTGAGCTGATGGGTGTCAGCCTTGGCGGCTCTCAGCCCAGAGAGGGAGGGCGGGGGCATCCTTCCATGGACTGCGGACGGGAGCTGATGCTCTGGGGTGCCCTGCAAGAGCAGCTCTGCACTCAAAGATGCCCTCTCTGCTCGAGGTCCAGGCACTGAACTGGGGCCGGGAGAGCCGAGGAGCCCGGGAGATGGCTCATGGTTCGTGGAGTGATTACGGGTTTTCGAGCACCATGCACACGTCTTTTTCCAAATCATGTGCACAGGCCCTGAGCAGGCAACACAGCAAGAATGAGGGTGCCAGGACCCCAAGCAGCCCCAGCCCTGGACCCTGTCAGGGTCAGCTTCTGGGCCCGTGTCCCCCCTGCTCCTTCCATCCCATGATCCAAGGGAGAGGGGCTGTGGCCTCTAAGCCCGGGACGGGCTAATTATAGAAGTGAAACCGTAGAGAATAGGACGCACTTGGAACTGAACGGGAGCCTCGCGCCAGGCGAGGTGTTCAGACTGTTTCCCACTGACAGCAATTTAAAAGCTGGACAATATAGAAAAGGACTCCAAGTCTTCTGCTGCAATTTTTAAGTATTGAGAAGTAAAGAATGTTGGCTTTTGATGCGAGGAGTGAAGAAGGACTGGGGTGCATGCCTCTCTGATCACCTCGGCATCAGAAACAAGGTTAGACAGTAACTATGCAGCCTTTAAAAAGGAGATGCTAACACCTGTGACAACAGGGGTGGGCCTGGAGCCCCCCATGCTGTAGGATTTTGCTTGTAGGTGGAATCTATGATAGTCTGATGCACAGAATTGGCAAGTAGGCAGTGGCTGCTGGCGAGGAGCAGAGAGAGAAATGGCATGGTGTGGGTCACAGGGCTCCAGTTACGCAAGATGAGTATGTTCTAGACAGAAAGCTAGAGGCTTGTCATACAACATGGTGACTGTTGCTAACAATACTGTCCTGAATGCCTGAGAGTTGCAAAAGAGCACTGAGCTAAGAGGAAATCATCTCACCTCTCTCTCACACACACACACACATGACGGTAACTACGTGAAGGTGAGGGATGTGTCAATCAGCTTGGGATCTTTTCCCTATCTACATGTATATTATCTTCTGCTCAGATGTTCAGTCGTGTCTGACTCTTTGCAAACCCATGGTCTATAGCCCGCCAGGCTCCTCTGTCCATGGGATTCTCCAGGCAAGAATACCAGAATGGGGTGTCATTTCCTCCTCCAGGGAATCTTCCCCACCCAGGGTCTGAATCCTCATCTCTTACATCTCCTGCATTGACAAGCGGATCCTTTACCACTAGCCCCACTTGGGAAGCCCCACAGTGTCTATGTGCTGGACACCTTACTTAGATACGATTCTTCCATGTCAAAGATATTGAAAAAAAAAAAGAATTTTAAAATTGGAAAGTGGAAACACAGTTAGGCTAGAATGACAAGGGGACACAGGAAGGAAGCAGGAGAGGCGGCACCATTGTGAGCACGACAGACGGGGGCGCCCACGGCCCTGGGCTGGGACCCAGGGAGCAGACTTTCAGGCTGATGGCGACCTCGCCCAGAGGGATGTTTTCACTTCTTGAAAACCTTTAGGTGGAGGAAATACACCCATCAGTCTTTGCTGAATACAGCTGCCTGGGAAGGGCAAGGTTGAGTGAAAAACAGGCCTTGAAACTAAACCTCGAGCCTAGCACTTTGTTACGTAACTCAGTGGAAGCCTAGCATCTCTTCTGGTCGGAGGCTCTCCAAACATTTGGGGAATGCGGCCTTTGGAGAGATGTTTGCGGAGGTTACCCTGGACACTCAGCGAGGGCTGTGACCCAGCCCTGACTACGGGGCAGGGGGAGGGGAACGGATCTCAGCCAGGCTCCACGTTCAGTGTCCAGAGCCTCAGGCCCACCTGCCTGCTGCCTTGCTCCAGCCAAGGACACTTCTGGAGTGCGGTTTCTTCCTTGGGAAAACAGAAACACGTTTACTTCCATGGAGTCTTGAGTGACTCTGTGGAACTGAACCATGTCTTTATGCATAAATCACATGTTAGTTCATGCCCACTGGAGTCGGATGGACTTGCTATGTTCTCTGAGCCTCACGTACCCGTAAAACCACCCCTAGTAAGATAGGCTTGTAGGGCACAAAATGCTCAGAAGAGCTTTCTTCAAAGTGCGTGCATGCTCAGTCGCAGCAGCCATGTCCAGTTCTTTGTGACCCTGTGGACTGTAGCCCACCAGCCTCCTCTGTCCATGGGATTCTCCCAGCAAGCATACTGGAGTGGGTTGCCATTTCCTCCTCCAGGGGATCCTCCTGACGCAGGGATCAAATCTGCATCTCCTGTCACTGGCAGCAGGTTCTTTACCACTGAGCCATCTGGGAAGCCCCTTCTTTAATGCTTTCAAAATAGTTTTGTGGGCAACTTGTAGGGAGAAACATGTTTCACATCTCTTCCCAGTACACACAACATAGGCATACGCAACTGAAACAATATTTAATCTCACTCTGTGCAATACGTACCATCTGGCACTTTCTATGCTCTTTCATTTGTTAAAACACTAGTCACAGCTCACTCACTGTAGGCTGTACAGACTGAGGCTCTACAGCTCCCCGTCTGAGAAACATTGGCTGGGGGCTTCCAAACAGGAAGAGAGACTGACCACACATTTTTCACCTTTCCCTTCATAAACCCTATTAAAATGGTAATAAAGGAATAAAATGCCATAAACCCACAAGGACAAAGGACACAGGAGGGGACGTCAACAGACGGGAGGCTTTGACAAGTTTTTTAGAAGACAGATCACTGGGTTTCCATCACAGTAAATGACGGAAGAACCCTTAGTCACTTGACAATCTTGATTGCCCATCAATGATGCTTGCCTTATTCTTCCTTGTAATAAGATTCAGATTGTATTTAAGTCCTCAGCCTCCACTGCAAGGTCATGGTGTCAGGAAAGACCAACCTCATCTTCAGCTCCAGGGGGTAAACCTTGATTAGTTGAAGACAATCATATTAACTTTATTTCCCTTGTCTAGTGATTCATTTAAGAAGAGCCGTACACCTAATTTTGGATGTGGGGTCTTGATAGAAAGTCTGCCAGTGATGGGATTAATTCTAGGAAACATTCTATAGTTTTAAAGAGTCAGAGGACAAGGTAATTCCAATTTCTGCCTCTGGAATATAAGCCACTGTCGTATCGTGCCCACAAAAGGAACTACCAGAAGCATTCTGGCAGAACAAACAGAGTTTTTAAAAACCAGTGGTCCTGATGTAATTCAGCCACTGAGTTAAACAACCTGAGAGCCACCTTATCCCAGGACTTTTATATTATTCAAGAGAATGAATCCACTTGTCACTGGGGACATTTTAATTGGGTTTTCTTCACTTCCGGGATCCTAACGGACACAACAAGGTGTATCATCGTAAAACTCCACCACACCGGGGGAAACCGAGGGCCCTCGAACTCCCAAGGAGAGAAAATCAGGGAAGAACACAGAGGAACAGAAAGGAAAATGGCACAACGAATACAGCACTGGATGCTAGGACAATCAGTGGCTTCAAAATCCTAAGAGAAAATGACATTCTGCCTTCAATTCAATAGCCAGGGCTTCCCTGGAGGCTCAGCGGTTAAAGAACCCATCTGCCAAGGCAGGAGACACAGCAGGCGTGGGTCTGATCCCCGAGTTGGGAAGACCCCCCGGAGAAGGAAATGGCAACCCACTCCAGTGTTCTTGCCTGGGGAATCCCATGGACGGAGGAGCCTCCGGGGCTACAGTCCATGGGGTCGCCAAGTGTCAGAGACTTACTGACTGAACAACAAAACTGAACAGGAATGAAAGCAGGTAAAGGCATTTTTACACACAAGGATAAAAATATATGTATTTTTAATCTCCCATAGACTTTTTCCTAAGTGCTAGTGGTTGATGGGTTTCAGGAAAAGAAAAGAATAAAAAGGAAGAAAAGGAAGCACATGATAGCGGTCAGAATGGCCAGCATATAAAAGTCTACAAACAATGCAGGCTGGAGAGGGTGCGGGAAAAGGGGTTGTCTACACCGTTGGTGGGGGTGTGAACTGCTGCACCCACTGTGGAGAACAGTATCAGGCTTCCTGAAAAAGCTAAGAATAGACTTATCATGTGATTCTGCAGCCCACTTCTGGGCATATATCCAGAGGAAACACTAATATAAAAAGATACGTGCATCCCAGTGTTCACAGCAGCACNAAAAAAAAAAAATCTACAAACAATAAATGCTGGAGAGGGTGTGGAGAAAGGGGAATGCTCTTGCACTGTTGGTGGGAATGTAAAATGATACAGCCACTATGGAAGACGGTATGGAAACTCCTTTAAAAACTAGGAATAAAACCACCATATGAATCAGGAATTCCACTCCTCAGCATATACCCTGAGGGAACCAAGATTGAAAAAGACACATGTATCCCATTGTTCATTGCAACACTATTTACAATAGCTAGAACATGGAAGCAGCCTAGATGTCCATCAACAGAGGAATGGATAAGGAAGTTGTGGTGCATATACACAATGGAATATTACTCAGGCATAAAAAGGAGTGTATTTGAGTCAGTTCTGATGAGGTGGATGAAACTGGAGCCTATTATACAGAGTGATGTGAGTCAGAAAGAGAAAGATAAATATCATATTCTAATGTATATATACGGAATAAGAAAAATGGTACTGAATAATTTATTTACTGGGCAGCAATGGAGAAACAGACATAGAGAACAGATTTATGGACATGGGGAGAGGGGAGGAGAGGGTGAGNCAGAAAGAGAAAGATAAATATCATATTCTAATGTATATATACGGAATAAGAAAAATGGTACTGAATAATTTATTTACTGGGCAGCAATGGAGAAACAGACATAGAGAACAGATTTATGGACATGGGGAGAGGGGAGGAGAGGGTGAGATGTATGAAAAGAGTAACATGGAAACTGCATTACCATAAGTAAAATAGAGAGCCAATGGGATTTGCTCTATGGCTCATGAGACTCATGGAGGGGTTCTGGATCAACCTAGAGGGGTGGTGTGGGGAGGGCGATGGGAGCGAGGTTCAAAAGGGAGGAGATATATGTATAGCTATGGCTGATTCATGCTGAGATTTGACAGAAGACAGCAAAATTCTGTAAAGCAATTACCCTTCAATTAAAAAAATAAACTAAAAAGAGGGGAAAAAAGTAGAAAAAAAAAGCTGATTTTGAGACCTAAGGACAAGAAAAAGAGGGCAGTGGTGTTGCGATTACATGATAGGGGCTTTTTCTCAAGTGAGATTGCCTCCATGGCACCATCTTTTAGGGTTTTTTTCTCCCCTTGAAAGGAACTTTGGACCCAGGCACCTCTCTAGGTTGATACAGAGTGAGTGTATTCACAAAAGGAGTTCAGTTTCGTGTGAATACAGACCTTCACAGTGAACTCTGGTTCTTTCTCTTTTTTTTTTTTTTTTGTTGTTGTTGTTGGCATGTAATTGCTTTACAATGTTGTGTTCATTTTTGCTGTGCAAGGAAGTGGCTCAGTCACTGTATACATATATCCTCTCCCTCCTGACGCTCCTTCCCTCTCCCTCCCATCCCACCTTCTGGGTGACCACAGAGCACCAAGCTGAGCCCCGTGTACCAGACAGCAGCTTCCCACTGGTTACCTGTTTTACACCTGGTAGTGGGTATTTGTCGGAGCTGCTCTCTCCATTCATCCCGCCCTCTCCTTTCCCGCGCCGTGTCCACACGACCACGTGTTCCCTGTGTCTGTGTCTCTGGTCTTACCCTGCAAATAGATTCACCTGTATTATTTTTCTAGATTCCACATGTATTTGTTAAAACATATTTGTTTTTCTGACTTACTTCACTCTGTATGGCAGACTCTAGGTCCACCTGTGTCTCTACAAATGACCCAATTTCATTTCTTTTATGGCTGAGGAATATTCCACTGTACATGTGTACCACAACTCCTTGATCCAACTGTCAGCACCTTTAGGCTCCTCCCACATCCGGGCTATTGTAAACAGTGCCCCAGGAGAACACAGTGGAGACAAGACTGCCATGTCAAGGGTTCTGGACTAGAGCGGTGAGATGAGAGCATGCCCTCAAATCCCTAGAGGAATGGAATTTGTAAAAGAGCCATTGAACAAAAATACTAAGATTGTTTTTATTCTCGTTACATCAAAATATATTAACAACCTACGACAAGCAGGGTAGCATGGCCAGGCGGTCTAAGGTGCTGGATTAAGGCTCCAGTCTCTTTAGGGGCATCGGTTTGAATCCCAGAGCTGCCAGCTTGTCTATATCTTTAGGCTTCCTACGTGGTGCTAGTGTTAAAGAACCTGCCTGAAATGCAGGAGGCATGAGAGATGCAGCTTTGATCTCTGGGTCAGGAAGACCCAGTATTCTTGCCTGGAGAATCCCATGGACAGAGGAGCCTGGCTGGCAGAGCCAGACGTGACTGAACAACTAAGCCCATTCCTATTTACTTCTGAAAATTTTTATGTGGCCCCAGACTGTTTTAAAGCTGAAAGTGACCTTAGAGATTCTACTCTTTAACCTTTTATTTTTAGAGAAGAAGTATTAATTTTGTGCAACTACCTTGTTAAGTATAAAGAGAGATAACATTTGTCGTTTATACATTTCAAAAGAATTCAAGTTTGCAGTCAGGACACACAGACATTATCCCTATTGTCACTTATTCTTCACATCAGTGCAGTTGAGAAATGTGCATGTTACTGGTGGGAATTAGGATATTCAGATGTAAGTAGCACCTCTATTTTCATTTCAGTTGAGTTCAGTCACTCAGTCATATCTGACTCTTTGTGACTCCATGGACTGCAGCATTCCAGGCTTCCGTGTCCATAACCAACTCCCAGAGCTTGCTCCAACTCATGTTCATCAAGTCGGTGATGCCATCCAACCATCTCATCCTCTATCATCCTCTTCTCCTGCCTTCAATCCTTTCAAGCATCAGGGTCTTTTCCAATGAGTCATTTATTCGCATCAGGTGGCCAAAGTATTGGAGCTTCGGCTTCAGCGTCAGTCCTTCCAATGAATATTCAGGATTGATTTCCTTTAGGATGGACTGGTTGGATCTCCTTGCAGTCNAAGTGGGGTTGCCATTTCGCATATAAAATAGACAAGCAACAAGCATCTACCATATATCACAGGGAACTCCACTCTATCCCTTGTCATCTATAAGGGAAATGAACCTGAAGACAAATATGTATATGTGAGCACACTCCAGGAGAGAGTGAAGGACAGGGAAGCCTGGCATGCAGCAGTCCACGGGGTCACAGAAAGTCAGACATGACTCAGCGACTGAAGACGTACATGTACAGAACTGAACCACTTTGTTGGACACTCAAAACTAACATAGCATTGTAAACTAACTACACTGCAATTTTTAAAATATATTTTTAAATAAACTCTTTTACAAAAAGGAAAGGAGGCCTAAGGAAGACTGAGAGACCTCGGAACCAGCAAACAGAACCGGCAGGGTAGGGAAGACGACCACTCTGCTGCCGGTCCCAAGAATAGCCAGCCCAGTGGCAGCAGAAAGGTGGAGAGAGCCAGGAAAAACCAAGCTTGACACAGTAGGTCCTGAGGCAAGTCTAGTGACAAAGTGATAATCAGAATGAAACTAAAGGTATTATATTCATTATCTCTCGCTGCATAACCAATTACCCCCAGACTTTGGGACTTAAAACAATAAGCACGTATTATCTCACAGTGTCCAAGGGTCAGGAATCTGGGAGCAGCTTGGTGGGGGCATCCCAGCTCAGAGCTTCTCCTGAGCCGTTGGCTGGGACTGGTCAACTGCCAGCTCCACCAGGTCCATCAACTCGACTCACTCACGGAGCTCTTGGCTGGAGGCCTTGGTTTCTTTGCCTGTGGATCCAGCCACAGGGCTGACTAAGTGCCCTCACAGCACTTTTCCCCTGAGCAAGATCCCCATGAGCAAGGTCAAGGTGGAGGCTGGGTCGCCCTCGGCAATCTGGTCTAGGGAGCCACACATCTCCCTTCCATCACTGTCGATTTGTTAGAAGCGGTTCACCAAGTGCAGCAAGTGAAGTAGGGCTTAACGTTCTGGATGGACAAGCATGTGAAGGGGAAGGGACATTGGCGGGGAGGGAAATGAGCCTGGGCGTGGGGCACCTGGGATCATGGAAATCTCTGTATTTTCTGCTCCATTATGCCATGAACCTAAAACTGCTCTTAAAAATAAAGCCGATTAAGCACTGGTGTGGTCGGGGTCGCGAGCAAGCCCACTCGCAACCCGCCTCCGCTCCCGGCTCATCCTCACAGTAGGGTCTTGTTCCCACGTGGCCCCCGCCCCAAACTGACAGCCTTCCCACCTTCAGCCCCCTGCACCAGGCGGCACACTCGGTGCCCCTGATGCACCTACACTGGCCCATCACCGACCCCCACGTCCGCCGCTCCACGTGTGAATGACCCTGAAGGCCAATCTCTGGATAGACAGGGAGTAAAATGAATTTGGTTTCCAGGGACGAAGCTGGGACAGGTGGGGAAGGGGGAAGACCAGGAATCACGGGGTTGNATCCTCACAGTAGGGTCTTGTTCCCACGTGGCCCCCGCCCCAAACTGACAGCCTTCCCACCTTCAGCCCCGTGCACCAGGCGGCACACTCGGTGCCCCTGATGCACCTACACTGGCCCATCACCGACCCCCACGTCCGCCGCTCCACGTGTGAATGACCCTGAAGGCCAATCTCTGGATAGACAGGGAGTAAAATGAATTTGGTTTCCAGGGACGAAGCTGGGACAGGTGGGGAAGGGGGAAGACCAGGAATCACGGGGTTGGGGGAGGGCTCAGGCCCCGACCCTTCGCTCCCCAAGCCCCTGGCCCTTCCTCTCGCCTGCCTTCCTACCTTGAGCTCCCCCTCCAACCCCCCGCACATACCCTTCCTTCCCACATCCTCACAGCACTGACGGAGGGCACTCCAGACCGTTGCTGAGAGGATCGCCACGACCACACTGCCCCTCTCGCCAGGCAGGCGGGAGGAGGAAATTGCCCCTGGTCCCTGCCCGGCTCCTCTTGGCCCCCACGAGAGCCGAACCGCAGAGCTTTCCATCCATTCTTGCCTCCTCCTCCTGTGATCCTGCCGCCTTCCTACTGAGCAGCAGCCCACTGTGGGGTCCCTGGACTTCCTGCCCAGGGTCACACCTGTCCCCCTCCCTCCCCACTCCTGACCTTTGACCCTAGCTTTCACCTGTGAGCTGACCCATTTGGCCTCCCCTCCCCAGACCCCCCTCCCTGACTCCCCTTCCCTCCCTCGCCCCTCAAGCCCTTTGGCCTCCTCACCCACGTTCTCTCTGGTTAAAACCAAAACAATAATAAAAAAGAAAAGTGTTCTCCAGGCAACAGGAGGAATCACACAAAACACTTTCACCAGCGGGGCGGGGACCTGGAGCTGGCCCCCCGGGCAAGAGAAGAGGTGAATCCACAGGGTGTGGGAGTGCAGGCAGACAGGAGCCAGCGCACCAGGGTGTGGCGGGGCTGCAGTTGGAAAGTGGACGCTCCCTGGGTCGGCCACCACCCAGGCCTTCTCGCGGCACTGGTGACCTTCCTGCGGACACACCATCGGAGCGACAGGACGACTCTGAGAGGACACACCAGCAGTCTCCATCGTGAGCGTGGAAATATCCACAGGGCGATCGCAGGCAGGCTGGGCTGTCCCCCAACGGCGCCTGTCTTTTCCTCTTTTGGAATAGGAGATGAAAGTGAAGTGAATCTCACGCCAGACTCTAAGTAGAGCCAGGCAAACAGAGCCCCTCCCTCCACCCCAGCTTCCGCCCGTCTCTCTTCCCCAAATTCCCTACAGGTGGCTTCACTTGCTGTCTTCGGTGCTCGCCTTCCAGCCTGCTAAAGGCTGGCTTCTGGCCCAGCTCTTCCTTCTAACCAGCTCTGATGACGGCACTAGCTAGCGCTGAACTCTTAAATCTAGTGGGCTTCGCTGGTGGTCAGAGGGTAAAGAATCCACCTGCAATGCAGGAGACACAGGTTTGATCCCTGGGTCGGGAAGATCCCCGGAAGGGAATGACAAGCTGCTCCAGTATTCTTGCCTGCGAAATCCCACAGACAGAAGAGCCTGGTGGGCTACAGGCCATGGGGTCGCAAAGAGTCAGACAAGACTGAATGACTAACACACACACAGTGGACGATTTACTGCTTGTCTTAATAACTGTCTACAGTTACTGACTCATCACTGTGGCTTCTCAAAATCTGCTTCTTCCAGGCTCCCAGGACCCCCGTCCCCTCTCTGTTCTCATGACCCGTGCACCCGCGCCCCCAGCAGCCTTGCCTTCCCGGCTGCTCCTCCAACTCCCTTCCTGCCGGCTGGTCCTTCCCAGAGCTCCTGCTGGTCCCCTCTGTGCCTTTCCCCAGAGACACCTCTGGTGATCAGCCTGACCTTCTCCACGCTCTCATCTACCCCACATGCTCCATGACCCTCCCCCATTTGCATTTTATCGTTATCTGCAACAAGGCTCCCCAAAGGGGAGGACATCTACAGATCCAGTCCTGGGAGTGATCCAGGTGCCAGCAAGAACCAAGCACTGCAGGAGAGTAAGGAGGGCTGCAGGAGGGGCCTCCCCAGGGCTCTGGTGGTTGGGACTTTGCCTTCCAATGCAGGGGTGCAGGTTCGATCCCTAGTCAGGAAGATAGGATCCCAAACAAAACAGAAAACAGAAGCAATATTGTAACAAATTCAATAAAGACTTAAAACTAGCTACAGTACTTGCTTACTCCTTGGAAGGAAAGTTATGACCAACTTAGACAGCATATTAAAAA